>BMAC01000640.1:201978-256516 GCA_014905375.1 Phtheirospermum japonicum | reverse complement strand
AACCAATTGTTTGTAGACACGTAAGGGGCCTTTCTAGATTATTCCTAACTTCTATTTAATGGTCCCTATAGTCTGTGTAGCCGCATTGAACATTTGAAACCCTAATGGAGATAACATGTTCTTTAGCTTTTGATGAAATAATTTTACGAAGGACTGGATCCGAGGACACGTGGCGAATCGGGTCCGACGTCAGCCTTGAATGGACACACAAGCGACCTTTCGCCTTCGCCTCTGCTTCGATCCGCACGCGAGCCTTTGCCTGAATCTGCACACGGGAGGCCTTTGCCTTTGCTTCTTTGAACGCCTGCAAAAAAGAGCCCCGGGTTCGTCCCCAGGGGTAGATACTCCAATGCCCTAAGTTAGACCTAGTTTAGAGGTGAAATTCGTGAGTCAGAGGTCGTCCCTTTTACCTGGACAAGGTCTGCCTTTTATAGAACAAATGGAGACCTTGGTAACCTAACTTGGCAAATGAGTCATCCCGTAATTGGGCCTTGTGACAAGGGTGACAGTGGTCTGTCCAACTGGGCCTTTGGGGTGGCAGAGGTAATACAGAGGTTTGGTCAGCCCTTGAGTAAGCAAAGGTGATACGGAGGTCCAGTCCACCATGCGTCGTTTGATCGACTTCTAATTTAATAGTGCACGTGTCTAATTTTCACAGCTTCACACATCCACGTGTAAAATGACATATTTATCCCTCATCACTTGCCCTCCATTTTTCGTGCGCGTAAGTGATAACGCGTACAAAAAGTATCTCTCGCTGAAAAGATATCCGTCGGACTCTTGCAGATGAATTTTGCACTGGTCTAATTTGAGTACCTGGTATCTGGATAAAAACTCTTTTTTACTATTTGTGCCTATGAATGTCCCCATACTTGGAAATCCTCTCATTTCCCCACTTTGAAAGTCTTTAGATAGATAGAGAGAGAGAGAGGTCTCTTGGGTCTTGTCCTCCCCCTTGTGCACCATATCTTTGGTCCTCTGCAAATTCCTTCCTCTCAAGGTATGTTTTACTTCTACTGCTCCTCTGTAATAAAGCTGCTAACTAGTGTAGTCATTTTTTATTTTAGAGTTTAGGCACTTGGTACTCACATAAGAGACCTCTGTACTTCTTGGGGATGACTTGGTGCATGTCCCGGGAGGCCTCTGTATTGGTCTACGGACCCTTACTTCATCTTAGGAGGCATCTTTAAGGTCCCGAAGATCTTTGCAAAGGTCCCGGAGAGCCTATGTATCGGTCCTCGGACCTTTGCTTTGTCTTAGGAGACGTTTTTAAGGTCCCGGGGACCTTTGCAAAGGTCCTGGGGAGCCTCTGTATTGGTCCTCGGACCTTTGTTTTGTTTTTTCAACCCTTGTCTTGACAAGGGAGACCTCTTCCTTGGTCAGTCAACTCTTGCCTTGACAAGGATGACCTCCGTCTTGGTCGGTCAACCCTTTTCTTGACAAGGGTGACTTATGCCTTGGTCGGTCAACCCTTGCCTTGACAAGGGTGACCTCTGCCTTGGTCGGTAAACCCTTGCCTTGACAAGAGTGACCTCCGTCTTGGTCGGTCAACCCTTGCCTTGATAAGGGTGACCTCTGCCTTGGTTGGTCAACCCTTGCCTTGATAAGGGAGACCTCTGCAATGGTCGGTCAACCCTTCTCTTGATAAGGGTGACCTCTGCCTTGGTCGTTCAACCCTTGACTTGACAAGGGAGACCTCCGTCTTGGTCGGTCAACCCTTGCCTTGACAAGGGAGACCTCTGCCTTGGTCGGTCAACCCTTGCCTTGACAAGGGTGACCTCTGCCTTGGTCGGTCAACCCTTGCCTTGACAAGGGTGACCTCCGTCTTGGTCGTTCAACCCTTGCCTTGACAAGGGTGACCTCTGCCTTGGTTGTTCAACCCTTGCCTTGACAAGGATGACCTTTGCCTGGGTCGGTCAACCATTGCCTTGACAAGAGTGACCTCCACTTTGGTCAGTCAACCCTTGCCTTGACAAGGGTGACCTCCGTCTTGGTCAGTCAACCATTGCCTTGAAAAATGTGACCTTTGCCTGGGTCGGTCAACCCTTGCCTTGATAAGGGAGACCTCCGTCTTGGTCAGTCAACCCTTGCCTTGACAAGGGTGACCTTTGCCTGGGTCGGTCAACCCTTGCCTTGACAAGGGAGACCTCCGTCTTGGTCAGTCAACCCTTGCCTTGACAAGGGTGACCTCCGCCTTGGTCGGTCAACCCTTGACTTGACAAGGGAGACCTCTGCAATAGTCGGTCAACCCTTGCCTTGACAAGAGTGACCTCTGTCTTGGTCGTTCAACCCTTGCCTTGACAAGGGTGACCTCTGCCTTGGTAGTTCAACCCTTGCCTTGACAAGGGTGACCTTTGCCTGGGTCGGAACCCTTGCCTTGACAAGGGTGACCTCCGTCTTGGTCAGTCAACCCTTGCCTTGACAAGGGTGACCTCTGTCTTGGTCAGTCAACTCTTGCCTTGACAAGGGTGACCTTTGCCTGGGTCGGTCAACCCTTGCCTTCACAAGGGAGACCTCCGCTTTGGTCAGTCAACCCTTGCCTTGACAAGGGTGACCTCTGCTTTGGTCAGTCAACCCTTGCCTTGACAAGGGTAACCTCCACATTGGTCGTCGATACATAAGATAGCCCTTCCAACCGCAATTGAGTCTTATTATTATGTTACTTTCATTTTTAGCGATGTCTGAGAATCCAGACGAGCCTTTGGATCATGCCCCCCTGGCGGACCGCTATCGATCGGTTGGCCAGCCCAAAACTTCGATGGTTGACCCTGAAGACGTAGTCTCGACTCTTACTTGCCAAGATGTTGAAAGATTCAAATCACTATCTTACATTCCTACACATTGGGAGTGTTGTGTTCCCGGCCCTGAGGATGGTGGTTTGAGTATGGCGCCCCACTTCTCCCTTTGCTTGTAAGAGGATATGTTTCGTGCTGGGATGAGATTTCCACTGCACTCCTCCCTCTGTGAGATCTTGAATTTTTATAACGTTTGTCCTGCTCAACTTGCCTCTAATGCCTGGAAGGTTATCATTAGTTTCGTTACCTTAGCATCCTCGATGTCGCTCCCCGTGAGTGCTGCCGCCGTATTTTCAAAAAATGTATAAAATCCAAAGACACCCTGGGTGCTCGGGCGTTTGGTACTTTACGTCTGACAAGACGACCAGGCTATTACTCGAGTGTTTGGACGGCAATAGGAACTGAAAGTCAAAGTTCTTCTATGTTATTGCCTCTGGGGGTGATTGGGGCTTTCCCAACGTGTGGAGCGACGTTGTTCGCTCCCCTCGATGTCCTGATTTAAACTCCATGGAGCACAGCACTGCTTACGCCCTTCTTAGTCATGGTCCCGTTAGCTTCAAGACATTAGTTAACGAGAGAAACTTGATAGCGGCAGGATTAAGCCATCGTTGCACACCCTCGATCGACGACCCGAGTATGTTTGTTCGTTTGTCTATCCTTTTTTCCTTTTTATGTTTCTGACTCTGATGTGTATCCTTCATTTCGCAGGCATGGAGATGCAAAAATCGAGAAAGTTTAACAAAGATAAGCTTGCTGCCAGGGCTGTTCAGCGACAGGCCTCAGGTCCATTACGTAGGAGGGCTCCTCGTATACTTCCCGGGGGGTCGCTGGCACTGGGATTTGCGGTTTTGACACCCACCGCAGACATAGGCCAGTCGTCGGGGGCTCCTTCGCCTATTACCGGGAAGGAGGCATCTTGCAGCGCGAGGTCTGACATCCCCGTCCGTTTCTGCCCCTCCTGGAATGTCAGCGAGGATGACACTATCACGAACCGAGTTACCGCGATAGAGATGATGTCCCATGTGATGCATCCCCGGGATGTGGCAACGGCTACAGACGCCACTTTTCAGGGCTTGGCGGACGACGGATACGCCCTTTTAGCCCAGGTGTGTTGCAACATACTCGTTTCATTTATTTATTCTCTCCTTCCTTGTTCCTTTTTCCTCTCCCTTTTTATTTTGTGTGTGTCTTAACCTGATTATTCTTGCAGCAACTTTTTACCCACCAGGGCCTGATAGCAAAGGTTAATTACGGGTCTCGGAGGGTGATGGAGCTTGCTACAGAGCTTGCACACGGCGAAGGGCGTGTCAAGCACCTGGAGGGAGAGGTCACCGATTTACAACGGAGTCTCGCTTCCGTTGAGCTGGAGAGGGAGGAGTCCCGCAAGGAGGATGAGGCGTTGAAGCTGAGTGCCAAGGAAGCCGCCGATGCTGCCGAGGAGGCACAGATGGATCTTTACCTCGACAGATTCAACGGCTGTAAGCAGATGGCGTGCACCTACTTTCCAGCGATTGACTTCGGACGCCTCATTTCTTGTCCGCCAGCATCTACTTCTGGTGCCCCTGCTACCGACATGGATACGGCTGAGGGTTCTCCCTGGCCTGTGGATGAGTAGCGTCGCTTGTCCCCTCTAACTGTTATCTTTGTCTACTTGGTGATTCATAGGACAAACTTGTAATCTGACTCTTATGGAGCTTCTGTATTTGTGTTGTGACTTTTGCTAGACTCTTATCGTATTTTGGCTCACTTGGAGCTCCTTTGCTACGTTTGAGTGTTCCCTAATCAACTTTTAAGTGTGACGATGGTAGCAACGGTCAATCCCTGCAATCTACTAATGTATTTCTCTTATTCGTTGTAATGGTGATCCACTGCATTCTGTTAACTGTGGTGTCAATGGTTATCCATTGCAATCCCTTGACCTTTATTTTTTGTTAACAACAATGCTTGTGCACCGCAGTCTATTGGTTATGGTGGCAATGGTTGTCCACTGCAATCCCTTAATCTTTGTTTTTTGTTAGTAGCAATGGTTGTCCACTGCAGTCTATTGGTTATGGTGGAAATGGTTGTCCACTGCAATCCATTGGTTATGGTGGCAATGGTTGTCCACTGCAACCCCTTAACCTTTGTCTTTTATTAGTAGCAATGGTTGTCCACTGCAGTCCATTGGTTATGGTGGCAATGGTTGTCCACTGCAATCCCTTAACCTTTGTTTTTTGTTAGTAGCAATGGTTATCCACTGCAGTCTAATGCAATCTTATCATTGCATGAGTCTTTCATGAAAATAACATGTAGGAAACGAAATGCAACTCTTTCATTAATAACGGCGGTCGTTGAACAAAGGACTAGTTCTTAAACCGAACTACCTTAAAATTAAATGTCCTCATGCTGAAGGGCTGGTTCGTAAACCTTATTTTTCAGAGATAAAACTTGAAAATTAAGACTATCTTTGTGACAAAGGATTGGTTCGTAAACCTTATTTTCAGAAGGAGAGATACTTGAAGGAAAATCAATACTTATGCTAGTGATAGTATCTCCTCATATGTTTGGCGTTCCAAGTCCTAGGTATGAGTTTTCCACCGAGGTCTTCTTTCCCTGTGGGTCCTCTGTCAGAGACTGTCTTGCATACGCCTTGCGAGCTGAGCTACTCTCTCCTCCAGAAGGACCCTCTATGATGACATTGATAACTCCTCCAGTAGGTGGGTTGTTCCTCCTCGGGCTTGGTTCCCTTAGGTTTCGTGCATTTGGGGTATGCTCCCTCGACTGCCTTCGTCGTGGTCGGGGGCTGCCTTGGTCGTTTGCCACAAAATTTCCAAGGTACCCCCTTCGTATAAGATCTTCTATTTCATTATTTAGAGTTTCACATTCATCTGTGTCATGACCGTGGTCATGATGAAATCGACAATACTTATTCTGGTTTAATTTGTTGGCTGGGATTCGCATCTTCGCTGGCCATCTAACATAATCCTTGTCGCGAATGTACATTAAAACCTCACTCTTAGTAGTATCCAGAGGAGTATACCTTTCAAACCGTGAACGAGCGGCCCGTTCCTTTGTCGAGTTGATGGTGACAGACAGTCGATCCCACACCCGCTGCCTCTTATCTCCTTTGTTAACGTCATTGGTATCTTTTCTCCTTTTTTTTCTCTAAGGATTCGCGCTCAGCCTCTGCCCCCGCCTTGGACATTTCTTAGGCGTTGATGTATTTCTCTGCTCTGTTGAAAAGATCAGCTAACGACAGGGGGGGCTTCTTCCCTAGTGAGAAAGCGAATCGTGATGACCTTCTCACCCCACTCATGATTGCTTCCAAAGCCACTGATTAGTCCAAGTCTTCTACCTCCAGGGCCTCCTTGTTGAACCTCTGGATGAAATCTCTTAGTGTCTCATCGTTTCTCTGGCGGACACCCATAAGATGGGCCGAGGATTTCTTGTAGCGTTTGCTACTCACGAAGTGGTTGAGGAATTCATGAGCCAGCTGTTTGAAAGAAAAGATGGACGCTGCTGGTAGKTTTGTGAACMAAAYTCGAGCACTTTTTCTTAGCGTSGCCGAAAAGGCTCGACATTTGATGGCGTCGGYCTCCCCGTGGAGCATCATGAGTGCTTGGAAATTCTCAAGATGGTCTCGGGGGTCCGAAGTTCCATCGTAATTCTCCATCTGGGGCATCTTGAAGCTAGTTGGGATTTCTTCTTTCATTATGTTTTCAACAAAGGGAGATTCCGTGGGCGAAAAGACATCAGTCGTTGGTTTCTTGGCCTCTTTCCACATCACTCCCACCTTTTCATTCATTTCTTGCAACTGTCGCCTGAGGTTGTACTCCCCGGGCTTGTCAACGTCCCTACCGGACCTGACCTCGTCCTCAACGTTCAAGGCTTTAGAGCCCTGGTCACTGTTGTCTTCCTTTCCCCTGTTTCCAAGAGATCCTTCTTTGTCGACGAAACCTCTCAACAATAACTTCAACTCCTAGATCTCCGCCTCCATCTTTTGGATCCGCTGAGCCTCGGTCTCTGGGACACCTTGGGCTTCATCATGAGGCCCTTGTTGGTTAGGGTTTTATCTTGATGCGCGAGAGTTCGCTTGACTGCCTTCAGCATGCTCGACGGGGCGAGGAGGGATCGTGCGTGTTCCTCGGCTGTTTTCAGTAGTTTTCTTCTTGGTTGCCATTGACTCTCAGATCCAATCATCGTTTTCCACAGACGACGCCAGTTTGATGATACAATTTTATGAAGGACTGGATCCGAGGACACGTGGCGAATCGGAGGTCCGACGTCAGCCTTGAATGGACACACAAGCGACCTTCGCCTTCGCCTCTGCTTCGATCCGCACGCGAGCCTTTGCCTGAATCTGCACACGGGAGGCCTTTGCCTTTGCTTCTTCGAACGCCTGCAAAAAAGAGCCCCGGGGTCGTCCCAGGGGTAGATACTCCGATGCCTAAGTTAGACTTAGTTTAGAGGTGAAATTCGTGAGTCAGAGGTCGTCCCTTTTACCTGGCCAAGGTCTGCCTTTTATAGGTAAAGGAGACCTTGGTAACCTAACTTGGCAAAGGAGTCATCCCGTAATTGGGCCTTGTGACAAGGGTGACAGTTGGTCTGTCCAACTGGGCCTTTGGGGTGGCAGAGGTAATACAGAGGTTTGGTCAGCCCTTGAGTAAGCAAAGGTGATACGGAGGTCCAGTCCACCATACGTCGTTTGATCGACTTCTAATTTAATAGTGCACGTATCTAATTTTCACAGCTTCACACATCCACGTGTAAAATGACATATTTATCCCTCATCATCTTTCATATTTACAGCTCCATGTTTTGCCTTTTATGTCTAAAAGTTCAACATGGTACCAGAGCCATGGTAATGGTTATCATCAGTCGTTTTCCTGCTGCAAAAGCTGTCCACAAAAAGCAGCTTTTTATTTATTATCTTTGAACTTACCTTTTTCTACTCGGCATGTCTCAATCAAACCCTCCTCCCACCCCAATCATACCAGATCCAGTCATTCAACTCCAAAGCCAGCTCATCAGCACAAAGTTGAATGATACCAACTATTTAATCTGGAAGCAACAAATATTAACAGCCGTGARAGGTTATGGGCTGTCCAGTTTTCTTGATGGCACCCACAGAGTTCCAGACCAGTTCATCTTGGATGATTCAACTGAGGCTCGTTTAAATCCAGCTCACTCTATCTGGATTAGACAAGACCAATTATTAGCATCATGACTCCTATCATCCCTCTCCGAGTCTGTGCTTGTCACAACAGTTGGCCTTACCACTTCCCATGAAATCTGGGAGGCATTACACATAAGTTTTGCTAATGAGAGCAATGCCAAGGCAATGCAATACAAAATGCAGCTGCAATCACTGAAGAAAGGAGCTTTAACCATGAGAGACTACATCAACAAATTGAAATCATGTTGTGACCTTTTTGCAGCCACTGCAGAGCAAATCTCAGAACAAAATCAAGTCTTGCACCTGCTATCTGGCCTGGGAACAGAATATAATCCGGTTGTTGTGTCCATTACCTCAAGATCAAGCCCCTTCAGCCTCAGGGAGGCACACTCCATACTATTGAGCTTTGAAAACAGGCTGGAGGTCATAGATTCATCTGGACAAGACACATCTTTTTCTGCTAATCTTATCACTCAGAGCACTACATCTAGACTAAATTCTACTCAAAGGGGCAGAGGTAATATGAGAGGAGGAGCAGGTAGAGGATCACCTCGAGGCAGATATGGTTCCTACAGAGGTCGAGGGGGTAGGTTTGGATACAGAGGAGAAAGACCAAGGTGCCAAATATGCCATTACAACAACCATACAACAGATAAGTGCTATTATAGGATGGATATGAGCTACTCTCCTACCAACACTGCAAATAGGACTTTTTCTCAGACCTCCAACAGTTCTTACCAACCAGATGCCTCCATTAATATTGCAAACATTGGCCCTCCAGACTCTATCTCTGAGAATAGCTGGTACCCTGACTCAGGGGCAACCAATCATGTGACCTATGACATGAACAACCTCAACCTAGCCACTGAGTACCAAGGAACTGAGACTGTCTAGGTGGCAAATGGTGCAGGTATGCCTATATCTCACATTGGTAATTCTGTAGCTTTTGACCAATCCAGTACCTCTCCTCACAATTTTTACCTCATAAACCTTTTGCATACTCCTCATGTCAAAAAGAACCTTATTAGTGTATCAAAATTTGCTCAGGACAACAATGTATTCTTTGAGTTTCACCCTAACTTTTGTGTTGTGAAGGCAATTTCAACAGGGGTCCCTCTTCTCAAAGGAGTGCTTAAAGATGGATTATATCACTTTACTCTACTCACTACTCAGATTCCAGACTCATCACCCTCTTCCCATCAGCAACCTGAAGTTTTATCTACATCTGTTTCTAATAAATCCTTAGATTTGTCTACATGGCACTATAGGCTAGGTCATCCATATATGGATATTGTAAAAAAAGGCTCTTTCCAGTTGTAATATTTCCTTTTCCTGTAATAAAAACAAATCCTTATGTTCTGCATGTATGGGATCTAAATCTCATAAGTTGCCTTTCAATCATTCTACAACTGACATTCATACTCCTTTTGATCTTATATACACTGATCTATGGGGACCCTCCCCTGTCAAGTCCTTCAATGATTTTTCATATTATGTTAGTTTCATTGATCACAAAACTAGATATAATTGGTTTTATCTACTAAAGGCTAAGTCTGACACAGCACAAGCTTCACACATTTCCACACTCTCATCAAAACACAGTTTCAAAAGTCCATCAAGACTCTCCAAAGTGATGGAGGAACTGAATACAAACCTCTCCTTCCTTACCTTCTCAAACATGGCATAATCCATAGGATGTCTTGCCCATACACTCCTCAGCAGAATGACCTTGTAGAAAGAAAGCATAGGCACATAGTCCAAGTTGGATTATCCATGATAGCACACTCTCAAGTTCCAAACATACATTGGGATGATGCTTTCACCAGTGCTGTGTACTTAATCAATAGAACACCCTCCAAACTGCTCAATTACAGAACACCTTACCAGACCTTGTTCAAACAAAAACCTGATTACCATCTGTTAAGAGTTTTTGGATGCCTATGTTATCCTCACCTCAGACAGTACAATCAGYACAAATTACAACTCAGAAGCACCAAKAGCACCTTCTTAGGTTACAGTCCCCTCCACAAAGGGTACAAAATYCTTTTACCTGATAATAAAGTCATTATAACCAGACATGTGGTATTWGATGAAACCACATTCCCATATATTCATCACACTCAACCCTCACAATACAGAATACCTGAACAACCTCCCCARGCACCATTATTGACAATCCCAAATTYAGCATTGCCATCCATCCCAATCCCTAATATACCCCCTCTCAATAATCAATCCTCAYCAACTTCCTCACCACCCTCATCTTCAGATCATTCTCCTCCACTACATAAMCCCCATTYACCTCATACCTCCCATACTCAATCAACTTCTTCTCAAAGCAGCTCCTCCTCCACCACATCCATCCCAATTGGTCAAATAACTATTGATTTGCCAATAGAGATTAATGGTTTACCTGTTCCAAATRTGGCTAACAATCCTATGCAGGAATCTGACARGGAACRAAACACACATCACATGACCACAAGGCTGAAAGCTGGAATCAGAAAGCCAAAGGCTTATTTGATGCAAGAGGATCCCTTCACTGAGCCTAAGTCTCATAAAGATGCAGTCAGATATCCACATTGGAAACAAGCCATGAATACAGAATTTCAAGCCTTGCTCAGAAACAATACATGGACAATCACCTCTCTTCCACCTCACAAGAAATTGATAAGCTGCAAATGGATCTTCAAAACCAAAAGAGATGCTAAAGGATCTGTAACAAGATGTAAAGCAAGACTTGTTGCTAGAGGATACACACAAGAACCTGGATTTGATTACACAGAGACATTCAGTCCAGTTATCAAGCCATCCACAATCAGAACCATTCTCTCCATTGCTGTCTCTAACCATTGGCCAATTAGACAGATAGACATTGACAATGCCTTTTTGAATGGTGATATAGATGCTGACATATACATGCAGTTTCCTCCAGGATTTGAAGAATATGCTCCACCAGGGACAGTGTGTAAATTGCAGAAATCCTTATATGGATTAAAACAATCATCAAGAGCTTGGTCAAGCAAACTCGGCAGTGTGTTGTTACACCTTGGCTTTAGAGTCTCACAGGCTGACAATTCATTATATTACAGATCTTCACAAGGTAGCATTGTTCTGGTTATGGCATATGTGGATGACCTCTTAATAACAGGAAACAATCAGGCTCACATTCAGTCAATCATTGATCAAATTGGACATTCCTTTTCCCTAAAGGATCTTGGAAACATAAGCTATTTCCTTGGCATTGAGTTCATACCACACTCCACTGGTCTATTCCTATCCCAACAGAAATACATAAAGGAAATTTTGAATAGAGCTGGTATGGACAACTGCAAGGCACTTTCCACACCAATGATCTCCAAACCTCCTTTATCAAAGTATGAAGGTCAGCCTATGGTCAATCCCAAACTGTTCAGACAAATAGTGGGGGCATTACAGTATGCAACTATAACAAGGTCTGATATCTGCTTCAGTGTAAACAAGGTTAGCCAGTTCATGCAAGCTCCAACAGACCTGCATTGGAGAGCTGTTAAAAGGATTCTCAGATACCTAGCAGGCACTATTAACTATGGTATCACCTTTCATACAACCAGACAAATCACCTAAGGGCTTTTGCAGATTCAGACTGGGCCTCGGACATAGATGACAGAAAATCAACTTCAGGTGTTTGTGTATTCCTAGGAAATAACCTAATCAGTTGGAGCTCCAAGAAGCAAGGTAAGGTCTCAAGATCAAGTACAGAAGCTGAGTATAGAGGTTTATCCACTGCTGCATGTGAAATCATTTGGATACAGACCTTACTGAAGGAAATCCTTATACAGCCTGAGAACATACCAACAATCTGGTTGGACAATCAGGGAGCTATTGCTTTGGCTTACAATCCTATTCATCATCAGAGGACAAAGCACCTGGAGCTGGACATTCACTTCATAAGGGATATGATAAGAAACAAACAGGTCAATGTTCATCATGTTCCCTCCATTGACCAAACAACAGACATCCTCACAAAACCTTTGAGTGGCTAATTGTTCGAGAAATTTTGAAAGCGCTTATCTATCCTTTCCAAATCCTCTCTCCAATTGAGGGGGCATGTTAGCAAACACCAACACATCATTCCAGCTGGCCACACACATAAGCAGACCACCTCAGCACCAACAAGGGAGGCTCATGTACACCATGCACCACAACAGGACAAGGAGCCCAGTTGTGCACTCTGCCAGCTTGCATGACCGTTGCTTGTTAGGGTTTAGGTTATTGAAACTTGTCTTATTGTATGAACCAATTGTTTGTAGACACGTATGTGCCTTTCTAGATTATTCCTACTTCTATTTAATAGTCCCTATAATCTGTGTAGCCGCATTGAACATTTGAAACCCTAATGGAGATAACATGTTCTTTAGCTTTCATATTTACAGTTCCATATTTTGCCTTTTATGCCTAAAAGTTCAACACAAATAGTTGCTAATGGATTAGTATTTTAACTACGAATCAAATTATAAAGCAAGTTCATGAATCTGGTTTTAACACGCACGTCTAACCCTTTAATCCCCGATATAATATCGCAAATTGCCGTTTAATTTGTAGAATATGCTTCGTAGTTTAGAAATGTGGTGGGTTTATCTTTCTTTTATTACAGCGCCGCCACATAACGATAACAAAGGCGTATTAATAAATAAAATCCAAGGAATTTAGTTCCAAACCATGCTAGGACCATTTTGTCAATTATCAAACTGTACACATCAAATGATATTAATAATAACGAAAGTGACTTGTGGTACTAAATCAATAATATAAATATCAAACGTCGTATATTATAGGGTTAGGCCAGTGATGACGCCTACTGATACATAGTACTTGGTCGATTTTTTCAATTTTCCATGTTTGTTATTTTGGTCCCCAGTTTAAATTTCTCGCTTTATTTCTTTTTTCTCATTTCATTTTTTCCTTTTTTTTTTCCAGCAGCTTTCTCTTAATGGTCAATCTCATACCGTTGCCCACTGGGAAGTTGCTGATTTCTTTATCGATTTATATGTAGACACCATCATCCCGAAACTTAAAGAACGCAAATAATTATTGAATAATATTAATCATCCTTACGGATAAACTAGTGTAATTTTACTTTAATTTCAGGAACCACAATCATTATCTTTCGGATGAAAAACTCTCAAGGAAAATTGCAATTTGGTCTCGTACGATTTTCTTTCTAATCAAAACATCTCGTAACTTTTGAACTCTCTCAATTTCAATATAGAAATTGCAGAAAACATGTTCTTGGTCGGAATATCACACATGCAGTGCAAATGATGACCGCATCAAAGGTATTGTTGGTCATTTAATATATCGACATAAAAGAGTCATGTAAGATAAAATTGAAGAAAATCACACATCCTCTAACGGGGAATTAAATAAATGGTTGTTTGTTTCTGCTGTGTGAATATGAATTTAAAAAAAAAAAAAAAAGGACAAAAGAACATACCAGAAAAAAAATCTTTCAATTACACTCATGTACACTACCCGTATGACACTCAAGTGAAAATCAAATTTTGTGCAATTTTAGTACTGAAATAGATGTTCAAAAGCTACGGGATGTTATTGCTATAAAAAAGTTAGGACGAGACCAAATTACAAATGATAGTTAATATGAGACCAACATTGCAATTTCTCTCAATAGCTTAGAGATCATGTGGTAAATCACATAAGATAATTAAGCTCTATGTGACATGCTCGAATTAGCACTTAATTAGTAGCGTAGTGTTGAATTTGAGTCATAAAAACTCAAAATTATGATGCATCGTCATTTTATTTCGCACCTCGGACATTCTCCAAATGCTTTATATTTGAATGTTGTCGGACGCTTTTTCTACCTTTTCTCTCCCTTTTTTTACGGTGGATACAGGGTGAACACGGCGGGACATTACAGGAAACGAGATAGACACGAGAGGACACAGTCGTGTTTTCAAAAAAAAGATTACATTTTATATATTATTATCGTGTTGCTTTTACTTGTGTTTTTATCAATCTTTTATGAAAGAGTTTGTATAAGTATTTTATATAATTAATTAAAATAAAAAAAGTAGTGCAATTTAATATTTTAAAAAAATAAATATATTAAAATGTGTACAAACTGTATTATATTCTATAATATTTTAAATAAACATGTTTTCATATCCGTATCTTATATCCTTATCAATATAACATAGCCTCATAACAATCAAAACATATATTATTCATTTAACATATCGCGCGTTATGTGTTTGTTATTTGAGTTCAGGTCGAGTTTTATTGGAAACGTGATAACCTATGTCCCGAATATCATACTAATCACTAAATTATAATTAGTGATATCAACGTCCTTAGACTATCCTCAAATTGCGAAAAAAAAAAAAAATTGTTGATTATACATACCTCAATTCTTGATATCGTGTACGCATCTTTGTACATAATGTACATGAGAGAAAAGGTTTGAATAATTCAATGCACACATGCAACTCAAAGTTTAATATATATTGAACTAGAAAATGATCCGCGCTTCGCTGCGGGTGTTTGCAAATATAAGATCGAACTATTGACATATTATCGAAATATTTTGAAGACAATACAATATTTCAGAGCATTTTGTCAATTTCAAAGTAAAGCCCTTCCAATTACGGGTTCCCACCTTTGGAAAATAAATATCAAAGAAGAAAAATATTAATAGTCATCAAATAGAGAAGAAGACGAAAATGATCAAGAACATCGTCCCAACATGTAAAAGTAGAATACCAAGAGCAACTCTTCAAGGGAAGCTGATTGAGGTTCAATCTGCAGCAAAATGCACATTCATTCTCTATTTTAAGATATTCATTCTCTATTTTAAGAATACTAAAATAAGAATACTCAAGTATTATTTATGAAATGAGCAGCAAAATGCACATTCATTCTCTATTTTAAGATATTCATTCTCTATTCTTATAATGATAAAAAATAAATGAAAATTTGTCGAAAGATACCACTTAATTAAAAAAAGTTAAGTTATCCTTGAAAAGAAAATAGCACAACCGAATAATATTATAAATAAATTTGAATGACGGACCCCAATTAAAAGCATTTATTTAAAACTCAAATTGCACATTAAGTTAAAACATACACAAATTTAGAACAGATCAGAGGTATAAAGATATCATAATGAATGCAACCAATACAAATAACTAATTAAGATATTATGTGCAAAGTCCATAGAAAAAAAAAAGTTGTGACAAAAAAGGAGAGAGTAATTACCTAGATTAATCGTGAGCGTCGAACAATCCGACCACTTATATTCTTGGTGTTCTCAACCTTTTCTAAAAAAAAAGATTATTGAAATTTATAACTAAAACAGGGAAATAAAGATAAGAAAAGGCAGAAGAAACCTATGAGAAAACAAACTGTGAGATGTCGAACTGGAAAAATAAATTATAAAGAAAATAGTAGACAACTTGCTCGACAAAAAAAGAAATACTTGTTCTAACAAACTCAATTTACAATATCTATAATCCAACATAATAATAATTAAAAAAAAAAAAGGAACAAACAAAGGTCAGTGAGAGAAGGCATATAGTTAGAAAAACATGAAATACTGTCCATCACTCTAATAGATAAGAAACTACTTGTTTATCATGCTAGTGTCATTTGAACGAAAAAGTAGAGAACCAAAAAAAAAAAAAATCGCACTCAAAACATTAGTTACAATATCAAAATTGCGCCACTATTTAAAACTAAAAAAAGTCTTCTTCATCATGATTTTCTACTACAAAGATTTTGAATATTATGATCGGAAAACAATCAACATCTTAAAAATCTTGTTATAATCGGAAATGAAACAATCAAAACTAAATGCAACTGAATTAACTTTAACGTCATAGAACTTTTGTGATTAGTTACCTTAATAAATTCTTGATCAAAAACAGCTTCTGCCTCAAAGTCTGGGGCCAAATTTCCAACCAGTGAAAGCTCACTCTGTCAAAAGATTAAAAAGTCACAACAGAGAGGTCACAAAATAATCGATTGACAAAGTAATTGAGCAGAATCGAACCGTCGGAAATGATAATTGATTATTTAATTAATATCTTATCATGACAAAAATTCTCTTTAGATTTAGCATAATATGAATAGAAAACTTGAGAAAATCGACAACAACAACAAACATATATATATATATATATATATATATATATATATATATATAAAGCGTTTAGTTTTTCTATAAACAACCATCGATACCAAATAATCTTTAGAAAAGGAGAAAACGCCACATTACAAAATTTAAACTGAAGTATGGCAACCAAAATCAAAAGTCATCTGAAAAGCTAACTTCTACAAAAAGCTAAAATCGGTTAAAGCATAAAACAATAATAATAAATAAAAGCAGTTCCTTATCCAATTAATAATTTTGACACTGAGCTTTGACAATGGCTTCGATAAAGATTGAAGATAGAAAAGGCAAATCTAGATACCCAATTTATTAATTTAAAAAAAAACATTTCGAGAATTAACTAAATTTGAAAATAGAAAAAATATATATATCTTAGTCAAATTTCAGAGCCAACACAAAGAAAACATTTAAAACTATATAAAGCAAAAATCGAAGAAGAGAAGTAACAGCAAAAACTCACAGCACGGACGACAAAACTACATCGTTTGGGGGAAGAAGAGTGGGAGGAGAGAGTGAGGAGAGCGGGCCATGAAAGGTTTTCCGGAGAATGAGGCAGAGGAAACAGATTGAGAAGTGAGGGTAATAATGGCAGAAATTGAAGCTTTGGGATTGGAAGAGAGAAGAGTAGCCATTGAAGTCGCAGCCGGGCAAGCCATCTTGAATCGAGATATGGAAAAAGTGTCTGGTAAGTACAATCATTATTGGTAGCTGGATCTCTCTCTCTCTCTCTCTCACTCGTTGGATATAACTTGACTGGCGATGTTGAATTCACTGAATGGTGGTGGTGTAAAATAGTAAAATACCGGCCAAAAGATACTAAAAATGCATTGAATGAAAAACGTAAACTCCAAAAAACTGGAAAAGCATAATAAAAACTACTAATAAAATATTTTGAAAAAAGAAGTCCAAAAAATTAAAGAAAAAAAAAACACTAAACGTGTCTAACATAATGTACCCTATCAGGGCGGGTGTGTGCACGTTTATGTCTTCTCATACATGTTATTTGAGACAAATTTCTCAAATGTGTTGATTGAAATTACCAGAATTCGAACCATAAATATTTCAAATCTTCTAGTGTTATTCATTCCCGTTCGTCAGTAATTCCTAAAACCACTATACCCTCGGATTGTTGACTTTCACATTTACAATACTGGCAAAGGGGACAAATAAACATGTTTAAATTTCAAAATCACTTGAATTTAGAAATTTCAGGCCATAGAGTGAGACAGACATACACTTGGGCAACCACATTTTCCAAGTTCACAGTCTCATGCAAAAAGATTATTATTTAATTTGTGTGTGCAATGGTACAGAGAAAAAGATATTAACACGACCAAAAGCACTTCTTCCTAATAATATAATTAAGAAATAATAATAAATGAAGACAAATGACACTCTACCCTCGCCGGATCTCCCTTCACCACCTTCGGCCCTGTCCCTAGTGTTAGAGATGCCAAAGATGGACTGCAATTTTATTTGATGATTTGGCATATTCACACGATTTTAGTAAATAAATCAATTTTTTCTAGTCTAACAATTTATGCAAATCACCTTATTTTAGTATAGTATCTAAGAATATAGCAGAAGTCATATAAAATTAGGGTTAATTACCCTTGATATAGATGGCTAAGGCTCCAAGAAATTGCATCCTTCCATCCAACAAATCCTAGAAGCCACAATCACCGTCTGATCATCCTCCAGAGATAAAATCACTGTCCAACTTTATCGTACTGAAAAATAATAAGAAATTTATATTTGATTAGCATAGAGATGAGATATGATTAAAATTGAAAAGAAAGCTTCGCCTAATGTTTGTTTCTCTACAAATTTGCTAAAAATAAAGAAAACACAGAGAGAAGATGAGAAGCAACAGAAAGGAAACTGCAAAAAAAAAAAAATTAGAAAAGAGAGCAAAAGAAGAAGAAAATAAAAACCCAGAAATCCAGAAGAAGGAAAATCGGAAGTGAGAGGATGAGAAAATTTGAGAAGACCAAAAAAAAATCTATCGTGCATTTGAACATTCCAGAGCTTTTGCTGTACAGATCCAGAAATTAAAAAATAAGTTATCACCGAATGAACAATTGCCAATATACAGAAGAGGAAGAGAAAATTTGAGAAGCCCAAAAAAAAACACTCAAATCTGCCAATACATTTGCTGTACAGAAAAGGGGGAGAAAGTTTGAGAAGCCCCCAACAAATTCTCGGATCAGTAAGAAATCTAAACAAAAAATTATCACGAAGAAGAAAATAAAAACGCAGAAATCAGAAGAAGAAAAATCAGAAGTGAGAGGAGGAGAAAATTTGAGAAGGCCAAAAAAAACTCTATGTACAGAAAATTTGAGAACCCCCAGAAAATTTGAGAAGCAACAAAAAATTATCACGAAGAAGAAAATAAAAACGCAGAAATCAGAAGAAGAAAAATCAGAAGTGAGAGGAGGAGAAAATTTGAGAAGGCCAAAAAAAACTCTATGTACAGAAAATTTGAGAACCCCCCAAAAAATTTGAGAAGCCCCCAAACAGATCGCCAGTATTATTCTGTACAAAAAAATTGAGAACCCCCTAGAAAATTTGAGAAGCCCCAAACAATCGCCAATATTATTATTTTTAGAAATAATAGAAATAAGGAATAATTATGGGCCAATCTAAAGACGACACATGTCGCGACCAGAACAATGCACATCAACTTTAATTATAGAAGGTATAGATATTTAGATGAGTTTGACAAATTGTGTAAACGACTTAACCAAAATAACTGTTAAATTTAATTTCTAAAACGATTATGTTTAAATAAAGTCATTCCAACTTTGTGTCTATCAACCTAACCATTCATGCATTTGTGTACTTATCTCACACGTGTAATGTTATTTGAAGTAACATTCTTTATTTAATTAGAACCATTATATTAAAAGTTGATTATAAATATTAATAAAATGGATGGATGTAAATGTAGGGGGTGGGGGGTATAGTGCCTTCACGGCACCATAGATATTTCCGTTATTTTATTCATTGGCTATTATTAGATTAAATTACAATATTGGTTTTTCTTTTTATAAATTTCTATATTTATTTTATAATTTTTAAATTTTATTTTATATTTTTATATTTACCTATGAGTTTATTAATTTTTAAGTAATAAAAAATCATATAAGTTTTTATATTTATTTTATAATTTTTTAAGATTTCATTTTATATTTTCATATCTGTCACAGGGTTTCTTAAATATTTATTAATTATAATTTGATTAAAGGAAAAGAAAATGGTGTCAAAATAGGTTTTTGTCTTTATTTTAATGTTTAAAATCAAAGAAGAATGATAAGAGAATATATAATCACGCAAAGCCCCGGTCAAGCTTTTTGGGTCTTTTTTTGATGAATTTGTCAACTTAGCAGACGTGGTTTGAAGATGTGAAAAAGAAAAGTTTTAATGGTATAGTATAGATAAGGTTTCATGTGACTTGGTATTATCGGAGATCGATGAGTTTATAGCATGTGAAGTTAAAAGAAAATGAAAATAAACAAAAATAAACGAAGAGCTATGATGAACTATGAAAACTAAAGCAAGTATTTCGGATGCCTCGTGCGTTTAAAACAAGCAATAAAAAGCAAAGAAAGAACAAAGTAAAAGCATGAAAGCTTAAGGTACAACTATGCATGCATGATCATGAAAATCTAAATAATGAAAATTAACGAAAATCGAAAGCACCAATAGAAAGAGCGGTAAAAGTTGACGTGAAAGTTAAAAATATTTCGAAAATAACTAGAAACGAAGAGTAGATTTAAGATTCAATTTAAAACCATGCATGAAAATAAAAACTAAAATAAAACATATGAAATTCTTAAAATAAAAACGATCAAGGACACGATCTATAATCAAGGTGCGTCACTCACCTAGATTCCATAAACCAAATCACAAATCTAACAATAAATCTAAAAGTTAAGGCAAAATGCATAAATTGAAGAACAAGCTTGAAATTGAAGAGAAAGAGAATCCAGGTGTGTCACTCACCTAGAAAATAATGAAAAACTTACTTGAATTAAGAAAGAGAATCCAAAAGATTGAATGAAATTACAATCAAAATAAAATCCAAGTGATGACTTGAATTCTTTTTGAGCTTACAAACCCAAGGAAAAGCTTGAAATTAAATATAAGATCTAGAGAGAGAAAATAAATCTCAAACCCACGCAAGAGTTGGGAGGAGAGTGGATATTCTCTTTGGAGAAAGATGTGGGGCTTATATAGAGTTTCGCAGGGACAAAAATGTCAAAAATGCCAAAATCCCGAAGTGTTCTACGATGCAGTCGATCGACTGGTTGACAGTCGATCGACTGCCCTGCTGCTCCAATGCCCTAGCCTCTGTTGAGCAGTCGATTTGGGCTATTCTTAGTCGATTTGGAAATCGAATCGGGCTGCTTCAGTCGATCGACTGGCATTCCAGTCGATTCGGGCTGCTTTCGGCTCGATTTTCTCATTTTGGCACGGATTTTTGGCCTCAATGCCATGACTCGAACCTAGGAGCATGCCGGCACGTCTTGGCGTGAATCTAATTCATTAAGACACCTACGAAATAAGAATTTTAAACATAACAACTCAAGAATCCCACAAACCTCACCAACATCGTACACATTCGGCTCAATAGCTATAAAACGAGAAAACAACCTAATAATCTAATGAACTCGACTCAAAACTACTATATACAACATTAAACCCTAATTATAAACATGAGAAAAATACCACAATTATATCCAAAACAACCACCCTACACTTATCGATTTTTTCGTCCTCGAACAACGAAAGAATCGAGAATGTACATGCAATGAACATTATATAAAAAGAAAAGGGATAATTTCCCTTCAATACACATGTGTACAAATATATTCTCATATAATCACTCCAAATTTTTTCATCCCATTTAGACCAAATACTTACCATTAAATCCAAACTTACAACTTAAATAGTCCTTAATACCCCTAAAACCAAGGGATTAAAGACGGTACTATAAAACATTAATTCTGCACATGTCTAATAAGAATTATCATTTTGTATGGAATTCCATCGAATGAATAATTCAAGACTCAATCAACAAGAATAATTCATGGTAGTATAATAATTCCCATCTTTTATGGTTTTAAACATTACCGTGTTTTGGTAAAACTCAAATTATATTCCCATTTTGACTTCCTTCCTTATGTATTTTTGGTCAAAACATTAATTCTGCACATATCTAACAATTATAATTCAAGCGACCTTTAATGATTATCTATTTTAAACCCAATCCTGATTCATATTTGAATATATATATATATATATATATATATATATATATATATATATATATATATATATATATATATATATATATATATATATATATATATATATATGAATGTAATATAAAATTTTATGAATATAGTATGAGATTCTTATGAATGTTGTATGGAACTTTATGAATGTAGTATGAGATTTTATGAATGTAGTATGTAATTCGTAGTATGAATTAGAATTCCACAAAGTAGTATAAAGTTTTTATGAATGTAGTATGAAATTCGATAGTATGAAATGGAATTTATGAATTGGGATTCCAAAACGTAGTATGATATTTTATGAATATAGTATGGAATTCGATTGAAATCTCACAACGAAGTATGATATTTTTTATGAATGTAGTATGGAATTCAACCGGAGTCCGGCGATAACACGGTACTATGAAATTAATATGAGTCTTATTTGAGTTAAATTTGGGCAAAATAAAAATGAAAAATAAAACAGGTTAGTAAGGATAAATTTGTACTTTTATGTATTAGTTTGATTAAATGGGAATCAATACTTTTCAATGGAATTTTTGGGAATAAATATTTTCCTATTGGAGTAATCGGGAATTATCCCAAAAAAAATCCGTGTGGCTTATCCTAATTAATATGATAAAAGTATCAACATAAACTCGTTATCGCCAAGCATTGCTCGTATTACTCTTTCTCAAATGAAAACCAAGTCGATGACTTCCTCACAAATGGATTTTGAGGGTGTTCGCTCAATTCACTCAAGTGTGTTTTTATATGGGACGTGTATACATTCAAGTCGGACAATGTCATGCACCTTATCAAGATTTCACAAATCAGAAAACTCAAAATCACCCATTGTACATGACCGAACAAGAATCAAAAGGGGTCTTTATTTCGGGTTGTAATGTTGGCTCTTTGGTAAGGTATGGAATATTTAGATATAGTGGCTAACACACGATGAAAACGTGATCAATAACACACGAAACCCTAACTTCTAGAGCTCGAAGCTTATAATCGCTTCTCCCTTCCCAAATTACCAAACCTTCATTCGAAACCCTTTCGTACTCTCACAAACTTTTCCGACTTTATGTCACAATACTTAGAAACTTTTTGAATTCGCTTCTTTTTACTAAACTTAGCCTTTTAAACATTAGGCTTTTCACTTTAACGCACGCTTTATCACTTTTCGTGATTTGTGTTGGAGTTTATTTGTTGTTCTCCTTTTTTTGTGTATATGTGTGTGTGTGTGTGTGTGTGTGTGTGTGTATATATAAGTAACTCAAAACCCAAAACCCACATTGATTTCCCACACATTTTTAGTCAACTAACAAACATACACTCTCATTCTCACCTCACAATTTATGAAGTTATAAGAGTTAAAATCGAGCCCGGCTAACAAGAAACGGAGTATAGGGCTCAAGGGGGCTCATTTGGAATTTTTAAGTATTCACACAAGGCTACTCACTAGTTTGCACCGGGTTTTGGAAAAAAAAATCAAAAGGAGCTTTTCAATCTTTTCACAAGTAAATATTGATTATATATATATAGGTGGGTTTTGGACAAAGCACAAAAACTCAACTCCTTACACAAGAGGGCATAAACATGTAGAAACACGACAAGTAAAACTATTCAAACTTCGAAGCATGTGGTGATTGCTCTTAACAATGTAATAAACACACACAAGACACAAAAAAATAACTTAACCATATAAATGCACAATTAGTAAGCGTCTCTTCGCCAAGAATGCGTCACTTCGTCAAAACTCGTTTTAAGAAAGATAAATCATGCTTTGTAAAACCCGGACCCTAACCACCTACCAACCCCCATAATGCCCTTATTGCATTTTAATGAAAATAAAGTAAAAGGAGGGTGAGATAGAAGCTTCCTTAATCGAGCGAGTTTGGATTGAGGCTCGGTGGGTCCACTTAAGCACCCAAGCAATTCAAGCGAAAATCGAGCATGGCTTGTTTCTTCCCGGTTCTATGAACGCTACCAACTTATCAAATCGACCAAGGTTGGAGTCAGAAACCAAAACACTATAAAAGCAAATCACACAAAATTAAAATCACAAGAAAAAATGCACATGACTCAAAACAAAACAAAATCAAGGATTAAAAAGAACCAAAAGACAACACAATTTTTTTTTAAATTTTCAATTTTTCGAATGTTTTTGGATTTTTATATAATAAGAAAGTAAGAAAAGAGAAATGTAAAAATAAAAAGAAATAAATGAAAAGAAACATTGGTTTCCTCCCAAGAAGCGCTTCTTTTACGTCATTAGCTTGACGAACTCCCTTCTTGGTCATGGTAAAGTCGAGACGGGAGGATCCACCAAAGCAATAACCTCCTTGTCGGGAGGGTCAAATCTTCGAAACGTTCTCGGGGTGTCGCATAACGGCAATGGCCTTCGATGAAAAGAAAATGTTCCAAACGGGCGAGTAAAAGTCGTCTTGGAATTGATCTTCGGGTGGGATTTTGGTTTTAAAGTGACCCGACAACTCATCTAAGAAATGATAGGAATAATGGCCAGCTAGCTTGTCCAACATTTGGTCGATAAACGGGAGAGGGAAATGATCTTTCTTAGTGGTTGCATTTAACTTTCTAAAATCAATATGCATCCTCCATCCCGTTGTAGCCCTCGTGGCCAACAACTCTCATTTTTTATTCTCAACGACAGTTATGCCACTCTCTTTCGGTACCATGTGAACGGGACTCACCCACTCACTCTCGGCAATTACAAAAATCAAGCCTTCCTCCAACAACTTCAATGTCTCGGCTTTTGTTATCTCCTTAAGATTTGGATTCAAACGCCCTTGGAGTTCGCGAGAAGGTTTGGCATCATCCTCCAAAATGATCTTATACATCCAAGTCGAAGGACTATTTCCCTTAATATCGCCGATACTCCAACTAATACCATCCTTATGAACTTTAAGCACTTCAATCGACCTCTCTTATTCTTCTCAGTTCGAATTGGCCAAGATAATAACCAATTCGCTCTCCTCTAACTCCAAATATACATACTCGAGGTGAGGTAGAAGAGGCATAAGCTTGGGATTGTGCCTCCTCTCGTCTTCATTGGAGGCTAATTCGAAAAATTCAACGATCCCATCAAGATCATCAGTAATCTACAAAATTTCATCGTTGCCCTCAACGACACATAAACAACCTTTCTCACACAAACCTTGGGCACACTGAAACACAATTGAATCGTCGTGATGAACAAGGGTCTCATTTCCCTCACCACAACCTTTAACACAAGCCCCCGGGTCAAACTCTTCCTCAATGCTCTTTTTCTCCATATAAACTTGTTCGACCAACTCTTGGATCACATCCATATGTAAGAAATCCTCATAAGATATGCTTGATGTATAGGGCATAGGGGCTTTAGAGGTTGGTGCCTTGTATGGGTTCGAAGACTTGTGTAGGCCATCGGGAAGTTCCATTGCCGAAGTGGGACCCACGGGGGTGGAATCGGGAGGAGTAAGAACACCCGGAATAGAAACCGCCTCCCCTTTGGACCCCCGGACAACCTTATTATACACCACCACACCAATTTCAAGGACTGTGACCGCATGAGTAAGCGAAGGTTGGCTTGGCAATTCTTCTTTCTCATTATCTTGAGTTGGCATATTGACATCGCTTGCTAGTTGCCCCATGTTAGTGTTTAACCCATTATTCATAGCCTCAAGAGCATTGAACTTAGCATCGAACGAGCCTGACGTAACGGGAGAAGATTGCATTTGTCGCATAATGACCAAGAGACTTGGATCGGAAGGTGGAGTAAGAGCACTCACTGGAATCGGCGGAAGAGACGGGCCCACATGAGGAGTAACACCCGCCTTTGTATTAACATAACTAAAATTTGGATACATGCGGTTGCTAGTATGAGAAGGAGGATTATAAGTCGGTGGGTGAGCAAAAGATGGTCTAGTACAATCGGGGCCCGCTTGATACCCATGACCCCCATACACTTCCTCCGAATGAGGCATCGGCATATTTAACGAGGGATTTGAAGGATAAGAAGTGGTATCGTGACCAAATATTCCACATGATGCACACGGAGGATCCAATTTTGGCTTGATAACTTAGCAAGTCGAGCCTCCATTGCTGCTATTTTCCTTTCCAACTCAAGCTCCCTAGAGGAAGAAGCTTAACTCACTTCATTAGCACTGGAATATATTGTTCGAGAAGATTTTCCCTCGAGAAGAAGGGATACGCAAGATGAAATAAGTCACCTGCACAAAAGGTTTGTTAACCTCTCTCATAGTGAAGGTGGAGGGGGGGGGGGGGGTGAGCATTTTGGGTATTAGGGCTCACACCTCCAAACAACGCATACGGATCGGGATTTTGAGCATTATTGTCGTCACCAATCGGGGCATGATTGAAATTATAAGTATGAGGACCTCCACATGGGCCGGGATTCGGACTTTGGCCACCCACATTCCCATTCGGACTCACAAAGCCACCATTATACATATTCGGACAATGATTGGGAACACCATAACCTCCATACGGATCGAAATTCGAATTTTGGCAACCAATGTTCCCATTAACAAAGCCTCCATTATACATATACGAGAATTGATTAGGAGCATCATAACCACCATACGGACCCTGTACCCATTATTAATTTGATTAAAGGAAAAGAACATGGTGTCAAAATAGGTTTTTGTCTTTATTTTAATGTTTAAAATCAAAGAAGAATGATAAGAAAATATATAATCACGCAAAGCCCCGGTCAAGATTTTTGGGCCTTTTTTGATGAATTGGTCAATTTAACAGACGTGGTTTGAAGATGTGAAAGAGAAAATTTTTAATGGTATAGTATAGATAAGGGTTCGTGTGGCTTGGTATTCTTGGAATTCGATTCGATTGTAGAGATCGATGAGTTTATAGCTTGTGAAATTAAAATAAAACTGAAATAAATGAAAATAAACGAAGAGCTATGATGAAGTATGAAAAGTAAAGCAAGTATTTCGGATGCCTCGTGCGTATGCCATATCGAAATTGCAAGCAATAATCAAAACAAGCAATAAAAAGCAAATAAATAACAAAGTACAAGCATGAAAGTTTAAGGTACAACTATGCATACATGATCACAGTCCAGTTCCTTAAACCCACAGACCAGTCCTACCCATGTTGGCTCTTATCCACCCTCTGTACAACATCAGCCACTCCCAAATCAGGCCTCATCTTCCGTGCATTCAACACACTCCAGCATCACACCTACTGTTCATCAATCTCCAGTCTCACCACATACAACCTTAGGCTCTCACATCCCTTAGCAGTGCAGTTGCCACAATTAGATAATGATCAAGCATGCTCTATTACTCATATTGCACCACCAGGTACTACTAATACACATTCTATGCTGACAAGAGCTAAGACAGGTCATCTGAAGCCTAAGGTGTATACTGCACTGGTAAAATCAGACCAGGAATCAAAGAGTCTAAAGAGGCTTTTCTCCACAAACATTGGCACCAGTCCATGCAATTCTGAACTTAGTGCTCTTTACAAGAACAAAACTTGGGAGCTCACTTCCCTCCCTCCTGGGAAAAGATCGGTTGGTTGCAGATAGATTTACAAAATTAAAAAAGGTGCTGATGGTTCCATTTTTATGTATAAATCAAAGCTTGTGGCAAAGGGGTACACTCAAACTCCTGGTTTTGATTATGAGGAGACATTCAGTCCAGTGGTGAAACTTGTCACCATCAGAACAATTTTTCCCATAGCTGTCTCTTGTGGTTGGAAAGTGAGGCAGTTAGATGTCAACAATGCCTTTCTTAATGGTGATTTAACAGATAATATCTATATGTAGCAACTACTATAGTTTGAACAAGGCAATCAGAACTTAGTCTGCAAACTACACAAAGCTCTGTATGGATTGAAACAGGCCCCTAGAGCTTGGTATTCCAAACTCAAGCATGTCCTGTTAAAGTTGGGATTTTAGTCATCTCAATCTGATAGCTCTCTTTTCTACAAGGCTAATCCTAAGTCATACACTGTCCTCCTAGTTTATGTAGATGACATTTTGATCACTGGTAGCAGCAATAATGACATCACCTCTCTCATCAGGCTTCTGGATACAGCCTTTTCACTCAAGGACATGTGCATTGTGCATCATTTCTTAGGTATTCGGGTTACACACACTGGAGTAGGAATTCACTTGTGTCAAGAGCAATATATTAAAGAACTGCTACATAAAGTAGGCATGTCAAATGCCAAAGCTCTATCACCCCTATGATATCATCTCCTCATTTGTCCAAATTTGTTGGTACTCCAATTGCTGGTTAGACATTATACAAAATCATTATTGGTGGTCTAAAGTATCTCACAATCACAAGACTTGACATTGTCTTTAGTGCAAACAGATTGATTCAATCTATGCAATGCCCCTTGGATACTCATTGGAGAGCTGTTAAAAGAGTGCTTAGATACATAGCTGGTACACCAAATCTTGGCCTGTCACTAACCTAGTACAAGTCTGGCAAATTGGTTCGCTTCTCAGATGTTGATTGGGCTACTGACATTGATGACAAGAGATCTGTCACGGATTTCTGTGTATACCTAGGTGAAAACTTGGTTTCTTGTTGTTTAATAAAGCAAGCATCAATTTCAAGATCAAGCACAGAAGCTGAGTATAGAAGTTTGTCTCATTGTGCCTCAGAAGTTACGTGGATAAAGCATCTTCTGACTGAAATTCAAATCCCTCCTCAAACCATTCCAATCATCTGAACAGACAACATTGGAGCTGAGTCTCTAGCTGCTAATCTAGTTTTTCATTCAAGGATTAAGCATGTTGAGTTGGATGTTCACTTTGTAAGAGAAAAAGTCAGTTAAGGAATACTCACTGTTCAACATGTTCCTTCTATTGATCAAGTTGCAGATGTTCTTACAAAGTCATTGAGCTAGCAATCCTTCATCCGGTTCAGAAACAAGCTTAAAATCACCTCTTCACCGACTTTGGATTGAGGGGTGTGTGTTAGAGACTAAGCTCTTAATCTAGTCAGCAGCACTTTATCTACTCATTCATCCAGTCAGCTCTACGTTTGTTTTTATCTGCTTTTGGACATTTGTACAGCTCCATGCAAGCTGCCATGCAATGGCCAGTGATGTAGTGATCTGCACCATTCATTAGAGTGTATAGGTGTAGGCCTATAAACGACTCTTATCATCTGACCGTTGCATCATCCTGTAGCCGCTGCTAATCTTGCTAGGGTTTCAACTTTATATATGTAATCAGCCAAACACTTTCCTGATAACTAAAAGCAATGTTTACTCTTTCCGATTTTGTTGTGCTTCAGCTCTTTGTAACTTTATATCTTTTTCCAACAAATACCACGTTTCTGTATGTACACAACTATATATTTTAAAAGTCAAATATGAATTTACATGTTCATGAATACGAGTAAGAACTTGTAAAATATTAGCATTAGAATACTAATCAGGCAAGATATTTAATTTATCTTTTTACCCGGGTAAATTTTATTATTTACTTTGCAAGACATGATCCCTATCATTTGATTCCGGTTAAAACCCAGTTTGAAAATTATTGACAATCGATCTCGTCACTAAATACACCTTTGGATTTTGCAATCATTTCGCGGCCCCTTGATTCATCCTGCCGGAAAGTGATGGTGATTGGTTGTCAATGAAAAAAAAAATCACTCTCCACTGAAAAATAAGACACCAAAAGAATGAATGATTATAATTTATAATTCTTTTTTTCACACAAAGAAAATACAATAAATTTTTTACCAATTTTTTTTCACTCATTTCTTTTTCTTTTATTCCCCCTCTCTCTCTCAACTATTATTAACTTTTCATCACACAAAATTTTTTGTGGGCCCCACCCTCTCTTATTTCTCTACTACCAAAATTTCACATCACACAAAAACTTTATGTGCTCATTTTTAAATAAAATTATCAAATAATTTTATATCCAATCACTTACCAAAAATATACAAATTATATCCGTTTACTATCTCACCAAAAAAAAAAACTTATCTACTTAAAAAAAATTCATTACTCTCTAATAAAATGCTTTTATGTCGAATTGGTACGTGTACATGTACCAATCGAGTGAATTTTGCTTTGATTTTGATAGGGATCATTGCAATTAAAAAAAATAATTAGGTCCAATTTTAAAATAATCTATTTTATCGTAGACGTGCTAGGCAAATCCATTTGATTTTTCAAAAATCAGCCACCAACCACCATGACGCTACTGTATATACTTAATAAGTATATATATATATATATATATATATATATATATACATACATATGTCCATATAGAGATTTTATCTACATAGTGACTTGTTTGAGAATTAAATCAACGAAACGATATCCAATCACCGCCATTGATGTCATTGGCCCACTGAATTATGCACATTTCTACATTGATGTCATTGGTTACATCAAATACTGTAAAATTAGAAGGTCTATGGTTTTAAAAATAAGGACCAGATTTGTGATGTTGTTAATCAATGTTAACAACACTGGTTAACAACATCAACTAAATAACACCAGGTTATGCAGCGGATATTTAAAAAGAGAACACGATTAAACAAAATCAGTTCACAAGTAAATACTTGTRAACTTGGGTGTACAAACCCGTAAACTATATTACTTTCGATTCACGTYCAATACACAATTATAAAGTAATATATGAAAACTAAATATCAAGAAACTTGATACTAAATACTTGTTGSCGAAATAGCAAGATCTTCTCCGTTRGTTACGCAACTTCAAAGATCTTTGTTTATCACGATCGTTGGCTCCAAGTAGTATGTCGTGTTCTTCCTTCCTTGAGCGTCTTCTTGCGTCGTGCGTCTTTCGTTCTTCTCCTCAAGAAAATCGTGCGTCAATCTCTTATCAAAACCGTGTCTCAAGTGTAGGATTACTTGTGTCTTAAATAGACAACTAAAAATCCTAAACTTGATAAAATCCTAAAAACAAATCCTAAACACAATTTAGGAATAATTAAAGTCTTGTGAATAAACTAGGAAACATAATATTGACCTATATCTAGTTTCCTAACTTATTTTGTGCTCAAGAAAGGCAAATAACAAAATAGGAATTATTGCCAAGAATAAATTTCTCAACAAATACATTAGTATTAGTGTTGAAAATAACATTTTTAGGGTAAGAACCTCGATTTTGATACTCTACTTCCCCTTATTTAAAAAATTGATCTACGACGTTGAATAATCAATCTCTCATATATGTTATTTGTGTTATGTCATTTAATAGTAGTTTCATCTGACACATGTCGTATTTTGATACTTCGCGATTATCCCATACACATAATATTTTACTATGAATGATAGAGTGGCACGTAACTTCCTCACCTAGGTTAAGAGCTGACGTATTCATTACTCATCTAGGTTCAAATATGATGTGAGTGTCACGCAACCTTTCACACCTAGATTAAGAGCTGATGTGTTCATTCCTCACATAGGTTTGGATATGATGTGGCTACGTTTTTTTGTCAAAAATTTCAAGTAACTATCCAATTAGTCATGTAGTTCAATCTTAAATATACAATTATAAGGTTATCCCCTATTAAAATAATAATACTAATATAAATAATATAATATTAATATCAATAACCACCACTCTCGTCGTCCACCGCCGGCGAATTTTCTGGGGATCCTGGAAAAAATTTCCGGCAAGTTTTTCTTTTGTCCCAAAATTTTCAAAATATAAAGTATCTTTTTGATAATAAGTAAAAAAAATTCTTACTTTTACGAATATAAAATAAGAAATTCCCTTACTTAATCATACATAAAGTAAGATTTCTTGTTTATTTATTTGGCTTTTGGGACATAAAGTAAGAAACTTCCTTACGTTTTCGGATATAAAGTAAGAAATTCCATTATAAAATTAGAAATTCTCAAATACTAAGAAATTTTTGCTATTATCAAGTAAGAAATTCTCTATTGTTGTATTAAGTAAGAAATATATAAAAATAATTTGATATCAAGTATAATTTTTTTGGCAAAAAAAAAAAAAAGAAGAAAGAATAATGTTTAACAAAGTAAGAAATATATAACAACATTTGTACATTAAGTAAGAAAAATTTGCAACCAAATTAAATATTGTTGCCATCAAATAAAAGATATTCAAACATATAATAAGGATTTTTTTTTGCCAAAGCGGCAACGACATTGTTGTAGCAAGGGCAATCACCATTATTATTATTATTATTATTATTATTATTGATTTGTTTTTCTAAGTGAGGATGTTGCGGTATTTTAATATCATAGTTTTAGACTAATTTAAAAAATGAGAAATTATTGAACTTAAATTAAAACTAAGATTAATTGACAAATAAATCATTATCTGGGAGACGATTTAAAAATCTCATATACATAGTACAAGTTTGAAATAAACTCAAGTCATACGATCCCAATACGTTGACAATCTTAAAGGAGTAATAATACTCGAAGATAGTATTAAGGAGATTTTAAGCTGATATATAGAGAATTCTTTAAAAGACTATAAACACCATATATTTTTCAATAGCAATAACAAACGCAAAGTAATTGGGGGAGTTCATTTTGCTGTGTCCCTTGTGTTTGCTCTCGCCTAATGAATTTGGGCGTGACTAAATAATATCATAGTCAATTTTGAGGTACTATCAAATGTCCATGGAGTCGATTCAATGTAGAGGTGTCACGCCCAAGTTTTTATTTATTTTTCGAGACAATTCCCATACACTTTAATAGAGAAACATTCTTTTCCAAATAATATATTGAAAATATTAATTTATCATTTAGTCATTCAACTTCCCATTTAGTTAAAATTAATACATAAGATTACAAGTTTACCCTTACTAGCTAATTTTATTATATTTCAATTTCCTCTTTCTTTTCTTGGAATTTAATTCAAATAAAATTCATATGAATTTCATACTAACCATGTTAGTTTCACATTAATCGTCGTCGTCAGAATCTAGTCAAATTCCATACTACATCTTTAAATTTCGTACTGCATCGTCAAATTCCATATTACATTCTAGAATTTCATACTATATCGTGAAATTCATACTATTTCGTCAAATCTCATACTAATTCGTGAAATTTTGTACTTGTTTGTTGAATTTCATACTAGTCTCGTCGAATCCATGCCTTTAGAATTTCATACTACCTTATCAAATTTCATACTTGTTAGTAAGATTTCATAATAATCATATTTAATTTCATACTACCTTTTATTTCATACTAAAACTCCTATTCAATTTCAGGAATTTAGTTATATTAATCAGATTATGTACTACTCAACATGAAATTATATGGAATATCAGCAAAAAAAATTAAGAGAATGGTATGAAATCGGGTCATGATTATGTATTACTCGAGTGCTTACGAAATTGTGAAAAAAAAAATAATTTCCTCATATCAGTCTCAAAGATTGCTGCCTTTTCTTTTGGGATAGTATCACCATTAATTGCCTCCAACATTGAAATCAATCAATAAACCACGTCATACCATAAATATATCCAACACAAAATCAGTCAATAATAACCCACATCTCCATTCAAATCCAAAAGTTTCTGAAAATTTTTAAATAAAATTAAAATACATCTTGAAAATCTCGAACATGGTGGAAAACCTAAATCGCTTGCTGCCAAACACAACACGATCAACTCTATGGAACCATCCGGACCCGATGATCAACTCTAGGTGCCAGATTTGCAAATTGCAACCACGTAGTATCCAAACTAATGAATCTATCGCTTTTGCCATCCTTGCAGAAAAGATGTTATCTGAACGCTACCAATGAGGGAGATAAAATTGATTCCTCAAATAAGGGGTTCATTCCTTATTTCTAATTTCAGTTTGAGGAATGGGATTTGACGTCATCTTCTTGGACCAAAACAATCGCGAGCTTAGGAACTCATCCCCAAGCTCTGAGGTTTGGTTTTTCTAGTTGGATCGAGGCTTGGGGGCGGGTTTCAATCTTGGGCTTGGTGGTGCTGAATTAATGGAGGAAGCATTTGGAGTAAAAGAATGTAGCGGTAGTGGCGTAGGGTTGTTGCCATTTATGGCTGTTGTTGGTGCTTCTATAAAGAAGATATATAATCATAAAATGGTTGTAATGTGTATGGTTGATTTAAAAAGAATGATAACCCTTATACATATACACGATACGTATTATTAATTTGTAAATGGTTTACTAAATAATAGTTTTTGGTCAATTAGGGCAATTTTGTCATTCTATAATATATTTTTTATTACATAGCGTATATTTCACTTAAATTGGAATAAAAAAGAGTTGTTAGATTAGATGGGAACTAATAAATCGAAAGTTGTATTAACCGGGAATTATCCCTTTTTTTATTATGTTAAATCCAATAAATCTTTATTTATTTTATATTATTTGGTTTCAAGTCCAATAACCATTTACCAAAATCCAATTACATTATTTATTTATTTATTTTTAATTTTTTTTATCACAGTCCGGTCCATTAGAGCCCAACGACTTACACACCAACCCGAACTTTCCAAATTAACCACACCTTCTTAATCCCAAGGCATCTCTCTAGAACTGGTGAATCTTAGTTCTTGTTTTCCAAAAACTTTGAAACAACAATTCATCGTCAAAGATCTTTCCCAGCTGTGTTTTTTTCCCAAACCCTAAACGAAACCCAAGCCGAACGCGGCCGCTCCGAACTCCAGTCACCATCCCCTACCAAAACCCAAATGAGTTTTTCGACAGCCACCAAATCCACCGAGACCAAATCACCACTGCCGGCATATACGGACCCAAAGTCAGGGCTTCACCTCCGAGCCATCATGAATGCCAACCCGAACCATCTCCACCACAGACCGCCGACGATTTAAAATTATCATCACCGCCTACCGATTTTCCTGAGACCCATCGTCTCCGCGGCCAAACTCCACCCCCACAGCTACTGTCGAGCACCGCCATGCCGCCACCATTACCACCGCCCTTCTCAGCTTTGCCCGGCTGCAGATTTTGGAAAATGCCGCCGAACGCCATCACAGACGGGGACGTACTTCAGGGCCGCCGCTTCCAGATTCCACGTGCGGTACTCACTTCGTTGCCGTCGCTGTTGCCGGAGAATTAGTACAGGGCCCTTGATGTCGGAGCCCCATTGCTGCTGCCCTCGTCGGATTTCTGACACCTACACGCTGCTTTACTGTCAAATGACGCCGCCTTGTCTGTTCACCGGGCCGCTGCCGTAGACGATCGAAGGATGAAGAGAAGCGGCCGACCGATTCTGAAATTTGAAGAAGAAAATAGAAAAACCGGGCAGATGAAATTGGGGCTGGGTTTTTGCTTTTGTACCCCAACATCTTTTAGAGTATTACTAATTAGCCCCAACAACTTTTAATCCTATTTAGTTGAGCCCCCATTTTATTCAAATCCTAAATTCAGCCCACAAATTTATAAAAAAACTCCATTCCAGCCCACAAACCTTTCAAATTATTTCTTCCAAGCCCTTCAACTTCATGAACTTTACAAAAATATCTCTATCAACCTTCTTATTTCAATTTCCTGACCGAACGTTCAATTGATGACTATAATTTTGTTATCTTTTCAATGAGTCCAATTTTTATTTTTTTTCAAAGCCAAGTACTAAGTTAAGTTATTATTTTTCAATGTAGGAAACGAAGGTTCTAAAACCTAGGATTTTCAAGCATGAGCATCTACATTCGCATCTTTACGAAACTGCATTCAAAGGTGGATGATTCTAAACTTTTTCAAAACTCTATGTTTGTCTATGTTAAATGCAATTATATGAATTATCAATGTCTCAATGCAACATTCCATAGTATCATTCGAGATAAAACAACAAATAGTGTGTTGTAGCCATTCATTTATGGCTTATATGATTTCTTTTTAACATTGACAAACGTTTGGGGATTATTTTCTAAATTTTTTTCAAAACTTCTATGTTTGTCTATGTTAAATGCGATTATATGAATTAATATGTCTCAATGAAACATTCCATAGTAGCTTCGAATTAAAATAATAGTAGCTTTCGAGTTAAAATAACAGTAGCTTTCGAGCTAAATCTATAGTTGGCCAACATCTATGAACAACAGACAGTGTGTTGTAGCTATTCATTTATGGTTTCAATGATTAGTGTTTAATATAGACAAACGAATTCTCACGGAGCGAGCTGAAAGCTCACACCCGTGATTATCAAACTTCTCAGGTTGAGGAGTTAGATGTGGTACGAGGCGGTGGATGCAAAATGCTATTTTCGATGTTATTTTATTATCCTTTCTATAGATTGGTATCTTCTTTTTTTTTTTTTTTTTGTCAAGTTTAAAATAAAGTTTGAGACTTGTGTTTCCTTTTAAAAGTTTGTGAGCAGTCAAGTTGTTGCTATTTTGATTCATCAAGTTAATCTCTTCTTTTAAATAAATGTTTATGTTTTAATTACGCTTTCGCTCAATTTTTATTGTGATTGTGGTTTATTGAAAACTCATGCCCTTGTTTTTTGAAGTCTTGTTTATGAAAAATTAAAGTTTTTATTTTTCGAAATTGGGGCGTGACAAAAGTGGTATAAGAGAAGGTCTACGGTTCTGTAGACTCGCTAAATACTTTTATTTATCGATTTCAAAAGAAAGACAAAAAAAAATTATTTTCATGAGTTAGTCAAGAAATTTATTATGAGTTTTTTTGTCAAAAGTTTAATGGTTATATTTTAGTACAAGAGTAAAACAATGTCAACAAGCATCCACCACCGCCATACCACGCCAACTCCACAAGGTACATGCATAATATTTTATAAAGTTCTCAAAATTTTTTAAATCTATTTCATGTTCTCAATAGCAAATACGAAAGCTATTACTATTGCAAATGTTATGCTATGCTATGCGAAGAGATTTCAATAAGCATGATCAATATGGCATTTTACAAAACACACATTTATGGAAATTTTACAAATCACACATTTCTATGCATGCTCTATTTCATGAGAACTATTTTGTTTAGACGAACTATAGATGCTTATGTGCATTGAACTATTCTGAATTTCGAGAACGAAATTATTTTTATAGGGGTAGGTTGTAACGCCCTTTTATTATTATGTTAAGCTCAGTAATTTTTTATTTATTTTATATTCTTTGTTTTCAAGTCCAATAAGCCTTTTACCCAAATTCAATTACATTATTTATTTTTATTTTTATTTTTTTACCAAAGGCCAGTTCATTAGAGCCCAATGACTTAGGCTCTAATTCTAACTTTTCAAAATTAACCACACCTTCTTAAACCCAAGGCATCTCTTTAATTTTTCACACGGCCGCAGAAAAGGTAAATCTTAGTTCTTGTTTTCCAAAAACTTTCAAACAACAATTCATCGTCAAAGATCATTACCAGCTGCGTTTTTTTTACCAAACACTAAACGAAACCCAAGCTGAATTCTTAATAGTTATTACCTGATCCTGGCGAAAAAAAGTAAGTTTGTGCTAATGAGAACAAATCTAGTTGCGTAAGTGTCCATTCTTTTATTGTTAAGCTCCAAATAAATTTTTAAGAAACACAACATAAGTCAAACTCTGTGCTTTTGGATATTTTTTATTTGCCTAGAACCAATCTAAAAACTTGCTATAATGTGTTGATTTGTATTTCATTACTGCGTCTATCTGATCATTATCATTATTGAAAACATTATGCCATCATGGAAGATGAGAACTCAAATGCATGATACGTGGAGTTTTATGCTGGATTTAATAACCTAATATTTTCCACGACGTTTCACATGGAAAAATGTAATGACAATCATAAAGCGTGTTGATCTCATCAATTCTTTTCTCCTCTACACCCCATCTTTATTCTAATATAATATTGCAGTGATCCTATTGTTACCTTGGTTGACATATATGAACAAATACTTTATAAATATGGATTTGTTACACCATTCAACATTCAAATGAGCTACATAACTCATCAATAGATAAAGATTATATAGAATGACCCACCGATTATCTAGTTGAACACCATTCTTTGTAACAACTCTTTCAGTATTTCTACATCTATATACTAGGTAATCATCGTTATTGACAGTAGTAGTATCTACAAAGCTATTTTGAAAATATTTTTTGCAATTTGTAACAATGCAAGGAGACGATTTTTGTAAATAACCACATGGTCCATGAATCATCAAACTCGATAATACAAAATAATATCTTGAATCTTCTTTTCCATCAGGAATATCAGTTGAAATGATTCGATTAATAGCACCAGCATGTAGGCATTTGCCTTGCTTTGGTAGAAAAAGAAGTATATGCTCATGAGGAAGACCTCTCTTATGGAACTTCACGGTGTATACAACTAATAACAAAATTATAAAATAAAAATTAACAATAAATTAGAAAATAGCAAATATTAATAACTTATTACACTTAAATTAAATAATATAAAAAACATAAAATTTTATTATACTCACCTAAAATAATTTATCAAGAAATTCATTATACTCACCAAAAATAACTTGTCAATTTTTTTATTGTTATGGCGAATATCTCTCATCAAAGCGCCAACTTGCTTTGAAAATTCTTGAAACTCTAATTTTAGATTTCTTTTATCAACAAAGCAAACAATTTCAGTCCATTTAGGATTGCACGTGAACGTAATAAGTAAATTAGGATAACATACCCAACAAAAAATTGTCATACTATCTTGATAATTCTCAATCATAAATCGAGCACCGACAGTAAATGTCACAGGCAAGCAATGTGTACCGACACTTGAGCCATCTATTTCACCTTATAACACTGTATCATCAGTCCCACTATACATCTCACTTTGTAATTTTCTTTGATGGGTTTTGACGTACGTCCCACAATAGAAAACTGAAAATTAGAGAAGATTTTTCGTTGCTAATAAATTATTTCCGTTACTAAATTCAAATAGCAACGGATTAGCAACCGACCAAATCCGTTGCTATAATGCTCGTCGCTAAATACTAGCAACAAAAATAATGTCTGTTGCTAAAATTAGAGACGAATTTTTCCGTCGCTATTTGAAGACGGAATAGTTTCGTTGCTAAATAGCGACAGAAATATTCGATGCTATTTAGCGACAGAATAAATCCGTCTCTAAATAGCGACACCAGTTTTAACAACATAATCGATTATCCATAGCTAATTTTAATGTGTAAAAATATAAAAAAAATCTTCTTAATATATTTTGTTGTTCTTATTTTATTCTTCCCCGGTAATCAAATCTTTTTTTAAAAATAGACATATATTGCACCAAATAAACTAGAAAATACTAAAATTACTTTTACAACAATTAAAAAACATACAATATTGCACCACAATAATTTAGAAAATACCCCAAATTATTATTTAAGAGTATCAAACTCAATCCAAAATACAAATGACAAACAAAATAATGTCAAACGAAAAGCGACAACATCCAAAATGCCAAAAGAAAAAATGATAATATCCGAAATCCCCAACGACAACATCCAAAATACAAAACGACAAGTTAAATCATGGTTGCGAAGGTGGTCCACCTTGTCGGCAAAAATGCTCCATCATTTCTGCTCCACGATGGACAAAATATGTATTTGTTTTAACACATTACACATCCATTACTGCTTTTCACGATGTCTTCACCTCTTCAATTACAATTAAGTATATAACCTTGATCTTCTTGACCAGAATCACCGAGTCTCTCCTATACACCAGATTTTGCATGACAAGATAATTAAAGTTTTTAAAAAATATCTTAACAAAAATATCCATTCTTGAACCGTTAAAAATAAGTATATACTAGCAGAACAAGGAAATTTTTTCATTTTTTTAGAGTAATATAATACTTTGTCCGAAGAGGACAACTCGTGTCAGTCAGCCTAATCGTTAGGCAGGTCCATAAAGCTAAATTTTATATATATATATATATATATATATATATATATAATACCAAATATAGAAAACTGGAAAAAAGACTAAATTAACATAAAAAAGAGTCCTAAAAATATGAAGAGAAAAAAACTAAAAAAATAAAAAATCGTAAAACCCCTAAATAACAGTTTTGTTTGGTCACAAATAACACAATATTGTATATCGACTCAAATATTGGTAAAATACCTTTAAAGAGGCATTTTGAGCAAGTAGTTGCTCATATTCGCTCCTTAAACGAGCCACTTAAGCCCAGAGAGAGGTTCTCAAAACAGTCCAAATACACAAGAAATATCTATGCACAGACATTCAAACATAAAATAGCAAATCGAGATCAAGGAAAAAACAGACACTAAAATCAGAATTAGCATCTTCTTATACAAGATTAAAAGAGAAAAAAATCAAAAGTGAATTTCAAGATCAAAGCCCCATGAGCTCACCTTTGCCAGATTTACTGATAATTTAAGCCGCAAGTAAGGGTGTAAATGAGCCAAACAGTTCGTGAGCTATTCGCTACCCGACTCGATAAAAGCTCGCTCGAACTCGTTTAAAAAGGCTCGTTTAATAAACGAGCAAACTCTACATTCATGGTATTCGGCTCGTTAGCTCGTGAGCGAGTTCGTTAGTGAGTTCATTATTAAACTCGTATAAATTAAACTAATAGTTTGGTTTTAATTATAGTTTTTATACTTGTTCATATGAAAAATATAGAAATATATATAAACTTATTTGTTTACGTAGCTTAGTATGTGTATTATATACTTTAAAAAATATTTTATTTTATTTTTGTAATAAAGTAAAGAATAATTTAATTAATAATTAATATCTTTTTAACTCGTTTAGGCTCGATTAAACTCGAAAAAAGCTCGCGAGCCATCGATATGTTCGTTAAAAAAAGCTCGAGTTCGATAATAAACGAGCAAGCTTAAATTTTCTAAACTCGACTCGGTTCGACTCGTTTACAGCCCTAGCCGCAAGTACAACCTGCATTGCACATAATGAAGATAATCGTCAAAAACAAAAATAAAAAATTTATATATACAAGTAATAACTAATAAATAAAGGTAACACAAACAATAATAAAAATGGTTAATAGAAAATTTGAATGCAAAAAAAATCAAAGAAATATTACCATCTTGTTCCTCTCAAATTCACCACCAACAGTCCGACCAAGAAAATGAAAGATCCCTAAATAACACCTGGAGCCAAACACGAATCTTCAATCTCGGGAAATTAACATAAAAACAGAAAGCACGTGGAGAAAAAAAATACACTACAAAACGCAATAGAAATGCTGGTTCAAGAGATATATCCCGGGTCTCAAGCAATATCAAAAATCAGTTTGACAAAATTAGGGATAAGTTAACTTTGAGCATTCATCGGAATTACTTAAGATCACAGATTACCAACCATATCACCCAATATTTGACATGGAAAATTAATTAATATGGTAACTTTGAGCAAATATTTTTTGAAAAACATAAGTGCAATCACTACTAAGTGGAGTTTATCCATCAAATAATCAGAACAATCAGTATAGGCACCATTCTTTCTACACACCTTAAATCACCGATAAATTTTACCTTTTTTTTTTTCCAATTATTGAAGCAGGGAATAGATAACTCAAACAACAACATAGATCACTTGAAACTGTAATTCTTGAAGCACATGACAAAAACACTCATAAATCAAACATCCCATGAAAACTCTACGTGATTCTCAGCTGAGAACCACTTTTTATAAAGAGTTTACACTTTACAAATACCCAAAATAACAAATAACTCACCTCAATCTGCCCTCTGCCTGAGGCCGAATGCAACACGGTCCCCCCAAAAGACCCCTCAACACATCCACACTGCCGCCCCTTGCCAACAATTTAATATATTTATTTATTTTTTGCATTAATTTCTCATAGAAGCAAAATAATATCGAGGAACAGGAGAATCGAGGAGCCTTAGTCTTCTACAATGTGGAAAGTTTCAAGTAAAGTGCATCAAAGGGAAAACAGGTTCGTAAGCAGATTAGTGATCTTTTATTAAGTTGATTCTATGAGTTTATCCGATCTAATGAATTAAAAAAATGCCTTTTAGGGTCAATTCTGCAGTTTGTATGCCTCAGCCATTCGTAAAACAGGATAATTTTTGGCTCATATTCACTCCTCAAAAATTAGGTCATCAGATATTCAACATAAAATGCAGAAAAAGGATAAACGGCTTAAAATTGGTATTTGCCTTAATTAATAATAATCATACGAAAACAGAAACCTAATACATGCATAGAAAAACATAAATCCCCAAATTAAGCCACAAAACCCAACAGTTAAACCTAAAAAACCCTGTGCAAAACCAAAAAAAAAAATAGAAGGGGGGAAAGAATGCTAACCATCATCCCCGTCCAAATCATCATCCTCTTATTCGTCGCTAGTGTGAGTCGCTTCCATTTCGATATAATCCATCACCGAATCCCTATGCCGCTTCGCTCCGCGGCGACGGCTGCCGTTTCAACCGTCGTAACCCTCATCGTCATCATCATCAAAGTTCGATTTGATTCTCTTGCGCTTCGTCTTACCCCGCCTTCGTCGTCAGAGTCATCTTCATCAACGGCGTCGTACGGCTCTTTTTCTTAGAGATGCTCGTTTTCTCAAGCTTTATGTGTATTGTGTGTTTCCTGTTCAATGCGACGGTCGAAGCAGATGAGATTATCTATTAATTTGGGGAAAGTAATTAGAGACGGATATATATTCCGTCTCCAAAGTTGATAAATAAAAAATAAAAAGTGGGAAAGTATTTTAGCAATGGATTTATCGGTCGTTAATTAGGAATAAATCATACTTTCGTTGCTAAAATTAGAGACAAATCATATTTTTATTTCTAAAATTAGAGACGGATGATGTTTCTGTTGCTAATTAGAGACATATATTTATTCTGTAGCTAAATTAATTAAAAATACTAATTTACAAAATTAGTGAAAAAGTCGATTGCTAATCTGTCGCTATTAGCAACGGAAAAATCTGTCTCTAAATATCTGTCTCTATTTTCCAGTTTTTCTTGTAGTTTTAATATTCAATCATATATCGAGCAACTATAATTGTTTTGCCAGTCATCAACTATATAAAAAAGTTGGTACCTCAATCTCTCTTTCATGCAACTGGTGAGAAAAGAACTCCCCACGACTTACATATTGTCTATCATTGCCTTTAGGTTTTCGATATTCAGAAAAAAAAAATTATATTTTCCTTGTAGTTGTCTTCCCCATAAGGAAATAGCAATGGATATTCCAAAGTAAGGTACGAAGAATAAAACTCGTTGATGCATTTCAAATTACTAAATATCTTTTCTACTTCAATATTCATGATACCATTCTGAGGATCAAGATCACCAATAACCAATAGAGAAAACTCATCCACTTTGGAAGATTGTGTGTTCTTCCACCCTTGCCTCTTCTCCTAAATACATGTAATTTCACTTCCGCAAAACCATCCCCTCCAAACGTTTGTTTAGCCATTCTAAATGACTTTAACCGGTTATTTTCACTATCCAGCATGGATTGTAGGTCTGCTGCAACTTCAGTATGAAGATAATTTTTTTATTGTTGCCTCTGCATATGAGTATAAGTACTAATAAAATATAAATATATTCCAATGAAATTGTAGTGATTGGTATGTAAAATAAAAATGCATAGGTAACATGATTAATTCGATTATGAATTTCGATAGAAACTAAGAATAACATGAATACTTTCAAAAGTACCATCTTTAACAACATTTGCTTTCCAAGGCGGCCTTCCCCTTTCTGGTTTCAGAATTAGTTGATCCTTTTTCAAATCTATATTGATGCCAAAGTGTTCAATTCACTCGATGATGAGTTCGCACTTGTATTGTTTTGCGCGATTTTGAGATAGTAACAAGATACATTATTTTAAGAGATCATTTCAAATAAGAAAGTATTGAGTCGTACTAATATTTGATAAATAACCTATTGATAGGCAATAAAATAAAATTTAAGTTATATTGTATTGCACATTTTTGTATAATGTATTAAAAAAGTGGTCATAGTATTTTTGAAAAAAAGTGACAAATATGATATTGTTGGAGTCACAATTAAAAAAACAAACATATAAAGTGATTTTAATTAAAAAAACCTATATTTTTAATATCAATTCTTATTTTTTATAAATATTAATTAGGGTATCTATACTAATTATGTTAAAAATAATTCTACATAATTTAGAAAAAGAAACTAGTCCCAGGTGGATTGTTAATTAAATAAATAAACTAAATCATCATTAATATTAGGGCTATTTTTTTTTGCCCCCCAATGTATGCAGTTTTTTTCACTTTGCCCCCCAAAGTATTTTTTGTTCCACTTTACCCCCTGATGTACAATAATTTTCGACGTTGCCCCCCAAACTTTATTTCCGTCAGAATATTCCTTCTAGATTTCATCGGCGGGCAGCTGAGGGGTAAAGTGAAGTAATCTTATAGTTTGGGGGTAAAGTGCAAAAAATCTTATAGTTTGGGGGGCAAATTAAAATAATATAAATATTAAATCTTTGTTTTAAAACTTTATATTTGGAAAAGATATATAATTTTTAACTTATACTAACACACACACAAAGTTGTCAATACAATTCCAAATTTAAAAAAAAAACCCATAAATTTTCAATTAATATTTATAATTTTCTAAATATAAATATTGTCAATACGTCTTTAATATTATTAATTATTAAACACATGACTAAGTATTATGTAAATTATTATAATACAAAAAATAAAATTATCATTCAATATTATTGTTTGTATAAAAAGTGTGATTAAATACTATATTAATCACGAGTACATCAATTATTATATAAGATTATAATCATCGAATGATTAATATAATTAAAATCTTATAATATCAAGATTTTAATTATATTAATTACTCGGTAATTATAATCTTATATAATAATGTACTTATGATTAATATAGTATTTAATCACACCTTTTATACAAATAATAATATCGAATGATAATTTTATTTTTTGTATAATAATATTATAATGCATATACGAAATGCACCTTTATTTTATTTTGTTCAATCATAATACATAATAATATATTATTATGTTACTTAGCCTAATAGTTTACATAATACTTAGTCATGTGTTTCATATTTAATAATATAAAAGATGTATTGACAATATTTATATTTAGAAGATTATAAATATTAATTAAAAAATTATGGGTTTTTTTTTTTAAATTTTAATTGTATTGACAACTTTGTGTGTGTGTGAGTATAAGATAAAATTATATATTTTGTTCAAATATAAAATTTTAAAACAAAAATTTAATATTTATATTATTTTAATTTGTCCCCCAAACTATAAGATTTTTTGCACTTTACCACCCAAACTATAAGATTTCACTTTGCCCCCCAACTGCCCGCCGATGGAATCTAAAAGGAATATTCCACCGTAAATAAAGTTTGGGGGGCAACGTAGAAAATTATTGTACATCAGGAGGCAAAGTGGAACAAAAAATACTTTGAGGGGTAAAGCGAGAAAAACTGCATACATTGGGAGGCAAAAAAAATTAGCCCTTAATATTAATCAGGGAATCTACCTAATTATGTTAAAGAATTCCTATATAATAAAAAAAAAACCCTACTAATTATAAATGACTTTTTTCTCTTTCCTACTCATCATTTCTTTTTCTCTCATACTCATCTTTTTTTCTCTCACCAAACCTCTTTTATATATAGAAATGACAACCGTGTAGTGAAGTCACTGTGTCCCCCACCCTTGCATTTACGTTAATTAATTTACCCCATTACTTATCCCCTAAAATGACCTAATTGTAAAAGGAAAAGCATAAAAGAAGAAGATACAAAGGAGATGTAGAATTATGATTCTCTTATTCATCAAAGACTCACTTTATATAGGGTATCAAATACATGTTTTCATAATATATAAAGATAATAAATACTTAAATTGTCTTTCATCAGTTACTTATTGACGAAGGCAAACTAATTGTGTTTTTCCTTCAACACTCCCCCTTGTGCCAAGTCAAATGGTGAAATGGTGTTTCATTGTTGCCTCATTAAAACCTTGCCAAGTAACAAAATCCAATGGGAAAAAAATAAAGGAAAAAGAGTACAACACACTTATGTTGAGACTCTCCCTAAAGTTTACACCTCTCTTTGATATATACATCTATCAAGAGAACTTTGAAAGTCTCCACTTCCTTAATTTACTTGACTCTTGAGAAAGTTCATAATTGTTGGTTGTAGAAGAGTTGTGGTGATATGCTTCGTATTATCACCTTTCATGTAACCTTTTTCATATATACAAGTGAGTTCTTCATTGGTATAGTTAAATCCACTATTCTCAGAGATATGTTTGAGTATAACAATTACCATAGATACTCATGAACTACTACATGTATGATAATGATCTCTTTACATGGATCAAATGGTAACCGACATCAACAATATTATTTAGTGTTTCACACTAGGAAGTAAACTCAATATTTTCTTTAGGGATTACAAGACCATCTGTAGTCGCAATATATTTATGAATGGGAAAAATAAACTCACGTCAATGGTTTCTTTTAGTTATCAAAATACATTTTGATTTCGTTCCAGTGACATTGCGTTTCTTTGAGTTAAATAAAGATAATAATTTTGAGAAATTAATATTTGGTCAATTGTATTAGTACTGGTACAATATTGTACATAAGTAGAAAATTTCAGCTCCCACCAATTCTTCGTCATTCCATTGACAAAATTGATCGTTCCTTATATCCGCACTTTGACCAATCATATAAGTGTTAACATATTGCACTTATCCATGTTTAATAGCCTAATCATCTTTTGGATATATGCAAAATGTAGAATTTAGTATTACACAAACTTGGGTTTTAGTTTAAAGCCTTAACATGACCGAGTTTTTCCATGATTCATTGTCTCAAATTAAGAATTCAAGTAGCTAGTGGTTTCTCTATTTATTTCATTTAAAGTGCATATTATGTTCATATCATTGACATATATAGCTAAAAATGCAAATTTAAAACTTATTTTCTTTATAAATATGCAAGGGCATAGATTATCTTTTCCCAATCAGGTAGTCACTTAGACGGTTATACCACATCCATCTGAATTATTTCAATTTTTAGAGTGAGCATTTCAGTTTAATTGCAAATGCAGTCGGTGGCTTATAGTCACTTGCCTTGGCAAGGAAAGGCCAGCAAGCACTTCGTATATATTTCTAAATCATGATCCCCATAGAGATATGATGAAACCATAGGTATAAGTTGCATTCTCATTCTTTTGAATTATAACATCTATTATGAGAGAGTACATATCCTTATAGTCAATTCCAAGGCATTGTAAGAAACTTTGTGCTTCAAGTCTAGTTTTACATCTCATGGCTTTATATTTCACATTACGCTTTTTGACAAAATTTTATTTATGTCTTGCAGGCTTTACTCTTGGTGAGGCTAGCACTACCAGACCAAATACCTGTCTTGTTTTTAGTGAGTTTAGTTCTACCTAGATTGATTCTTTACATTTAGGCCAATTTGCTCTTTATTGACATTTTAATAGAGCGTGGTTCGATATTATCGTACTCTATGATTCCTCAAGAAGCAGTGTATTTATCATCAATGTGTGTGGAAAATCTTTCCATCAACTCATATAAACTCTCATAGTACATAGAAATTTCTTTATTTTCTAGAATCATATTAAATATCGGAGCGTCCTCTAGTAATGATTCACCGACATAAGTATAAACAGAGATAATCTCATTAGAGTCATTATCTTCATTGATGATTAATTGAATTTGTGCCATACATGCCCTCTTATTCCTTGGGCGAGTATTGATCGAACCAAGTGACCTCCACCTGTTCTTTTTGGGAGTCACGACCTCAACCACACCCTCGCAAAGTATAGTTGCAATGTCTTAATTTGTGACAATGTGATCCTCGTGGGGACTTTGAACTTTGCAGACATATTTTCAGTTGGTATATGTATGATCTCGTCACTTTTGAAATTGAGTCTTCTATACTTTGAAAATCAATTGTTCACTTTACTTTACTTTCACTTTACATTGTGAAATGCGGGGATCATAATGAGACATAGTGTGAAACTATTCCTACCATTCAATTAGAATATAATGTTTTTTATCTCCCCTAACGATGGGAAGACTGTCTCATTAGAGTGACAAATCTACAGATTTAGCAATAAAGAGATCGTCTATCAAAAGTTCCAAACAGCGGATGACTGATGGAGATTCATAAGCAACATAAATACTTAATCGTCTTTAGAAATTCATATGAACGCGCTGTGAGGGCGCAATAGGCACATATACTACGTAACCAAATATGCGTAGATATAAATTATCAGGCCTATATCCATTTTACCAACTGGTATACAAAAATATTCGATTAGCAGAGGTTCATAAATAAATAAGTAAGAGTTGTGTGCAATATTGTATAACCCTATACAGAGACAAATATATGAGTGCACATAAATATTTTCTTGGTCACCATCTATATCCTTTTCGATGGTATCTTTTTTGAGACCTTATTGTATATGCACATTAGGGTACAAGATGCATTACATCAATCTTGATTTAAATACAATAGACATCAAATACCTTTGATGTAAACTCTATAGCATTATGAGTCTTGAGTACTTTATAAGGGTGGTGAGTCCTCAAACATGCTAAATGTGCTAGAAGTTTTGCAAATGCAACATTATTATGGACAATATGTGCCGAAGTATCGACCTAAACTATAAAATACTTGAATGATCCGAATTTTGAATTATTATGTCCACATATATCACCAATTATCAATTATAAGAATGGAATATTATACTTTGTATTATTAGCATATGCAGATCTCAATCATATAATTTTGCTTATAAACAAGTTTTGAAAAAATGAGTGATGTATCTTTGAGATATGAATGCTTGTGGTGCTCCTGCTACTTTAGAATGCACTGGCTGTAATTGAACAGCATTAGATCGACACTTAATGAGCATCGAATTTCTATCTCATTTCTTGTTTCACTCAAAATAAAAGATGTACATGTTAATTCCTTATAATATGGGTCATCATATCATGAACAAAGTATCCATGTTAGTCGTGTCAAAACTTGAATGAGTTAGTGTCCAAAAGTTCATTGTTGGTCATATCTTATGATTCAATAATAAAAAAAGTAGTAAAGTAAAATTACTAGATTGAGTCACTAGTTTCTCTAAAATGTGATTCCTTCCACATAAATTAAAGTTATATTTCCATTCTCATAATGTATTTTTGAATGATAATCATCAACATGAATATCATCAAATTTAACAAGGTTCGTTTGGCTCTTGGTCCATACTGAGCTTTTATGACTTTAATCAATGTTCCACTGGGCATCAAGAATTTGTTAGTTCATTGCCCTTTGATTGGTTAGGATGATACAATCACAATAGTCATATACAAATATCAGTTCGAAGAATAATTTTCTATTCCTCGACAAATTCTCATGTTCTTCAGAGATTTTCTGAATGACATACTTTTCATTCAAATATCTTGATTTATTGTCTAGATATGTTACATTATATCTTAATAGTATTACTTTTAAACCTTGTATGTAAATATGTAGTGAATAAACTCAAGTACATTCACTGCTTTAGAATGAAATCCAAAATTTACCAATAAGCTCAATAAAATAACAATTAATATTTTAAATCAAGCCACATCACATAAATCTAACTCAAAATAAATTTTAAAACCAAATACAATAGTCTAATTTGAATGTATTATTATACTTTCACAGGTTTTATGGAAAGTAAAGAAACAAACAAATTTGATCAGTCAAAATATAGAATATATATTGTCTAAGCAAGGTCATTAGGAGAAACTCCACGACTTCTATCACAGCCAATAAATACCATGAACCCTTACTCTTTTTATTTTTATTTTTTCTTATCTCGTGGTGTATTCTTTCCATATAGGTAGGGATCAACATGTCTCATCCTCTCTTTGAGGTTATTTTCACTATTCATATGGACCATAATTAGCCTCAAGAAATTTTCTTATCCAGAGGTCTAACATTGGTATTTGGTATTATGAAGAATAATAAGCCTCAAGAGATTTTCACTATTAATATTGTATAAGTGCATCAGTATATTTGCTCAAATGGAAAAATAAAATAGAGTGAGATTGTATCTTTCAACTACTTATTATCATTTAGAGTGACTTTCTTTTTCACATATGGTAAGACATGTTTTGATTTGCAACATATCAAAGTCATTGCCCATTTCTAGCAAGAATGAACAATTGTAAAGAAGCTAGTTTTCAGTCATGACCAATTATACGTTGCTATATCAAGAATGAACAATTGTAAGGGTATACAAATATTGATCATCGATAATGAGAATAAATGTATTGCCAAAACTACAACTGTTGTGTACAAGAAAGTTTCTTAATTTTGTAAATAAATTTCATCAAATAACAATCATTTTATAAACCATGTTATACCATTTTCAATATTATTTGATATTTGAATAATAATTAAATGATACACACACACACATAATAACTTATTTTAATATTTTAATACATTTGTGATAAAAATAAAATAAGAATTTATCGTACAATTCACAACTACAGTACTACTTGTAATTATACATTCGAGATAAATTATAAAATTATACTATACAAATTATATCGCGCTAGTCTATAAGTGGATCGAAATTGACCAAGCTTGTGGCCTAAAGATCCGACCTAATCTTCAAAATAATAATAATAATAATAATCTCCCCTATATATTAATGCAAAATCCTCCTATCCTATGTGTTTGCTTCCCAAGCTTCGTTAGCTTTGGAAAAAATTTTGGTGCTTCGGTGTCATCCAAGCCTAATATTAACCTAATTTAGTATTTTTGTTTTTTATTTATTTACCTCCTTTAATACTTTCCTAACATTATATTTTGCATAATTCAATATTCTTCTTCTATTACATCTTACTTTAATACTTTCCTAACATTATATTTTGCATAATTCAATATTCTTCTTCTATTACATCTTACCTACTATAATATTTTCTTTAACACATTTTGTCCAATTCAATATCTTACTTTTATTCTTCTAATATAAAAATATAAAAAATTTATATCTAATTAGAAAAAATCTATATAAGTTGAATTAATTTTTATTTACAATAAAGTTGAAATAATTTTATTATAATTCTAAATATTTATTTAAGAAAAATATGAGTTATTTAAAGTTATTACAAAAGGTAAATAAATATAAAAATATAAACTTAGATTTTTTTATCTAATCCCAATATAATAAATTGAAAATAATATTAAAAATATATATGAAAAATTATTGTTACACCAAACAAAAAACAAAAACAAAGTGAAACAAAAAAGATCATATAATACTAATACTAATAATAAATTATTATGCCTAGAAAAATAAATATTAAGTATATTCTAAATCTCTTTATCTAATTCAAATATAATACATTGATACATATATTATATACTAGTTTGAATACCCGCGTTTACGCGGGCATATATAAGAAATGCATATAAACGTAAAATTTATAAAAAAAAATTTAATTCAGAAAGTAAATTACTAATATATAAGAAGCTTGGCCGATACAAAGTCCAACAAACTAAGTATGATACAAAATGCTAAGATTGATCGATTCAAAAATATTTTATATTTTTATATTTAAATACATTAATAATTTATTGGTGGTTTAAGGTTGTCGACCGGATATGACGCCTCCATGTGATGCCACACAACACAAGCCTTCTTTCGATCGACTCGTGCCAATAAGGACCAAATAAACACTCTTTCACCTTCAAACTCGCAAGACAATAATCAGTAAATATTAAATAAATAAATAAAAATCACCATTAAAAGAATCTAAGCTATTTTTAAGTCACACACGTGTTTTTAATCAAATTTTCAATATCAATTAAAGTTTTCACATATCAATTAACATTTAGTAAAAACAGTTTACAAATAAGATATACATGAAAATAGTCTACAAATAAGATATACATTAGGGAGAAATACGTGGTACCTATGTTTAAAGTAAAAATAATTATAAACTTTTTTAAAATATTAATCCAAAAAAAAATTATATTAAATATATACGATTTCTTCTTTTTTTTCTTTCGAATAATTTGATGGAAAAAAACAAATTAATAGACAACAACCGAATAATTGATATTTCACCAAGAAAATAAAATTTTATGAAACAAAATCTCACCAAGAATACAACCAAGTTTGAGATGAATAATAGGTTGAATCATCCAATATTTGGATCTCATTTATAGAAATTAATTCAAAGATATAATAACATATATAACCTTTAATTTATTTATATTTTTAATTATAATTAAAAATTGAATTTGTTAAAATAAAATTGAATTATATTTGAATTATATTTGTATCTTATAGGTACAAATATAATGCATTGATACATATATTATATATCTGCACGAACAAATTAGTATTTTAAGCAGAAAAAAAATAAAAATTAGTTAGATGCACGATATTTTTTCAATAGAATTATCAGCTATAAATTTTAATTTTTATATCACATACTCACATGTAACACGCGGGTGTTGTATATTTTATATTTTTTCAAACTCAATTTTCTATTGGCTTCCCCGTCATGTTTAAGGTATTTTGATATGCATTAAAACTAATTTCGTGACTTAATGTAAAAAAATTTAAAATTCTCTATTTTGAAAATCAGTGACACAAGGTAAAAAAACTTGCAAAATTCTTAATTTTGAAAACCAGTCTTACTGTAATTAGAACAAGTAATGTTCTGATTTGTGTGTAAGAATTATTTATTGTGAAAACAAAACAAAGAATGTTACGATTTGTATGTACCATTTTCAATATTATTCTTTTGATACTTTTAATGAATATTACTCTTTCCAAATCCCGTATAATATGCGTGTGTCCGCTTCGCATGCTTCGTTCGTCAAATAAAAAGTTCTGGTGTCACTGGTGCAGAAACAACTTTTAAGAATGCCTGTTTCTGCAGATTAAGAACGCCCTGCTGAGGAGTTCTATATGGAGCTGTTTTTGAAAGTCTGACATTTAAGAACGCCTCAGCAGGGCGTTCTTGAATGTCAGACTTTCAAGAACGTTTTTCAGAGACGTTTTTAAAAAAAAGTTTTAGCCGTTCTAGAAAGTCAGTTTTGCAGGTTTCGCCCGTTCTGGAAAGTACTTTCCAGAACGTTCTTTTTTAAGACATTCTGGAAAATATACTTTCCAGAACGTCCATTTTTTAGGCGTTCTCGAAAGTATACTTTCCAGAACGCCTCGAAAATACAGGCGTTCTGAAAAGTACACTTTCGAGAACGCCTTAAAAATGGACGTTCTCGAAAGTATATTTTCCAGAACGTCTTAAAGAAGGACGTTCTGGAAAATGTATTTTCGAGAACGTCTCCAAAGCAGACGTTCTGGAAAGTGCACTTTCGAGAACGTCGCCAAAAACAGTCGTTCTGGAAAATGTACTTTCGAGAACGCCTAAGAAATGGACGTTCTGAAAAGTACACTTTCGAGAACGTCTGAAAAATGGACGTTCTGGAAAGTATACTTTCGAGAACGCCTCTATAAACAGGCGTTCTGGAAAGTATACTTTCCAGAACAGGTTTTTGAATAACCGTTCTAGAAAGTAATAAAAAATTTAAAAAGAATTAAATGAAAGCAGGCCAACAAATACATCAAATTTCATTCCAAATTCACTTTTACAGGCCTGCTCATACAATTTTATTATCTATTTAGTTCACAAAACACATTTCATTTATATAATCTAAAGATCAAACAACACATGACATTAATCACAATAATACACAATTACCAAATATGAAGATGCTCTGAGAGAAAAATAAACTTAGAAAAACAATAATACTATTTGTTGACTGCTAAAAGTATAATACTACTGCACCATTAATGTACAACATCGTTCCATCTATCCTTATCAAAGCACCATAAACACACAACAAACACATGCATGCACCATATATACTATACAGTGCTAAAACCATATTATTCCGCAGTGTGTGTGAGAGAGAGAGATAATCTGTATAGACAAACCAGATATGGGATTCCCATCTTCCAGTTCTCCGGTAGAAGGTGACCCCTCGATACTCCGAGAGCAGGGCCCACGCCTGCTCTTCTTCACGTGAGGCTACTGTTGTGGCACCGGATTACTCGCCGACAACTGCGCCTTGTAAATTCCCAATTCTACCCCGCTGCCGTCTGGAACCTTCTGCGCGGACAAGTTCAACCAAAATTCAGCGGGCTGCCTGGTCAGGATCTGGACCGGGCCTCTGCCACGAGAGTGGATATTATCGTCCACCATGTGCTTCAGACGTTGGTAATAAGTCGGCCCGAGAAATATCATTGATGTTAGTATACGGCCTGTGTGGCCGTTGTACATTGTTTCGTAACCGCGCATTTGGTAACCGCATTTGTGAAGAGCATTACTAATGTTATCCACCTGAAAGAAAAACATTGTTAAACCGTGAGTTCTTGAGAATTCCGTAACCTAGAAATTAGAACACTCACTAGAAGAAGTGATTGTGGCCTTTTGGCTTGAAGATAATCAGTTTTTAGTGTTTCTAAATGCCATTTACATATTCGACTTAAACATGATTTAATAAGAATCCAAAAGTAGGGGAGAAGAGAAGTGCTTTCAAATTTCTGTTTGTTTGTTTGTTTGTTTGTTTGTTTTTCTTATTTATTTATTTATTTTACACTAAAGTGACATTTAGATATTTTTTTGTCCTTCAAAATAAATTCAAATAAAACATTCTAAATTAAATTAGTTTTAGCCCCTTAATTATCCAAGAGAGAAAATAAAAAACTAATTTAGTGATGGATGTCTGATTTATACGAACCTGATTCACAATTCCGGTCTCGCCATGATGCAAACTAGTGCTATGATCTTTGTTTGTGAACCTCGCGGATTTTCCTTGAGCTTCCTCAGGAGGTAGCAGTGTTGTCTTACCAATGATGACATCATCACCGGAGACTCTTGTCCCCTTATACAAGCATAAATTATGTAGTTAGAATGGTTTTATTTCTAAATAACAAATAAAAAATCGTCAAACTCACAGGAGGTGCAAAACCATCATCATCTAATTTGTCATAAGATCCCTGACGCATACCCTACGAACACCAAATGCAGTTTTTTTACATTTTCGGTTGCGAGACAGTGTTATGAAAAAAAAA
>BMAC01000640.1:176558-186927 GCA_014905375.1 Phtheirospermum japonicum | reverse complement strand
AGTTAAATATGAGCATCGATTGTTTATGTAGAACCGATGTATATGACCGTGTATAACCCTCGCTTCTCCCCATCAAATAATTTTCTCTCCTGTCCAAATTGTCGCCCCCCCCCCCACCCCCCCCAACCCCCTCTCTCTCTCTCTCTCTCTCTCTCTCGATTATCAGCTTCAGATCCCCACTCATCCCTGAGCTGAAACAAATGAATCCTCCTGCCCCACCACCAACCGCCGTCGTCAATTTCCCCTGAACCCTACTACGCTGTGATGACGTGCTCTTTCTTCTCCAAATAAGAAACGGCGCAAGCCCTATCCCTTCCTCAGTCGTCGCCGGCGGTGGTGGAGGCACAACGGCAACGGCGGAGCTCCGACCGGGCTAATCCTCCTCCTTCCCAAATTTCAGGAATCGGCTGGCCAATCTCCCTCTCCTTCGATTGGGACTGGACCGTAATGGCGGGGCTCGGCGATATGGGCAGCGGCGTTCGGCAGGTGAGGCGACGGCGAATGCCCGACTATAGGCATCGATTTCTTCTTAACAACCGATGCCTATAACTTTTTTTAATTATAAAAAAGACCCTACACGATATTAGGCATCGGTTGTTTACTACAACCGATGCCTATACCCTCGTTTCAATGACATTTTTTGTAGTGGTATCACTACCCCGTATAAGAGTTCGTCACTCCTATATATCAGGTCGCTGCCCTCCAAAACAACTCGCCCAACTTTCAGAAGGATTGCACCTTCTAAGAAATGAGGCTGCTTACTAAAATCCATATAAATACCTGCATGTTGCATGTTGTCGACGTTAATATTTGATGTCATATCATAGATACATATCAATACTGACTTGAAACTATACATCAACACTTGAAAAAAGTTATCAACCAAAATCCTCGTCTTCAAAAAAGTTTTATTTTGTATATTTTAATTAATTAATTTTGTACATTTTAATTAATCGTTGTAGGCATGCAAATAAATGGTGGGTTTGAAGGGATTTGAAGCGAATGAAGGTGGCGATAAAATCAGTCAGAACCATCCAAAAAAAGCCTAAAAACATACATAATTAATTAAAAATAAAAAGAAAATCTAAGTATAATTATAAAAACTTTCAACTTATCGTAAAACACAATTAGTGTGCCTTCGTCAATAAGTAATTGATGAAGGATCATTTAGGTATTTATTATCTTTATGTATTATGGAAACATGTATTTGATACCTTATATAAAGGGAGTCTTTTGATGAATAAGAGAACCCTAATTCTACTGTCTCTTTTGTGTCTTCTCTTTTCTACTTTTCCTTTTACACGTTATCAGATCGTTGGATGAAACTAAAGTTTGGATATAATGTTCAAAACACGTAGCAGTTAAATTTGTATGGTGGAGATCGGTTTCGAAGCTTTCTATTATCAAAAACCCATTGCAAAAATTTTTTTTCAAGTAATGTCATAGGAAATAATCGTATCTTTCCTCCAATGTAATTCGAATTACCCTATTATTTATTAAGTATAACTAATAAATATTCTTTTATATGGATATTTGGCATGGTATGTATTATTATGCATTCTTATACAAAGCATATATATATAATATATATATATATATATATATATATATATATATATATATATATATATACACACACACATACTAGTTTAATACCCGTGTATTACACGGGGTTTATTAAAAGATAAATATAAAAAAATATTTGCGATAATTACAAGTTTTTATGTAAAATGAGAAATTCAAATGATGTATTCTCAACTTTTGCCTTGTACATGTCTAATTTATTTATTAATTATTATAATTATTAAATCTTTATTTTCATGCTTAGATTCAATTCGTTAATAATTTATTTACATACTTATAAAAATTCAAAAGAAGTCACATTTTAAACCCGTGCCTAATCTCTACTTATGAATTATTATTACGTTATTTTGTATTTTAATGTTTAGATTAAATTCGTTAATAATATTACTTATATACTTTGAAAACATAAACGGATGTCATACTCTCAACTCGTGTCGTATTGTATCGATGTCTAATCAATATTTAATAATAACGGGGAAATCCGCATAAAATTGAGTTTGGAAAAATGTAAAATACACAACACCCGTGTGTTACATGTGAATATGTGATATAAAATATTTAATTTATAAGACACTGATAATTCTATTGAAAAAAGGTCGTGCATCTAACTTGTAGTATATGTAATATTATTTTAATTTCTTTTTCTTTTTCTGCGTAAGATACTAATTTGTTCGTGCAAATATATAGTATATATATGTATCAATGCATTATATTTGAATTAGATAAAAAAAAGACTTAGAATATAAATGTAAAATATACAGCACCCGCGTGTTATATGTGATATAAAATATTAAATTTATAAGACACTGATAATTCTATTGAAAAAATGTCATGCATCTAACTTGTAGTATATGTAATATTATTTTAATCTTTTTTTTGCGTAAGATACTAATTTGTTCGTGCAGATATATAATATATATGTATCAATTCATTATATTTGAATTAGATAAAAAAATTTATAATATATTTAATATTTATTCTTCTATGCATAATAATTCATTATTACAATTAGTATTAGTATAATGTTATCTTTTTTGTTTCACTTTATTTTTGTTTGGTGTAACAATAGTTTTTCATATATATTTTTAATATTATTTTTAATTTATTATATTTGGGTTAGATAAAAAAAACTTTAAGTTTATATTTTTATATTTATTTTCCTTTAGTAATAACTTTATATAACTCATATTTTTCTTATATAAATATTTAGAATTATAATAAAATTATTTCAACTTTTATTGTAAATAAAAACTAATTCAACTTATATATGTTTGTTCTAATTAGATATAAATTTTTTATATATTTATATTACAAGAATAAAAGTAAGATATTGAATTGGACAAAATATGTTAAATAAAGTATTATAGTAAGTAAGATGTAATAAAAGAAAATTATCGAATTAGGAAAATATAATATTAGGAAAGTATTAAAGTATGTAAATATATACAAAGGAAAAATACTAAATTAGGTTAATATTAGGCTCGGATGACACCGAAGCACCAAATTTTTTTCCAAAACTAACGAAATATGGGAAGCAAACACATAGGATAGGAGGCTTTTGCATTTATATATATATATATATATATATATATATATATATTACCTATGATTATATGCATGTGATGTTATGTACAATATTGACAAACATGAAATTTTGAAATACTTTAATGATATTCATAGAGTACATAATATATTATTATTTATACTCTTAGATGATTTATTACTTAAAAATCATAAATAAAGTTACATGATTAGATTAGAGACTGATCATGATTTTGCCAACATGTTTAGTTAATCATGAATTTCGATGAATTAATAGTTTCATGTATGGTGGTAATCTCTTAATACTGAAATTTTATATGCTACTTTTAATATATGTATCATTGATTGTATATTTGCATATTTTAATGATAATAAAAGTTCATGAACGATTAAAATTTGTATAAAAAAATCTTGTGATAAAGTATATTCACATAATATCAAGAAAAAATATTTTGACACATATTCTTCATATTCATTATCCAAAGAAATTGACTGAACTAACTCAATCCAAAACCAAAATAATACTCAAAAGAAATTGAGTATTACCATCATTCGTTTGATGTGGAAACTATAATAACTACAAGTTCACAATAATATCATCCACCAACCCCTAACTGACAAATAATCGTCAAACTAACTCAAAGTCAATTATCTAATGAATTTGAGAATTCATATTGACCCCCAATCTTATGTTTGAAGTATATTTAGTTACAAACTTTCAGTGAACTTTTGGATGTACTCTAAATGAATATTTTGAGAATTTTATGAAACACTACTTCCACGCCTAAGAATTCGGTGAAAAGAAATTCGTTTGCTTGCTAAAAATTGGCAATGACTTTGATATGTTGCAACTTAAAACATGTCTTAACATATGTGAAAAAGAAAGTCACATTAAATGACAATAAGTAATAATTGAGAGATACGATCTCACTCTTTTTTTTTTTGTTTTTCAACTTGAGCAAACATACTGAGACACTTGTATAGTATTAATTATGATAATAAGTCATTGAGAGACATGACATTATTCTTCATAATACCAATGTTAAACCTCTGGATAAGGAAATTTCTTGAGGCTAACTAGGATCGATATGAATAGTGAAAATAACCTCAAAGCAAATGGGAAGAGACATGTTGATCCCTACTTGTGTGGGAAGAATGAACCATAAGGTAAGATATATAAGAGTTCGTTATATTTATTGGTCGTGTTAGAAGTCATGGAGGTTCTCCCAATAACCTTGCTTAGTCAATAGATATCCTCTATTTGATTGATGAAATTTGTTTGTTTCTTACTTCACAAAGAACTTGTGAAAGTATAATCAATCATTCATATTAGACTACTATATTTGGTCTTAAAGTTTATTTAGAGTTAGATTCATGTGGTGTGGCATGATTTAAATTAATTACTATTTTTGGCTTATTGGTAAATTTTGTATTTCATTCTAAAGCATTAAATATAATTGAGTTTATTTACCACACATTCACATACAAGGTTCAAGAGTAAAACTATTAAGATATAACGTAAAATATCTAGCAAATAATGTAAAATATTAGAATGAAAAGTATTTCGTTCAAATATCTTTGAAGAATGTGAGAGTTTATCTAGGAATAGACAATTATTCACTGAATTGATATTTATATGTGAAAAGGTCTTGATACCTAGTGGCACATTGATTAAAGTCATAAAAGCTCAGTATGGACCAAGAGCGAAACGAACTTTGTTAAGTTTGATGATATTTATGTTGATGATTATCATAAAGAAATACATTATGAGAATGGAACTATACCTTTAATTTATGTGGAAGAAAACACGTTTTAGAGTCAATCTAGTAATTTTACTTTACTACTTTTTGATTATTGAATCATAAGATATGACCAAAAAAGAACTTTTGGACACTAACTCATTCAAGTTTTAACACGACTGTCATGGATTATTTGGTCGTCGTAATATGATGGTCCATATTATAAGAAATTAACGTGGACATCTTTTATTTTGAGTGAAATATAAAATGAGATAGAAGTTTGATGCACATTATAGTGTCTAATGTTGTTCAATTACAACTAGTGCATTCTAAAGTATTAGGAACACTACATACATTCATATCTCAAAGATAAATCACTCATTTTTTCAAAACTTGTTCATTTGCTAAATTGTATGATTGAGACCTGCATATGCTAAAGAGACAAAGTATAATATTTCATTCTTATAATTGATAATTAGTGATATGTGTGGACATAACCATTTAAAATGCGGGTCATTCAAGTATTTTATAGTTTTAGTTGATACTTCGGCACGTATTGTCCATAAGAATATTGCATTTGCATAATTTCTAGCACATATAAGTATGATTGAGGACTCACCACCCTTATAAAGCACACAAACCCATAGTGCTAGAGAGTTTACATCAAAAATATTTGATGTCTATTGCATTTTAATCAAGATCGATGTAACACATCTTGTACCCTGATGTCCATTTACAATAAGTTCTCAAAGAAGACACCGTCAAAAAGAATATAGATTGTGACTAAGATAATATTTATGCGCACTCATAAACTTGTCTCTGGATAGGGTTATGCAATATTGCACGCAACTCTTACTTATTCGTTTATGAACCTCTGCTAACCAAATATTTTGCGTACCAGCTGGTAACTGGATATAAGTCTGATAATTCATATCTACGCATATTTGGTTACGCAGTATATGTGCATATTGCGCCCCCACAGCGCATTTATATGGGTTTCTAAAGACGATTAAGTATTTATGTTGGATATGAATTTCCAACAATCATCCGCTATCTGAAACCTTTGACTGATGATCTCTTTACCACTGAATTTTGGATTTGTCACTCTAATGAGATATTCTTCCTGTCGTTAAGGGAAGATAAGAAAAAGTATTTTCTAATAGAACGACAGGATTAGTTTCACACTATGTCTCATTATGATCCCCACATTTCACAATGTAACGTGAAATTAAAGTAAATTGAACAGTTGATGTTCAAAGTATAGAAGAATCAATTTCTAAAGTGACGAGATCATATATATACTAGCTGCAAATGTGCCTACAAGGTTAGAAGTCCCCCATAAGGGGCACAATGTTGCAAATTAAGCAACTATACTTAGTGGAGGTGTGGTTGAGGTCGTGACTCCCAAAAGGAACAGGGGGAGCTCACTTGGTTCGATTAATAATCGCCCAAGGAATAAGAGTGCATGTATGTCACAACTTCAATTGATCATCAATGAAGATAATTTCTCTCATGAGATTATCTCTGGTTATACTTATGTCCATGAACCATTAGGGGGGGGAGGGGATGCTCTGATATTTAATATGATTCTAGAGAATAAAAAAATTCCATTATATTATGAGAGTTTATATGAGTTGATGGAATGATTTTCCAAACACATTGATGACATATACATTATTGCTCAAGAAATCATAAAGCACGATAGTATCGAACCAAGCTCTATTGAAATATAAACAAAGAGAAAATTGGCCTAATTATAAAGAATCAATCCAGGTAGAACTAAATGATAACAAGATAGATAGTTGGTCTAGTAGTGCTAACCTCACCAAGTATAAAGCCAGTAGTACATAAACAAAGTTTTGTCAAAAAACGCAATGAGAAAAATAAAGCCATGAGATGCAAATCTAGAATTGAAGCACAAAGTTTCTCACAAAGCCTTGGAATTGAGTATGAGGATATGTACTCTCTCATAATATATGTTATAATTCCAAAGAATTGAGAATGCATCTTATACTTGTGGTTACGTCATATCTTTATGGGGTTCATGATTTAGAGATATATACGAAAGTGCTTGCTGACCTTTCATTACCAAGGCAAGTGACTCTAAGCCACGGATTGTATTTGAAATTAAATTAAAACACTCACTTTATGGATTGAAATAAGCCAGATGGATGTGGTATAACCGACTAAGTGACTACTTGATTGGAAAAAGATAATCTATGCCCTTGCGTATTTATAAAAAAAAAAAGTTTTAAATTTGCATTTGTAGCCATATATGTCGATGATATGAATATAATATGCACTCTTAATGAAATAAGAGAAACCACTATCTACTTGAATTCTTAATTTGAGATAATGAATCATGGGAAAACTCAGTCATGTTAAGGCTTTAAACTAAAACCCGAGTTTGTAGAATACTAAATTCTACAGTTTGCATGTATCCAAAAGATGATCAAGCGATTAAATATGGATAAGTGCAATATGTTAGTGATTAACACGAATTTGTCTTGATTTTAGTTAGTAATTTATTTCATTTTTATTGTTGATTTCGGTGAAAGTTGGATAGATTAACCTTATTTTCATATTTTCTTATCTCTAACTTATTTTATCGTATTTTAATTATAATTAATTAATTAAATGTTTATTTTAGATATTTTGAAGATTTCTGGTTTGGACATAATCAAGGATGAGTCTACAAGTGGAGTTTCAGCGAAAACGGGTCTCGATTTGAAGTATTTAAGCTGACACTGGGTACCAGGATGACACTGAGATACACAGTGTCCGAGTCATGGCCGACACTGCTACCCACGCTGGCCGACACTTGCTGCACTGGATGGCCGACACTGTGTTCCCTGTGCGATCGCAAATTCGGGAAATAAGAGCTTTCGACCCAAAAAACAAACAAGCCCGGCTCCAACGCGTTTTTAAAAAGGATCTTACTATATTATTAGCAGTTGGGAAGACTTGGTCAAGGGGAAAAGACCTTTTCTTTGAAGGGTTATAAGAGAAGAATTATTATTGGAGTCTTTGGATTAAAAAAAAGGGAATAGAATCAAGATATCAATTTGAAGAAGGATTTGGTGATAGAAAATGAGACCACCAAATCCTATAAAAGAAGACGCCTAGCAAACACGAAAACTCTCTTCTAACTCTCGAACCTCTTGCGGATGACAACCTAAGAGTGTTTTTTATTTTCTTTCTCCATATTTCTTAGTTTTAAATTTCTAATTTTAGGTAAAGTAGAATAGTTGATAGTTTAGATTAGTTTAAGTTCGAGGATTTCCTTCGCTTGAACGATTGTTACTCTTTCTCCGATTTAATTAGTAAGTTTTCAATTTTCTTCACTTAATTAGTTTAGTTAATTTCTTATGCTTTTAATTATATGCTTGTTAGAATTTTTATTAGAATAACTGATCTTCAACAAACAACCCCCCATGATGAATTGTGTTCTTGGATATTTTGAGATTGTGATGTTGAAATTGTTGATGATGATTGTGTGTTTATGATGTTGAGATTGATGATGATTGTTGGCTAGATCTAATGGGTTTAGAGCCTAAATTCGTTGTGAACCATCAATTGGGATTTTCCAAGAGATCGTGGAGATGAACCGAAGCTCTAGAACCCTTGTTTTCAAAATCTTTTCAAAAACCTTTAATTTTAGTGTTATTCGTTTTGAATCAATTTATTGTTTTTTATATGTTTAGATTAAGGTTTTGTTTTTATTTCTTATTCGTGAACAACAAACACAAAAAGAACTTCCGAGCCTAGTTTTTCTTGAGAGACGATTCGGTTCAACTTACCAACCTACACGCGATCCCGTTCTCTTGCGGGCGAACTTTTTAAAATTGACAACTTTAAATAAAAATAGGTGTGGAAAAGTTTGAATTTATCACTTCTGTGATTGGTCAAAGTGAAGATATAAGAAAAGATCAATTTCGTCAGCGGAATAACGAAGAACTGTGGGAACTGAAATTCCCGTCCTATATACAATATGCGCATTATTGTATCATTATTATTATACTTAACCAAATATTACTTTCTCGAAATTGTTATCTTGATTTAACTCAAGAAAGTGAAATATCACTTGAATGGAATCAAAACGTATTTTGATACCTAAAAGAAACTATTGACTTGAGTTATGCTTCCCATTCATAAATATAATTGGGACTGCAGATGATTTAGTACCCCTAAAGAAAATTCTATGTTTACTTCCTATTATAAAACACTAAATAATATTGTTGATGTTGGTTACCCATTTTATCCATGTAAAGAGGTTATTATCATACATGTAGTAGTTCGTGAGTATCTATGGTAAATGTTATAATCATACATATCTCTGGAATATTGGCTTGAATTCTACCACTGAAAAATTCACTTGTAGATATGAAGATATGCAAGTTGAAATGAACAAATGAAAGTAAACTACATGAAAGGTGATAATATGAACCATATCACCACAATTCTTATACAACCAGCAATTATGAACTTTCTCAAGAGTAAAGTAAATCGAGGAAGTGGAGACTTTCAGAGCTCGTTTTATAGATGTATATATCATTTTCAAAGTTCTCTTAATAGATGTACTTATCAAATAGAGGTGTAGACTTTAGAGGGAGACTCAACATAGGTGTGTTGTACTCTTTTTCTTTCAACCAAGTTTTATTTTTTCCATTGGATTTTGTTACTTGGCAAGATTTTAACGAGACAATAATGAAGCATCATTTCCCTTTGACTTGGCACAAGGGGGAGTGTTGAAGAAAAATCACAATTGGTGTGCCTTCGTCAATAAGTAACTGATAAATGATAATTTAGATATTTGTTATCTTTATGTATTATGAAAATATATATTTGATACCCTATATAAAGAAAGTATTTGATGAATAAGAGAACCCCAATTTTACCGTCTCTTTTGTGTCTTCTTTTCCTTTTACAATAAGTTAGTATTTTTTATAATTTTCCCTTTTTTATTTAGTTTTCTAAGTCCTGGGTGGGCCTTGCATTTTAATACGAATGGGCCTAAGAAACTTTAAGCAAAAGTATATGACACCCGATGTATTACTAATCGCACTCATATTAGTTTTATTTATAAACTTATCATTCAATTAATTGTCTTATAAACTCTTATTAAATCACAATTCATCCAAAGCCCTTGCTTCACTTACTTCTTTCCCTACCCACGCTCTCATGCATGGACAAATGTGCGAATCCTACCACATATAGAAATCTATTCATAGAAAACTGAAAAGGAACCTCCTGCTCTGTCCGAGATAGTCATTTTCAAGACTCCTTATTAGCTTATTTGAAACAGTTGGAAAGGTTATCAAACGAACTCGCTTATTCTATCTAGCTTCATATCAATTACTAAATACACTCAATATATATATATATATATATATATATATATATATATATATATATATGTTACTACATATACTCACTAAAATAAACAAACATATAAAATTATTCTTCAATTGTTATTATTACTTTTCCTTTCAACCTCAATTCAA
>BMAC01000640.1:133651-165956 GCA_014905375.1 Phtheirospermum japonicum | reverse complement strand
AAAAAACATCAGTTTTCCGAGGAAAAAATCGAGGGAAGTGTTCCCCTCGGTATTTTTTGAGGGAAAAACCGAGGGACTACAATATCCCTCGTTATTTTTCGAGGGAAATATTTTCCCTCGGTTTTCCCCTCGAAAATACGTCGCCAATATTTGCCGCCATAATTATTGAAGGATTTCCGAGGGCATTTTTTTCGAGGGAAAATAGTCCTCGGAAAAACCGAGGGGACAAAATTTCCCTTGGAAGTTTATTATTATTATTTTTAAAAAATTACAAAAATCGAGGGGAGTGTTTTCCCTCGAATTCAAACCGATGGACAGGTGAAGCCCTCGGTTTGTTTCCGAGGGAAAATTAATCCCTCGGTTTTTTATTTTAAAAAAATTGAAACAAAACCGAGGGAAAAATAAACCCTCGGTTTTTCAATTATTTAGAAAAGAAAAAAAATAGAAGAAAATTAGAAAAATTAGTAAAGAAATATAAACAAAACCCAAGAATTTACGAAGTGGGCGGGGAGGGGTGCGTCTCGGCGTCGTAAAACCACGAGGGTCGTGCGTCGATCGTTTCGTACGCGTTTTCTATTTTTTTCGATTTTAAAAAAATAGAAAAAGAACTCAAAAAAATAGTAAAAAATAAAAACAAAACCCAAGAATTTACGAACGGGTTGGGGAGGGGTTCGGCTCGGCATCCCGAAACCACGAGGGTCGGGCGTCGATCGTTTAGTACGCGTTTTCTATTTTTTCTCGATTTTAAATGAACAATAAAAAAAAACTCGAAAAAATAGAAAAATTAGTAAAAAATGGAAACAAACCCCAAGAATTTACGAACGGGGCGGGGTGGGGTTCGGCTCGGCGTCCCGAAACCACAAGGGTCGGGTGTCGATCAATAATTATGCGTTTTCTATTTTTTTTTCAGATTTATTTTATTTTTTAAAAAATTGAAAAAGCCGAGGGAATGGATTTCCCTCGGTTTCAAACCGAGGGACTAACCTTTCCCTCGGTTAGTCCAATCCCTCGATTTTTTCAATTATTTAAAAAAAAAAAAAAAAAAAAAAACGTAAAAACGAAACAAATCCTATCATCTTAGGCACGTGGGGGTGGTTTTGACCCAATTTTGATCAAAAAATATCAACGAGCACGTGCGTATCCACACATGTCGTGTAATTCGACCAACAACAAGATACGATCGATCGATCAACTCCTTCAGTTGGAAATGCGAAGCGACGAAGCGTCGTGATTTTGCCGAGGGGGCGGGGAGGGGTGCGTCTCGGCGTCATGGAACCACGAGGGACTGGCGTCGATCCTTTAGTACGCATTTTCTATTTTTTTTCGATTTAAAGAAAAAGGAAAAAAAAAACTCGAAAAATTAAAAAAATTAGTAATAAGTGGAAACAAAACCCAAGAATTTACGAACGGGCGGGGGGGTGTTCGGCTAGATCTAATATCGATTATGCTTTGAATATCGTAAGTAATTGAATATAATAATATAATATTTATTTATTTAATTTTAATGTTAATTATTTGAAGATTCTATTTGAATACAGGAGCGGGAGACGGGTGAGCCGGCTAAGGCGTACGATCTTTTTGTACGTATGCACCAAAAGAAAGACGGTGCGTGGATCGATACGAGATCTAGTAATATTAATGTGAGTCTCTTTCTTATTTTTAACTTATTCTTTGATTTTAATGTAGAATTTTACTAACGAGTTGTATTTCAGGAGGAGTACGAGCGACAACTGGAGAAGGAACGTGCGTCTTCCCAGGATGCGAGTACCGAGGTTGACCCTGATCGGATTTTCTTCGACGTCGTCGGGTCGATCAAGGGATGGCATTACGGCATCGGCTCGTATGGGAAGGTGGTGTCTGCTGCGAAGGGTTTTTTCACAGGCCGCTCTTCTTCCACCTCTTCCCAAGCTGATAGGACCCACGTCAGAGAGCTCGAGGCTCAGAGGGAGGAGTTGGAGGTTACCAAACGAGCTCAGGAGGCGCAGAGGGTGGAGCTCGAGGCGATCCAGCAGCAATATGCCGAGTCTGAGCAACGACGTGTGGAGCAGCTTGAGGAGCAGCGGTGACAGCAGGATGAATTTTAGGAGCAGATGAATGCCCGGATAGCTGACATGTATGCTCATTTCCAGCAGTACCCCCCTCCCCATCCATATGACAGTTTGATTTTTATATAAATTTTGTTACTGTATCGAACGCATGTAATAATTCTAAAATTTCAAATATTTTTTAAATAATTGATTTATTTATTTATTTGTCTTTTCATTAATGATTTTTTTAATTTTTTGGGGAATTTTAATAACTGAACAGGAATTAAAATTGAGATTTAAAAATTATTTAAAAAAGTAAATAAAAAACCGAGGGGGAATACCCTCGAAAAATCAAAAAATCGAGGGAAAACTAGGCCCTCGGTTTTCCGAGAGAACTTACCCCTCGATTTTCTGAGGGAATAAATGACCCTCGATTTTTCCGAGGGAACGTCCCCTCGGTTTTTCGAGGGGGACGTACCGAGGAGAAATTTCCCTCGGTTTTCCGAGTGTAGTTTTCCCCTCGGAAATACCGAGAAGTTTTTACCCTCAGAAATTCCGAGGGCGACCAGCCCTCGATTTTCCTTCGATTTTTCCGAGGGTTGTAAGGGGTATTTTTCCGAGGGTACGGACCCTCGGTTTTTCCCTCTGTTTAATTTTCCGAGGGAAATTGACCCTCAAAAAAGTTTGCCGAGGAGGGTTTTTCTGAAGGAAAAATTCCCTCGGTTTCTGCCTAAACCTAGGGATTTTACCTCAAGACCGAGGGAGAAATCCCTCGAAAAACTTTTTTTTTGTTGTGATCATCATCATCATCATCTCATCATCATCGTCATCATCAACAACAACATTATTATTATTATATAATTTTATATTTTTATGTTAGATTGAGTTCATTACTTAATTACATACTTAGATTATTTCATATAAATCTTAATTTACATATATAGAATATTTAAAGTTTTGGAATTAAAATTATATTAACTTTTATTATAAAGACTTCTTATTTGATAATTTTCGAAATAACTTTTTTTTTAATTAAAGTTATATCTTATGTAAATTATCTTTTAATTAAAATAATTAATTTAAATCTTTTCTATTAATTATATATGATTTATTTATATTTTTATATAAGAAGAATAAAAGGAAAATATTGAATTTGACAAAATATAATAAATGAAAAATATTAAATCGATCAATATATAATAAAGGAAAAGATTAAATTAGGCAGGATACAATAAAAGAAAATTATATATTAAATTAGGTATATATTAAGTTCGGATGATATCTAAGCAACCGAATCACCAGAATTTTTTATTTGTCAAATGAAACATGCAAATCAACACATAGATTAGGAGAATTTTACATTAATATATATGAATGATTTGTCTCATATTTCTTATCATATCGTGTTCATGTTCGTTTATTGGTGAGGTATTACCATAAAAAACTTTTCAACTCCTCTATTGAACATTCCCTTTTACTTTAATTTTCAACTTTTATATATATAAAAAAAAAAAAGTACTAGTTTTGGTTGTTAACTATAATTCTTCTCAGTTCTTGCACGATAGTAAAATCACTTCACCGAAAATAGAAACACTTGCTAAGAAAGTTTTTCATATATGCTCAAAAACATAGCACTATTATTTGATTCTTTATCATAGTATAATTAATATAGTTGAGTACCCCACACACCCCAACCTTAGGAGCAATTGAGCACCATGTTTCTGTTGTTCACACTCTACCAAAACTTAGTCTTGAGAATTTTCACTTCTATATATTCTATTATAACTTATGACAAGTCAGCTTCATTTTATCCGAAATGGAGTCTAAAGTAGTCAATCACAATCCTATCATACATAAGTCCATGTGACTTGTGATTAGTTTTGGCCACTTGATTTGAATTAGAACTTTTCCTACTTCATAATCTATTGTAACTTCCTTAAAGCCAAGGTCATGCATTAGCTCTATTAACTTGACAGCTCCTTGGTTAATTGCTCATATTAAGAAGGTCTAAATCTAATATATATACTTTAAGCCGGACACGTGTTTTTAAAATTGTGAGGGATTGATTACTATTTTTTCGTATTATAGCAAGATAAACTTGATTAAGGGCTAAATTTTTTAACACTCAAAATCCATATGAAATTTGTATCAACTTAACAAATACGTACAACCCGTCAATAGGTGCAATCTATAAATATGAACAATTAAGATTAGTAGTAGTTTCAGTAATAAAATTGAGATTTTCATTTAATCATACTGAATTTCAAGTTATTATTGAGTGACTATACACAAAAATGTTGAGAAATTTATTCTTGGCAATAATTCCTATTTTATTATTTGTCTTTCTTGGGCATAAAATAAATTAGAAAACTAGATATAGGTCAATATTATGTTTCCTAGTTTATACACAAGACTTTAATTATTCTTAGATTGTGTTTAGAATTTGTTTTTAAAATTTTACCAAGTTTAGGATTCTTAGTTGTCTATTTAAAACATAAGTATTCCTACACTTGATTTACGGTTTTTATAATCCTCACGCACGGATTTCTTGAGGAGAAGAACACACGACGCAAGACGCAAGGAAGACGCACAAGAGAAGAAGAACACGATAGAGTTACTTGGAGCCAACGATCGTGATAAACAAGATCTTTGAAGTTGCGTGACCAACGGAGAAGATCTTGCCATTCCGCCAACAAGTATTTAGTATCAAGTTTCTTGATATTTAGTTTTCATATATTACTTTATATTGTGTATTGAACGTGAAGTGATAGTAATATAGTTTTCGAGTTTGTACACCCAAGTTCACAAGTATTTACTTGTGAACTGAATTTGTTTAATCGTGTTCTCTATTTTATATTACGCTGCATAAAGATTACGTTACTCTGGTCGATGTTGTTAACTGGTGTTGTTAACATCGATTAGTAACATCGTAAATCTGATCCTTATTTTTAAAATTATATACCTTCTAATTTCACAAAAAATATACCACAGAGCTTTCACTTTAATCTGAAGAGACTTCGATTGGTAGAGGACTTGTTCAAAACATTTCAACAGTATCCCAACTTTATATCACGTCAATGTTTCATGAATCAATAGCGTACAAAGGCATCATTTTCCGGCTCAGATGCAAGTTGTTGTGTGTCTGTTGCGTTGACAGAAAATTCAACTGAAGAAGACTTTGTCAATATGGTCATACAATGGCATTCACAAATATTTTGACTCATTATTATTACGACAATATTTACATGTACATCGCGCAAGCTTCTTCTTCTTCTTCATATTAATACTGTGGCATCTCGTGGGATTTAGATTTCATGTTAAAGTTTAATTGAAAATTAAAATTTTGGCTCCTCGTGGTAGTTCACAGCACTATTCTAAAAAATGACGCTATACGGCCCTCCACCGCTAATGATTTTTATTTTTTTAATTGTTTTTTTTCAATTTGATGTTTGATGTGTTCATTTGAGAGAGAGATCTACATTTGGTGTAAACAATTTGTCAAACACCTTGCATGCAGATATTAACATCTGATAATCTCACCGTTCCATTATATCCGTTGTATTTCATAAAAATTAAGAAAGATGATTTATGTTACAATTATAGGTATCAAATGACCATAATATTTTTTTGTTTAAAATAGTTAAATAATAAAGATAGGTGTAAAAGCAAACGTAACTTTTAATTTGGGAAAGTAAAAAGTAACGATTATTATCTATTGGAAATATAAATACGACAGATAGAATGAGACAATTTTTTTTTTTAGATTGCGATAAATAAAACGGAACGGAGTGAATAATAATTAACCAGAGCGGAATTCTAATAATATTGCATCGCCCAAAAAACAGCTAATTAAACAGGTATATTTATACCCTTTTATTGAAAATAGGTAAAAGACCCAAAGAAAATAGAAAATAAAGGGGGGAAACCAAATACTAAAAGAAAGAAAATAAAAGTATGCATGAGCTGAGCTATATAATATATGTTCACACTTAAACGTTAGCAAACTCTAATAAAAGTGATTTTCAGGTGCCAATAAAACAGATAGTTTCTGTTTTTTCCAATTAGAAACTGAGAATCACTTTTTCAAGAATCTGCAAACATTCTTAAGCATGGGCGGCATTAATCTCTTGGTCATTGAGAACTTAACCCGTCCTCTGGATGTGATTGATCACAAGAAACTTTATTTCCATTTTACTTTACTAATCACACACCATTATCTTAATTGTCTGTTTATACCGATCATCAATGATCATTTGGAGATTAATTCAATCTTTATTCTTCCCTGTTTGGTCGTAATCAGTGTCAAGTAGCTCTTCCAGCAACTTATCATCGTAACACTCGAACTCGATCACTTCCTTCTCCTGCATGGAGCCCGAGCCCGATCCCGAAGGCCCCGCGAAGTGGGACGAGCTGCTCGGCATGTTGTACTCTTCCGGGAAATTGAGGATCGCCAAATGTCCCCTCATGGAGTACGCCGCCTTGTCGTAGGCTCGGGCCGCTTCCTCTGCCGAGCCGAACGTCCCCAGCCAGACTCGGGCCCCTTGCCGGGCCGAGTCGCGTATCTCCGCCGCGTATTTGCCCCACGGCCTCTTTCTGACGCCTCTGTACTTAATTTCTCCGGCATTGTGATCCTTTTCTGCAGTTTTCCCTCTGTTCATGTTTTGAAATTTTTGTTGAGTTTGTGGGCTTAGATTTGATATGAGGTGGCACTTATATTTTGCATGGGAGAGTCAAAAGGGTGTACGTGGATGATCCTATGGTGGAGAAAGAGTACCACGTGGAAAGAAGCTTTAATGTGGACTAATAATTTTAGTATCCATTGCATCTGGGCCGGTCAAAGTGGTGGCTTTCGAATTACTTACTTTTTTTTTGCATTTGTGCGATTTAGTTCCATGCAATAACTTTCTATCAATTTTATTGAAATTATAAACTGTAATGAGGGAATGAAAAAGTGAACAAGGATCAGAAGGTGCTTTGTTCTAGGAATTATTAAATGCACACGTGCAGAAATATATATGTTACAGAAATGTCAAATCTTTTCCTTTTCTTTTTTTTTTTTTAATGGAAGGAAGAAAAATGGTCAAATTTGGTGAGAAGTCATGTTGCTGACCTCCCATCTGACATAATCAAAGTTTGTTGTTCCACTCTTTGTATATCAAATGTTTGTTTTCTTAATATTCTTTGCATATTGGCCTACCGTTTTTTGTTTTGTTTCAATTGGGGCAAAGGTTTACGATTTAGAGCGCAATACTTGTTTATTTTTTCTCAAACTGGAATTCTTATTTATTTTTAAATCTCAATGCGAGATCCGATTTTATTTTTTTTTCTAAATCAAGGCTTAATCGAGCAATAAAGGCAAAAAACTACCCACCAATTGTGATTCAAAAGAAAATTTGGGTCTTGATCCCAAAAAAAGAAAAAAAACATAAAAACTCACGCACCGAATATAAACATTAAAACTTAACCCCTAATTGTGACAAAAAACGAAACGTGGACCCCTTTATAGAAAATTCTTCTTTATGGAATCATCTATTCATTCATTTAATAATATTAAAATATGGGCGTAATTGGAATTTCAAAGTTCATCATCTACATTTTCTGGTGTTACACCGTGTGCCTGGTGCACTTTGTAAGGTCCACCCAATAATTTAATTCTTATCGTATATATATAATATATATTAATATATATATATAATCGATACATATCATCATATATAACTTATCATTACAAATTGTGGTGTTGGCCCAATGACTATAAAGAAGGGCGGCCCTCATCGTTTCACAGGCCCACAATAGAAAGGCCCAGCAACCCGCCCGTCTGGATCAAGCCATACCGACCCGCTGCCCATGACCCGCTCAAATTAGGTTTATTAACCTAAACCTTGTCCCTTTGGTTGTTCCGCCGCTTTACCATTTGACTGGTTCTAGTTTCCGTTGCGATTTTCCCTAACCCTACGCGAATTGGGTGTTTATATTGATCAATCCTCCCCGTGAAGATGACATACCACGAATCCCCCCTGATCTGTTACATTTCGGCACATTATCAAACCCTTGTTCTTTGTGAGCTTTTGAATTTGTTTCTAGTGGTTGAACTGCAGCGGATCTTCGACGGAAACAGACCCAGGCGCGGCGGAAAGCTGTCCCTTCTGTCCCAACGGTATCTACGTGTCGTCGATTTGCTGCGAGTTAGGATCGGGATCCCTGAGCCGGAAATCCCTGAAACGGACGACTGTGGAGGAGTTTTCAACGACAATCGGTTTCTGGATTGGTTTCGGATCTTTGTCAAGATCCAATTTGTAAGGTTGTGATTTCTGCAGTTTAATCCTCCTTTTATTTTGATATTACTACTTTGTGTGATAGCTGGCTGTTTCGGAGTCGAACCAACGGCGATTCGTTGCATCCCGTGGATTGGGACTGCCGGTTATCGAGCACCTGCTGTCGGGCTAAGGTGCAGGTTGTCCGGGAAGATACAGGCAGGCTGGGCTTTGGTTTGTTGCTGCATTCGGGCTGGGTGGCTGTTGGAACGGGCCGTAAGGGCTGCTGACAAGTTTGAAGCTGCGTGGGCTAATTACGGACGCAATTGTTGCTGTCCGGGCCTAAGGAACGACGCCCGACACGAAACGACGCTTCCGTTTACGACCGAACAGTGGGTATCGGGCGGCAAGCGAACACAACACAAATAAATGAAAATCTAAATCTAAAATTTAAAATCCTAAAAAAAAAAAAACCGAAAAACTAAACCTTAAAATTAAAAACTAAACCTCGAAAGTGAATATTAAATTATAAATATCTATCATATATTATCACATATAACTAACACATGTCATCACATATAACTAATAAAATGATAGATTTTTGTCGGACACTAAAATGAGAAATTAAATTAAAAAAATAAAAAATTAAACCCTAAAAATGGAAAGTTAAACCCTAAAATGTAATACTAAACCTTGAAATGGAAAAATAAACTCTAAATTCTAAATTTTTGTCATATATCATCACGTATAACTACCATATATTATCACGTATAACTATCATATATCATCACATATAATTGAATGATAACAAATTTTTATAGGGTGCACCTTACATGTAATAAATTCCCAATTTCTGGTGCATGGTGCATCAATTGTGAAAAATAATAAGTTTTTATCACAAACAAAAAAATACATAATTTCACTAACTTGTCATTCACATTAGTATTTATTATTTGTTATTTACGCTCCTCCACCTCCATGAATCACTTACGGCCTATTTGGTTAGGATTTCGAATCCTGAATTTGGGATTCGTAATACTAAATACTTGTATATTTTAAAACTATAAAATTAAATACTCAAACAATAAAATCTTATAACTAATAATTAAATATTATTAAATATAATACAATAATACACTATCATCCACTTTTCATATATAATTTGATATCAAATACAATATAATAATATATTATCATCCACATTACAGACATGATTTAACATATAAAGGATTTTGAATCATATAACAAAACAAGCAGAAATTCTTATTATTCGCATAATTCTGGATACCACTTTTTTATCAACTTTATTCCATCACCTAAAACCAATCTTTCACAATAATAATTCTTTCTAATAGTTGCATCTTTTTCACACTCCTCTTCTAAAAATCTCTCATTGAGTATACACTTAATTTATATGAAAACATAGACACGCACAATTTTTTTTCTTTTTTAAAAAAGGAGTATTCAAAAATAATATGTTAATTTTTATGCACTTAATAATTATTCTGTGTGATAGATTTAAAGATTCAATATTTTAAAATAGAAGAATCTGATGGATATATTCATAACAATTTAAATGCAATGCGTTTAAAACTAGATTAAATTATTATAATTTGAAAATGACATACGTGCCCCTCAAATGGAATTTTTCGTAGGTCCCGCTAATCGATGTACGTTGATTTGGGGAATTAGTGCGTGTATTTGCTTAATTAATCATGCGCAGGGAGGGCACTTGAATAATTATTGAGAGGTTAATTCCTTTTCAAATAATGTTGGATTCCTCCCTCAACTCCAAGATTAATTATTCTGATTTGTGTGCAATGAATAATATAAGTCATCTATCATCACTGTCATATTTATGACGGGAAATCCATAGCCATAATTTATATAATGTGCATGATTAGAATTGACAATTCATGACATAACACGATAATTCAATATGAATTTAATACAAATTTAGTCGGTATAATATAATTTTAGAAAGCTTTAGGTCAATTTCGTATCAATATGAATTTAATACAAGTTTAGTAGGTATAATATAATTTTGGGGACTTCTACAGTACCTTCACGATACCATTCCCCACTTAGTGGGGTGCATTTATAACCATTAAGATTAATTTTAAATTTTTTAGATTAAAATATCTATGGTTATAAATGCAGGGGAGTGGGGGGCATGGTGCCTTTAAAGGCACCGTAGAGTTTTCCTATAATTTTAGAAAGCTTTAGGTCAATTTCGTATCAAATACAAATAATACATGGAAATAATAGGTTCGGGTGTCAGGTTATTAACCGAATTTTTCTATAGAACCAGATAGGGCTCCATTACGGAGCCTTATATAACACATGGCATTCATCTCACCATGCATTTATAAAAAAAGAAAGTAAAAATAAAGAGAAAAAAATGATTAAGGGCTCAGATGAATGTCATGTCATTTATAGGGCTCCATAATGGAGCCCTATCTGGTTCTACAGAAGAACCGGTTATTAACCCACTGACCTATTTAACTCATTTAATATTATAATATTATAGTAATATCTATAATACCAAGAATATATTTATATAAAAAAACAAAAACCCTACCCATCACAATTTCGTAAAATCATTTCTATTACTCAGTGACTTACAATGAATATGTTATTAAAAAATATTTTCTTGCCAAATAGCTGTGATATATATTTAAAACTTATATAAATATATTGTGTCATATCGTGTCTGACCTATATAATATATATAGGTTGTTTTTATGTTTTGATACGAATAATTAATCGTGTCATGTTTTTGTTCGTGTAAGACATATAATACTTGTGTTATGACACAAAACACAACACGTTTGACATCCATATTCACTATATTTTTTGTAGATAGTAGGAGAAATGAGAAGGTGAAGGGAGTTTTTTTTTTTTTTTTTTTCTTTTTCTAACATATAAGTTCGCTAGTCTTTTTTCCCTTTTTGCTGTGAAACTAGAGAAAAGAGAGAAGAGAATGATCAAAAGGTGTACTTTATTATGAGAACTAGAGCCCCTTTTATAGGTACAATATTATGATTTAGGGGTAGGAATGTCATTCACATAATATATACTTATTACAATTAATTAATTACAACACTCACCCTTGAATGACCTTCAAAATGCTGCCTCGTTAAAACCTTGTCAGGAAAAAACAATGGGACAAAATCTGGTCGAAGGAGAAAAAGTGTGCAGCCCTACTCCCCCTGAGAATCAAGATCTTTGAGTCAATCTTGTGTACCAATCTTCTAAACAATGATGTTGGCAGTGCTTTCGTGAATACGTCCGCCAAATTGTCATATGAGTGAATTTGTTGGATATTGATATCGTCATTCTTTTGGAAATCTTGTGTGTAGAAGTTCAAAAGATATATATCTTGTATTGCCACCTTTTATGTAGTCACATGAGTTGTGTCATATACGAAATATTTCTTTTCACACTTATAGTGTTGCTGTCTCATTAAAACCTTATCAGACAAACCCTGTGGGACAAAAAACTAATCGAAGGAGAAATAGTACAGCTGCTCCCCATGACTTCAGTTGGTGGTAGTTCTCAAGTTTATCATTTGTCTGTCTTCAAACTTTGAAATATAATATTATGCAAAGAATGTGCCTCGTCAAAACCTTTCAAGGAAAAACCCGATGGGAAAAATTCGAGTGAAGGAAAAAGAGTACATTATTCTCTGAATATGCTCATAATGTTGCCTCATTAAAAATCTTACTGGGAAAATCCGACAAAACCTCAGTTAAAGAAAAAAGAGTGCAATGCATATCTCATCATATTAATGATAATGTTATAAATATGCTTCAAACATATCAAAATCCTTCCAGGATTTTATTTCATTCATTATATTGTTCTATATTGTCGGTTGAATGAAACTTCAAGTTTCAACATCCACCAAGTAAAAGAATGCTCTTGTAGCATAAATTTCTATTTATATATTATTGACAAAATACTTCATATGAATGAACTTCTAGTCAAACATATAGCAATCCATAAGGTTGCATATTCAATCTTGGCCAAACAATTGTGTCAATAAATTTTAACTAATTCAGAAATACCATTCTCGCTATCATTGAGCTCATGAGTATAAATATAGTCGAATAATTTTCTTATTGATTCTATTTGATCCATTTACATAGACATAACTTATCGAGATCTCTTTGTTCTAAAATTATCATCAGATACCTGAACCTCTTCAAGGGTTTATAATTTGTTATGCCTGTTTACTCTACTGGAGTATAATATTTAATAAAAAGACCATCACAAATAATTGCTCCATATAAAGGATAAATGTTTGAATCAATCGTTACCATGCTTCGGGCATGCCATCTTAATCCTCTTATAGGATTTTATGTAACTTTCAAGTTTGAGCCTTTAAACTTGAGAACCATTGATAACCTTATAGTCAGTAATCTAAAATGCAAATTTTTGCTACAAACTTCAAGTTTGCTTTAAACTTTGCCAGGATTATATTTATGCATTCCATATTTATGGTTACCATGACATGCATTTCATATTTTTTGTTACCATGACATATGCATATCCTCCCTCTAATGCTGAGAATATTATTTATTGTACAATGACTAACAAATTTTGAGAAAAATGTATCATTATTTGATATGTTCTCAGCATTCGCTATCCATTTTTACATGTGGTGGGCCGATTACAAATATCGCACTTGTTTAACTTTTGATGAAGGCTTCTGACTGTAAACCATGGACAGGGGTTGCACATATATATTCATATTTGGCATATCTAATGCAGTTAGTGAAATATTCATTTCACATAATTACAAAAATTGTTCTCATCAAATGATATAAAAAATATCATGAGGCATATCAATTGTTCTTGTCAACCAAGTCAACAAAATATAAATCATCAATGACTTTTGTAAATAAATTTACTAGCAAATGATAAGTGTATTTATTAAATACATACGATACTTTGCTCTCATAGCCAATAGAGTAAATATTCTCATAAACTTCTGGTTATGAGATAATAATACATGCAATCCTGTAGTAGATCCAAATATCTAGAATTCAACATGGAGGGTGAATGGGCCCAAAAGATCTCACCCCGTAATAAAATATGAATATTATTATAACCTAATTCCAATTAAAATAGTGATAACTTAATGGCTAATGTTGTTGAGAACATGTAGCATTAAAAATAAATAGAAGAATCTTCATACTCTTCACAAATTAATAAACTGGGATGGTCATACCAGTCATGCCAAATCATGATAATACTGAACTTCAGGTTCAAAATGAAAAAGTAATTTCTAACTCCTTTAGAACTTTTATTGAACTTTCCAGTCAATATAAGAATATATGATTTAGTACTAATTTATAGTACAAATTAATTCAATAATAAATTGTCTCAAGTTCTTATGGATATTTCAAGTAAAAACCAAACTCCTGGTTGATTTATACTCCAAATTATAACGAGCTTGTAACTCAAGTGGTATCACTAACCCTTTAAAATTGGCAAATAAATATATAAATGATTTACAGGGGCATATAGTGTTCGTAAGAAATATTAGTTGTGCTACTTCAGGAACAACAACTTAAACATAATGTAAACAATACAACAACGACATGTAAATAATACTTTTAATAATTAAAAAAAAATATATAATAAAAATATTTCTTCAAGAGTATTGTTAATATTCTTCTGGAATACTATATATTATTTTTCATTAGAAAAATATGGATTATATATCTTGTAATGTTCTTCATAAACATATCATACTCAACTGAGAAATTACAATATACCATCACATTTCTTCAGAAACCATGATTTATATTTTAATAATCTTCAAGATTATTAAGAATTGTAAAATCATACTTCGAAAAAATACTACGATAAATATGAGTTGAAAATAAATCTCATACAGTGTGCAAATATACATGATTACATGTTTTATCAAGAAAAGAAAAACACAACTTGTTATTTCAAATCTATCATGCTTGCATATAAATTGTATCATTTAACTAATTGACAATAACAAAAATTGAACCAATGAATAATCTAAATTCATATTAATAAGTAGATCCCATTAGAATCATATTAACTATAATATTTGGGATGCATCTCCTCTTAACCAAAGTCACATCAAAAGAAGTACTATAATTACCACATAATGCACATTAACAACTATGCAATGTATTCCGAGAAAAATGGGTGTAAAATTTTCAAGTCTCAAAATAGAAATGCATAAAATACATAAATTATGCTTCGTGCTTGCTTGTGATTATCAATTCAATAAGATAAAGTTTCTAATATCATGAATGTAAATACATGATAAAGTATTATCTAATTGTATCCGCTTTTTTTTTTTAAATAAAAGATATTATTCATTAAAAACTCTCTAAGAACAAGAACAGATTCACAATTGAAACACATAAATTTGAATTAACATATGTATCAAAGAGAATATATACCTTAATAGGGTAGTCTACTGGTGAAAAATATGTGCCGGTGGCTAGATTTTCAAAACTTTTTGATGAAATTATGGACAAGCCATCAATTGCCCAAAAGAAAAAATAACGGTAATCTCATGAAGAAAAATATTGATCTAGAACTATAATGTCAAAAGGACATAATTATTAAAAAAAAAATCAGAAATAAGTATCATATATCATAACATGAGATACTTCAAGATCACAATGGTTTAATCTAGATTAAAAAAGAAAAATCCATATTCTTCAAAAATATTGAATTATGATATAATTTGAGTACAAGTATGAATGGTTCTTTTAAAAATATATATATTCTTAAGAAATATTGAATTATCACATGAAATAAGAATACGTACGTATATTCTTTCGGAATAATGTACTTAGTTGTTCTACTTTAGGAGAAACAACTTGAAATGATATAATTAAAACACATGATAGGAAAATAAAATAGTAAAATAATAATCAAATAAAAAAAAATTGCTTCTTCAAGAGCAATTGTAGATCTCATAGTATTTTCCAAGAATACATAATATTCAAATAGAATATATTGGAATATGGTTGTATTTCTCCACAAACTACAAGAATATATCGACGGTGAAAGAAATCGATTTCTCATAGTATTTCTTCAGGAAACAACTTTAATTCTATGATCTTTTGATTTCTCATAGTATTTCTTCAGGAAATAACTTTAAATCTATAATCTTTTCATAATGATAGGGATATATGATACTGATCTCCACCATCCAAGATCAACCTTTATATGTCTTACACAATATATAAAAATATCAACTTGATCCAACAGTTACATTGTGTGAAATTATTTTTTGAAATATTTTTTGAAAAATATCTGTACCGACGATTCCATGAACAAAAAATGTTTTGTTCGAAATCCATTATTGAACTCCATAAAAATCAAAATAACATCTTCACCGTTCAGGTCTCAATTCAATAAGTTTTTAATACACTATAAAAATTTGAAAGTAATCTAATGGTTAAAACTTTATAAAACGGTTCTGAAAATTTTCTGCACAGGTAATTATCGCGCAGAAAATTTTCTATTATTTTAGTTTATGAAGGTTGATTTTGAAAACTATTATTTTTCGATCAATCTCAATTGGTTAGAGATTCATACTGATAATGTGTTGTGAAACTAGAGAAAAGAGTGAGAGAAAGGAGAGAATAAAGTGATCATAAGGTGTGCTTTATTAGAGCCTCTTTTATAGGTACAAGATTAGGATTTAGGGATAGGAAGGTCATTCACATAATATATAATTATTACAATTAATTAATTACAACACTTTTTTTTTCTTTTTTAAAGTCATGTCGGTGATCTTCTACCTCGGTCCCTAATATCTTAGGCAATATCTTGCATACCTTGTTAATAAAGTAATTAAATTAGAGATTCAAATTTAATATTTCCAACCTTAAGAATTCACTCTAATTAGGTTACTCGAATTAACCTTGGAGTACATAGAACAAGCTAAATTAGCTAAACTTAGATTTGATTTTACCGAAGTCATATTGAAATTTCGGACAAGGTCTTCTTCATTTCTTTTTTAATTTTAAATAAAATAATCAAATATCATTACTATTGCTAGAAATAGTTGACAATAATTGATAATAATGAAACTCGATCATAATAATCAAATCTGATAAAAATAATTTATTAGATGGATCTACTAGACATAATACCAGTAAGTACAAAAAAAAAATTAATATTTTGACTAATATCGTACCAATAAAATTGATATTAAACGGGTCACTAATTTTCATGAAAGCGTTATTTGACAAATATCGTACCAATAAAATTAATATCGAACGGGTCACTAATTTTTATGAAAACTTGTCGATTGCATGAATAATATTGCGTCTCTCGAATGGACACTAAACAAAACAGAACATCACTTATTAATTAATTCAAACTCCAATAAATAAATATATATATATATATAAGAGGTCTGGAGAGAGAGAAAAGATGAGTAGGAAAGAGAAAAAATGTCATGTAAATGCCACGCACGATTATTTTATTTTTTAACTTATGTAGGAATTTTCTTAACACAATTATGATAGATACCCTAATTAATATTAATGATGATTTGATTTCTTTTTTTAATTAAAAAGTCACCTAGGATTAGTTTTTTTTTTTTAATTATGTAGAAATCTTCTTAACATAATTATGATAGATACTCTAATTAACATTAAAAATAATATTAATTAATAAATTGGTCAAATTATTTTTGAGAAAAAGTGACAAATTTAATATTGTTGGACTTAGAATGAAAAAATATAAAAAAAAAATCATAATAAAAACCAAAATAATATATAAGTGATTATATATATATATATATATATATATATATATATATATATATATATATTATAGTTTTTATTATTTCTAATGTTAATTAGTTTATCTATCCTAATTCCGTTAAGAAGATTTCTACATGATTAAAAAAGAAAACTAATCATAGGTGGTATTTTTTTCCCCTACTCATCTTTTTCTCTCTCTCCACACCTTAGATTATACAAGATCGCACAATACAATATAATTTGATATTTTTATTGGCTATCAACATGTTGGTTATAATTTTTTTAAGGTTCAACACTTTTTTTATTTGAATTGATTTTATAAAATAATGTATTTCGTTACTATGTCAAAAATCGCGTAAAATAATAGATTTGGAAAAGATCAACTAATTCCAAAACAAAAAAAGGGAAGGCCTCCTCTGAAAGCAAATGTTGCTAAATACAGTAATTTTGAAAGCATTCATTCCATACTTCATTTCTATCGAAGTTCAAAATAACTAATTTCGTGAGGTATGCATTTATATTTTACATACTAATCACTTCAACATCATTGTAATATTTATATTTTATTTAATACGTATACTATCATTTTCTCGCTGTGCGGAGGAAAAAATATCTCCAAACGAAATTGTAGCAGATCTACAATCCTTGTTGGACAGTGAAAATAATTAAAAAAATATATGTAAGAGAGAGAAAAACTAGATTTTTTTTCATTAGTAATTTATATTCCACCAAAATCAGGTGATAACTATTATGTTTAGTATTTTTTAAATGTAATTCGAAAAGTCCAATGTCACGATGATATTAAAAAAGTTAACGACACCCAATACGATACATATCACGATGTATGATATTCTCTGGGGTTGTTGTTTGATGATAGATAATATATTAACGGTATATCAAAAATAAATAATTAGGGATCAACACATTCTGTGAAAATATTATTCACATCCTTACTCGCATTAAAAAATTTTATACAATCAACGAAAGTTGAATAAATTTAAATGTAGCAATTATTGATAAATTCCTTATACTCTATAAATTATTACTTATATTCTATTATATTATTTTATTACAAGTATTTTTATTATATTTTTCAATGTACTTTTTCTTTTTCAGATTACAAATGAGTGATGCTGAAATTTTGAACCTTGATTTGTTTGAAGTTGACAAATTATTACAGAGTATGGGAAAGAGTTTAAAGGATATTTCTCTCATACCAATTCCAAAGGTCTTCGATTTGAGTATGTATCGCTATAGATTTATTGGTGAAGAACTAGAGTGTGATCGAGAGACACTCATTGAAGAACATGGTAAATTGGTTGATAATTTGAATTTTGATCACCATTGCATTTATGATAAAGCCATGGATGCAGTACATTTAACCAAGGGTGGTGTACTTCTCATCCATTGATATGGAGGACTCTTTCTACGACTGTTAAATCTAATGGTAGAATTATTCTTATTGTAACATCTAGCAGCATAGTTTCTCTTCTTCTTTCGAAAGGAAGAACTTGGCATTCTAGATTTATGGTTCCTGTTAATATCCACCAAGATCTCGATCTTTACTGGAAATCCATTTGCAAAATTAATGGTGGATGCGCAGCACATTATTTAGGAAGAAGCTTCAATGATGCATAGCCATTATTTTAAAACTCTGGACAAAACATGAAAGACGTGATGAGATCGCAAAATAATTTTATTACGCATCTTCCGTTTGGTAATAAAATAATAATTCTTGGTGGAGATCTTCATCAAGTCTTGCCGGTTGTTCCAAAAGGCACTAGACCAGACATAGTTCACATGATGATCAAATTTTTACATTTATGGACTCATTTCATGGTTTTGGAGTAGACCAAGAATGTGGTGATGCAAAATTTATAATTTTGATCCCGATTGTGTCAAGTTAAAGAAATATGTCAATTCGATAAATAGAATAGGAGATTGAATGGTTGGAGGACAAAACGATGGTATCATTCAAATTGAAATCCAGATTATCTATTATTGAAAGATGATGGTGACCATGTTCTGTCAATTATGGCGAGCAAATATCCATAATTTGGAAAAACTACTAAATGCTTCACTTATTTGGAGGATCGTGTTATTCTTTCTCCAACACTTGATTTCGTCGATTTGATTAATAAATATACGATGTCATAAAATGGCGGAGAATGTAAAGTATATCTTAGCTCTGATAATGAATGCAAATCTGATTCAAACATTGACATATTGTGGGACGTTCATTCACCAGAGTTTCTAAACACCACTAAGTGTTATGGATTGGTGAACTATGAGCTAAAACTAAACATTAGAATTCCACTCATGTTGTTGACAAATATCAATCATTCTCTTGTATTGTGTAATGTTGGTTGTTACAAAACTTGACAATCACATTGTATAGGCTAATATTTCTCAAACAAGCAATGTATGTAAATTGGCGTTCATCCCTAGAAGGATTGTCCCACCATCTAATATGGGGCTACCTTTCAAGTTCCAATGGCGACAATTTTCTTTGACTGTATCATACGCTATGATGATCAATAAAATTTAAGGACAATCTCTCTCTTACGTTGGACTTTTTCTAATGAAGCCAGTTTTCAGTGATGGTCAGTAGTACGTTGCTATATCATGGGTGACCAATTGTTTAAAAATATTGATCGACAATGATGAGAATAAACATGATAACAAAACTACAAATATTGTGTATAGGGAAATTTTCATAATTTGTAATGTACATTCGTCTAATGACAGTCCTTTTATGAAGCAGGTTATATCATTTCCAATACTATTCAACCTTTAAATAATATTTAAATGATTTATATATAGGGAGCAATTAAGATAAAAAGTGAGAACCATGTATGGTTCTCACCCATACACATATATATATAAATATATATATATATATATATATATATATATATATATATCCCTCCTATTTGTTAATTGTGTTGACACCTAGCTTAGGTGTCAACTAGAGAAAAACTCAAATGACATGTGTTATTTTAGTATAATTCCTAAATCTGATGTGGCAATTTTGTGTGCATTCACACAAGTTCCTTCCTTTTATAAAAAAAGTGCCTAGGCATAAAATAGAACTTTTTTTTTCTAGGATTTCATTCTCTCACTTTTTTTCTCTCCCCTCTATTCTATCAGCCGTTTTCTCTCCCCTCTCCTCCTATTTTTTTTCCCTGCATTACAATCCTTCTATCAGCCGGCGGACTCTCCCCTCTCCTCCTATTTTTTTTCCCTGTATTACAATCCTTGCCACCGCACCGCTTCCTGTTTGGTCTGGAGCCCTCCTCCAGACTTGCAATCGGCGCATCTCACGGGATCGGCCGCCATTTGGCGTTCCTCCAACTCGGCTCAAGCCGGTTCAGTCGCCGAACAAATGAACGCCAGCGGCACCGCCGTCCACGACATCGCCTTCCTCACGGCGCCGACCCAAGAATTTTGACAGGTTGTCGCCTTACCGGTGCGCATTTGGCCGTATTTCTAAAATTTAGATCTGTTGAAGCATCGATTTGGAATCTCCTGAATTGTAGCTCGTATCTTACAAACTGAGTTTTTTCTTGATTTGTTTTAATTCTGGATGTGGATGTGAAGAATTTTGGCCGTAATTCTAAGATTTAGATCTTTTGAAGCATCGATTTGGAATCTCCTGAATTGTGGCCCGTATCTTACAAACTAAGTTTTTTCTTGATTTGTTTTAATTCTGGATGTGGATGTGAAGAATTCTGCGTACTAATTTTTGTGGCGTAAACTCTGTTGAAAAAATAAATAAATAAATAAATAAATTTTGTACCTGGGCAGTTTCGAACACTGGTGGGTTTGTTTCATGTTCCCCACCTTCCACCACTGGACTGCTTATATTTCGAGAGCAGTTTTTACTCTTAATAGGAATTTGATTATTTGCCTTTACTTTTACTTACTTTTACTTGATAAATAGATTTGTTCATTCTCCCTGCTCCTAAATTAATTGAGCATCTCCACATTTTTTCGGGAACTCAGATCTCCTTGCTTCAATTGTCAATTTTGTTTTTAAAAAGATGGAAACTAAAAATAACTTTAATTTAAAAGATGGAAACTAAAAATAACTTTAATTTAAACAAAATAATTATGGAAAAGATAACAATAATGAAAATCGAATATATTTTACCCTTTTCGTTCAATAATGATTTTTAGCCAATATTATTAGATTAATCACTAACCACTGTGATTGTTAATATTTTTTTTGGAAATTTGATAATTTTAGTGCATCCAACTTTAATCGATTAAAATCATATAAGTGTTTGACAACGTAACTTCAATTACGTACACTCCTTCCTTTTATTTGACCCAATTGTCAGTTAGTATATTTGGTTCATATAATTACATTTTTTATAAGGAATGTTCCATAATCATATATATTCTTACAAGATTAATCTAAATGACTAACCATTAAATATCTTAATTATATATTCTATTATTATCTCATTAATATAATATTGTGGTGTATATACTATTATGGTAATACAGTAATTATAGTATATATATTATTATGGTTGTCAATCACTCAGTCTTAAGCTAAAATTAAAATTAATGATCACTATCAAAAATCAACTTTTATTTTTATGTTCTGTTTTTCCTATTTACATTATAAATTAAAAACGATTAATATACATACTACATATGAAATGTAGTCAACTAAGATTAACCATCACATTAACCATCTAATTAATCATCCCATTAATATGATATACATATATTTGATTAATTATCATTAATGTAATTACAACGATATGATTTTATGAAAATATTTGTTTATTTATCAAAAGTAAAGAGATTAGAATTATATGTGTGCTTACTAATATGTATATATAATTAGTCTACAAAAATCTTCATGCTCAGGATATATTGTTCTATGGAAACTCGATTGTAGTTAGACATATAGTGATGATACTTGATTATTAATCTAAAATTATAATTAATGAACATTACAAACAAATCAACAAAACCATTTTTAAATAACTAAAATTAGTAAGAATCTCATTATCATTGTCCGTTGTATACATAGTGTACGAATAACATAAAAACTAAATCGAATTTATTAGTGCACTATTTTAGTAAGTTACAATGTTCCACTATGTTTTTCAGCAATTTCAGAAACTCATCATTTATTCATAATTCAAATCTTCAGTTTGGCAAATAATTTAGAGTGATTATTGCATATTAATTTTGAATATTAACTAAATTATATGACTCAATTTACTATTGATTTATTTACCTTAATAATACAAAAAATACGAAATAATGAATAAGTATATATATTTAGTTTATACAAATAAATACAATCGACGCAATAAATTGTGTTTATTAATTAATAAATAAAAAAACATAGGGTCTATACTACTTGGTATTATAAAATTTTGTTGTACTATTAAGGTAGGGTAACAACTCTTAATATAGATTCCATTTGCTAAAAAACTAAAGTTGATTAAATAAGATTGCTTAATCATCTATAAATATAAATATTAGTTCCTTTTCTTATTATGCTTATGTGGAAACATTCATTATTTTTAATTATTGAATATTTAGTTACCATTTTAATCATCTAATTGGTATTGGTATTCTAACAGACTTACCATCATTCTACCTTTATTAAAAAAATAAATATTTTATTAATTAAGTATATGAAAAAATAAGATAAATTATGTAATTTAAGTATTAATTAATTAACTTGACCGATTCTTTCAATTTCTCATCCTTTTTCTTCAAAAAGTATAAAAAAAAAACTTAAGTAGAAACCAATATCACTTCAAATCAAAATCACAAATTTCAAATGAAGCTCACAAATGTAAAACACAAAAAAAGAACCCAAAGAGAAAAAACCATGAATAATAATATATGAAAGCGAATTAGTTATATTCGATATTCCACATCATCATATGCTACATTATATATTGATTTTATTTAGTAAATATAATTATTACTTTTCTTACAAATCTTGTAACACGCGAGGCTTATACGGTTCTTCTATAGAACCAGATAGGCTCCATTATGGAGCCCTATAAATGACATGGCATTCATCTGAGCCCTTAATCATTTTTTTCTTTTTATTTCTCCTTTCTTTTTTTATAAATGCACGGTGGGGTGAATGTCATGTGTTATATAGGACTCCATCTGGCTCTATAGAAAAATTCGAGGCCTATATACATCAATTGAATTATATTTTGTTTAGTTTATATGAACAATTCAATTTTCTAAGTTGATAACTTATTTTTCAAAATATACGTATCAATTATGCGGCAAAGTTTGTATCATTAACGGTTAATATAGTTTATAAGTAAGTCTCTCAAAATTTAAAGACTATTTTTTTTTATTCTTTTTATAATAATCTTTTCTTGATAAGTTTTGCATTTTTATGTGTTTTCTCAAAATGCCCGCGTACACGCGGGTTACCAAACTCGTATATATCTCCCCTATATATTAATGTAAAATCCTCCTATCCTATGTGTCTGCTTCCCATGCTTTGTTAGCTTTGGAAAAGAGTTTGGTGGTTCGATGTCATTCGAGCCTAATATTAACATAATTTAGTATTTTTCCTTTTTATATATTTACCAACTTTAATACTTTCCTAATATTATATTTTGCCTAATTCAATATTTTTCTTTTATTACATCTTACCTACTATAATACTTTCTTTAACATATTTTGTCCAATTCAATATTTTATTTTTATTCTTCTAATATAAAAATATTAAAAATTTATATCTAATTAGAAAAAATATATACAAGTTAAATTAATCTTTATTTACAATAAAAGTTAAAATAATTTTATTATAATTCTAAATATTTATATAAGAAATATATGAGTTATATAAAGTTATTACAAAAGAAAAATAAATATAAAAATATAAACTAAAAGTTTTTTTTATCTAATCCCAATATACTAAACTGAAAATAATATTAAAAATATATATGAAAAATTATTGTTACACCAAACAAAAAACAAAAACAAAGTGAAACAAAAAAGATAATGTAATACTAATACTAATACTAATAATAAATTATTATGCCTAGAAATATAAATATTAAATACATTCAAAATCTTTTTATCTAATCCAAATATAATGCATTGATACATATATATTATATATCTACACGAACAAATTAGTATCTTACGCAGGAAAAAAAAAAGAGATTAAAATAATATTACATATACTACAAGTTAGATGCACGATATGTTTTCAATAGAATTATCAGTGTCTTATAAATTTAATAATTTATATCACATATTCACATGTAACACGCGGGTGTTGCATATTTTAGGGAAAAAGATTTTTTGAAACCTGTACTATAGGCGTTTTCACGCTTTGCAACCAAATATTTTGTTCATTGTCAAGTGCAACCTGTGCTAAAATTTTGCAACCTGGAGCGTGAAAAAAATAACTTTAGGTTGTAAAATTGTAGTACAGGTTGCAATTGACAACGAAAAAAACATCTGTTTGCAAAGCGTGAAAACGCCTATAGTACATGTTGCAAAAAATCTTTTTTCCTATATTTTACATTTATATTCTAAATATTTTTATCTAATTCAAATATAATTCATTGATACATATATATTATATATCTGCACGAACAAATTAGTATCTTACGCAGAAAGAAAAAGAAATTAAAATAATATTACATATACTACAAGTTAGATGCACTACATTTCTTCAATAGAATTATCAGTGTCTTATAAACTCAATATTTTATATCACATATTCACTTGTAACACGCGGGTGTTGTATATTTTACATTTTTTCAAACTCAATTTTATACGGGTTTTCCCGTTATTATTAAATATTGATTAGAGATCGATATAATGTGACACGAGTTGAGAGTATGACATTCGTTTATATTTTCAAAGTATGTAAGTAATATTATTAACGAATTTAATCTAAATATTAAAATACAAAATAACGTAATAATAATTAATAAGTGGAGATTAGGCACGGGTTTAGAATGTGACTTCTTTTCAATTTTTATAAGTATGTAAATAAATTATTAACGAATTGAATCTAAGCATGAAAATAAAAATCTAATAATTATAATAATTAATAAATAAATTAGACATGTACAAGGCAAGAGTTTAGAATACATCATTTGAATTTCTCATTTCACATAAAAATTTATAATTATCGCAAATATTTTTTATATTTATCTTTTGATAAACCCCGTGTAATACACGGGTATTAAACTAGTAATAATATTATTATCGCAAATATTTTTTATATTTATCTTTTGATAAACCCCGTGTAATACACGGGTATTAAACTAGTATATATGTGTGTGTGTATATATATATATATATATCAACCCTATATATTAATACAAAATCCTTCTAACTTATGTGTATGTTTCGCATGCTTCGTTTGACAAATAAAAAAATTTGGTGCTTCGGTTGCTTAGGTGCCATCCGAACCTAATATCTACCTAATTTAATATTTTTATTTTATTGTATCTTGCCTAATTTAGTCTTTTTCTTTTATTATGTCTTACCTACTATAATATTTTCTTTTATTATATTTTGTCTAATTCAATATTTTCTTTTTATTCTCCTACTAAAAATACAAATAAGTCATATATAATTAGTAGAAAAGATCTAAATTAGTTATTTTTAATTAAAAGATAAATTACATAAGATATAATTTTAATTAAAAATGTTATTATGAAAATTATTAAATAAGCAGTATTTACAACGAAAGTTGCTATAACTTTAATTTTGGAGTTTTAAATATTCTATATAGGTAAATGAAGATTTATTTGAAATAAACTAAGTATGTTACTAAATATTAATATATTCAGTCTAACATAAAAATATAATAATAATAATAATAAAATATTGATTAAAATTATCTCTCGATACGTTCCTCGAAAAACTGAATATAAGTTACTGGTACAATGCACACGGGTTGAGAGTATGACGATTTTTTGGTTTTTCAAAGTATGTAACTAATATTATTAACGAATTTATTCTAAATATTAAAATATAAAAATAATATAATAATAAAAATTAATAAATAGAGATTGGGCACGAGTTTAGAATGTGACTTCTTTTGAATTTTTATAAGCATGCAAATAAAATTATCAACGAATTGAACTTTATTATGAAAAATAATTAAATAAGTTTTATTAATAGTAGAATTTAAAATAATTTTATTTTTGAAGTTTCAAATATTCTATATAGGTAAAATATGAGTTATTTAAATAATTTAAGTATGTAACTAAATATTTGTAATGTATTCAATCTAAACATAAAATATTAAATTATATACTAATAATTAATAAATATTTATTAGACAGCGGTACAATGCGACACGGGTTGAGAGTATGACGTTTGTTTGGTTTTTCAAAGTATGTAACTAATATTACTAACGAATTTATTTTAAATATTAAAATATAAAATAACGTAATTATAATTAATAAATAGAGATGGGCATGGGTTTAGAATGTGACTTCTTTTAAATTTTTATAAGCATGCAAATAAAATTATTAACGAATTGAATTTATACATTAAATATAAATTATTTAATAATTATAATAATTAATAAATAAGTTTGACAATTTACCAGACACGGGTTGAGAAGGCACAAGTTGAGAACATCATTTGAATTTCTCATTTTACATAAAGTTTTGTAATTATTATAAATATTTTTATATTTATCTTTGATAAATTCCATGTAATACACGGGTATTAAACTAATATATATATACTAGTTTAATACCCGTGTATTACACGGGGTTTATCAAAAGATAAATATAAGAAATATTTGCGATAATTACAAATTTTTATGTAAAATGAGAAATTCAAATGATGTATTCTCAACTCTTGCCTTGTACATGTCTAATTTATTTATTAATTATTATAATTATTAAAATTTTATTTTCATGCTTAGATTTCAATTCGTTAATAATTTATTTACATACTTATAAAAATTCAAAAGAAGTCGCATTCTAAACCCGTGCCTAATCTCTACTTATTAATTATTATTACGTTATTTTGTATTTTAATATTTTTATTAAATTCGTTAATAATATTACTTACATACTTTTGAAAACATAAACGGATGTCATACTCTCAACTCGTGTCACATTATATCGATGTCTAATCAATATTTAATAATAATGGGGAAACYCGCATAAAATTGAGTTTGGAAAAATGTAAAATATACAACACCCGCGTGTTACATGTGAATATGTGATATAAAATATTAAATTTATAAGACACTCATAATTCTATTGAAAAAATATCGTGTATCTAACTTGTAGTATATGTAATATTATTTTAATTTCTTTTTTTTTCTGCGTAAGATACTAATTTGTTCGTGCAGATATATAGTATGTATGTATCAATGCATTATATTTGAATTAGATAAAAAAAATTTATAATATAAATATAAAATATACAACATCCGCGTGTTACATGTGAATATGTGATATAAAATATTAAATTTATAAGACACTGATAATTCTATTGAAAAAATATCGTGCATCTAACTTGTAGTATATGTAATATTATTTTAATTTCTTTTTTTCTCTGCGTAAGATATTAATTTGTTCGTGCAGATATATAATATATATGTATCAATGCATTATATTTGAATTAGGTAAAAAGACTTAAAATATATTTTATATTTATTTTTTTAGGCATAATAATTATTATTAGTATTAGTATTAGTATTACGTTATCTTTTTTGTTTCACTTTRTTTTTGTTTGGTGTAACAATAGTTTTTCATATATATTTTTAATATTACTTTCAATTTATTATATTGGGATTAGATAAAAAAAACTTTAAATTTATATTTTTATATTTATTTTCCTTTTGTAATAACTTTATATAACTCATATTTTTCTTATATAAATATTTAGAATTATAATAAAATTATTTCAACTTTTATTGTAAATAAAAACTAATTCAACTTATATATGTTTTTTCTAATTAGATATAAATCTTTATATTTTTATATTAAAAGAATAAAAGTAAGATATTGAATTGGACAAAATATATTAAAGAAAGTATTATAGTAGGTAAGATGTAATAAAAGTAAAATATTGAATTAGAAAAAATATAATATTAGAAAAGTATTAAAGTATGTAAATATATAAAAAGGAAAAAAATACTAAATTAGGTTAACATTAGGCTCGGATGACACCGAAGCACCAGATTTTTTCCCAAAACTAACGAAGCATGGGAAGCAGACAAATAGGATATGAGGATTTTGCATTAATATATAGGGGAGATATATATATATATATATATATATATATATATGTATGTATATATATATATCCCCTATGTATTAATGCAAAATTCTCCTATCCTATGTGTTTGTTTCTCATACTTCGTTAGCTTTGAAAAAAATTATGGTGCTTCGGTGTCATTCGAGTCTAATATTTAACTAATTTATTATTTTTCTTCTTTTTTTATATTTTACCTAATTTAATATTTTCTCAATATTATATATTTCTTAATTCAATGTTTTTTTTATTACATGTTACCTAATTTAATGTTTTCTTTTAACATATTGCCTAAATCAAATTCATACTTTTATTCTTCTAATATAAAAATATAAATTGGTTATATCTAATTAGAAAATCTATATAAGTTGAATTAATTTTTATTTATAATAAGAGTTGAAGTAATTTTATTTTATAATTTTAAATATTTATTCAAGAAAAATACAAGTTATATAAAATTATTACAAAAGGGATATAAATATAAAAAATCTAAACTTAAATTTCTTTATCTATTCATAATATAATGAATTTAAATTAGCATTAAAAATACATATGAGAGTCTATTGTTACGCCAAAAAGAAAAAAAAAAAGAACACAAAAAAGATTAAATAAATAAATAAATAAATAATAATAATAAATTATTACGCCTAGAGAAATAAATATTAAATATATTCTAAATCTCTTTTATCTAATTTCAATATTATGAATTGATACACACATTATATATCTATACGAACAAATTAGTGTTTTACGCATAAAAAAGAATCAAAAAATAATATTACATATACCACAAGTTAGATGTACGACATTTTTTCAATAGAATTATAAGTGTTTTATAAATTTTAGTTTTTTATATCAAATATTCACATGTGACACGCGGGCTTTGTATATTTTATACTTTTTTCAAACTCAATTTCTACGGGTTTTCAGTCAAGTTTAGGTATTTTGATATACTTTGCAACTAATTTCGTGACTCACAGTAAAAAAAAAAAAAAAAAAAAAAAAAAAAAACTTTATTGTGAAACCAGTCTTACTATAATTAGGACAAATAATATTTTGGATTTGTGTATAAAAATTATTTATTATAAAAATAATATTTTTATAAATAGAACAAATAATGTTACGATTTTGTATGTATCATTTTCAATATTATTATTTTACTATTTTTCTAATCCCGCATAATATGCGGGTGTTAAACTAGTGTATATATATCACCCCCTATATATTAATGCAAAATTCTCACTAACCTATGTGTCTGCTTCGTATGCTTCGTTTGACAAATAAAAAATTATGGTGCTTCGTTTGCTTATGTGTCATCCGAGCCTAATATTTACCTAATTTAATACTTTTCTTTTTATTGTATCTTACCTAATTTAATTTTTTATTATATTTTTCCTTATTCAATACTTTCTTTTGATTCTCCTAATATAAAAATAGAAATAAATCATATATAATTAGTAGATAAGATCTAAATTAGTTATTTTAATTAAAAGAAAAACTACATATGAAATTATTTTAATTAAAAAAAATTATTATGAAAATAATTAAATAAGTTTTATTGATAATATAATTTAAAATAATTTTATTTTGAAGTTTCAAATATTCTATATAGGTAAAATATCAGTTATTTAAGATAATCTAAGTATGTAACTAAATATTAGTTATGTATTCAATCTAAATATAAAAATATTAAATTATATACTAATAATTAATAAACATTGATTAGACACCAGTACAATGCGACACGGGTTGAGAGTATGATATTTTTTAAATATCTCAAAGTATGTAACTAATAATTATTAAAAATTTAATCTAAACATTAATATATATAATAATTTAATAATAATAATAATTAATAAAATAGATATTAGACACAGTTTAGAATGTGACGCCTTTTGAATTTTTGTAAGTATGTAACTAAGACTTAATGAATTTAATTTAAACATCAAATATAAAATTATTTAATATTTATAATAATTAATAAATAGATTAGACATGTACAAGGTATGGGTTGGGAATAATTATTTTAATTTTTTTATTTTAGATTTAAAACTCAATAATTATCACAAATACTTTTTATATTTATCTTTTGATAAGTTCCGTATAATAGGGTGTTAAATAAGTATATATTAATTCAAAATTCTCATAATCTATGTGTCTACTTTGTATGTTTCGCTTGAATAATAAAAAATATTGGTGTTTCATTTGCTTATGTGTCATCCGAGCCTAATATATACGTAATTTAATATTTTCTTTTTACTATATGTTGCCTAATTTAATTTTTTTTTATATTTAGCCTAACTTAATAGTTTTTTTTATTATATTTTGTCTAATTCAATAAAATTATATAATAATAATTAATTAATATTTATTAGACAATGTCACAATGCGAGAAGATTTGAGAGTATGACACCTTTTGAATTTTTCAAAGTATATAACTACAATTACTAAAAAAATTAATTTAAACATAAAAATATAAAATGAGTTAATAATAATTAATTAATATAGATTACAGAAGGGTTGAAGATGTGACATCTTTTGAATTTTCATAAGTATGCAAATAAATATTAATGAATTTAATTTGAATATTAAAATATAATATTAATCAATATTTCTAATAATAAATAAATTGAATAGGGCACAGGTTGAGATATAAATCCTTCAATTTTTTTATTTTAAATTTAAAACTTTATAATTTTTTACAAATATTTTTTATAAATCTCGTGTAATACACGGGTGTTAAACTAGTATATATACACACACACTTAAGTATACAATTATTTATTTAAATACTTTCATAACTTCAAGCCAATTAATTTTATTTTAAATATAAAAAAAATTCGTACAACGTACGAGTACAATACTAGTATCAACTTTTAGGCGATACACATTTTTTTTTTAAGGAGCCAGACCAAACGCAGATAATTATAATATGAAAAAAAGATTTTGCGAGACAGGTAATTTCGGGAAAATCACAAAACGGATTTTGGTGAACTAATTTAAATATTTACCTATAACTAAAATTAATTTCATGGAAATTTATAATTAGTTTTTTCTAGTCAACTCGTGATCCAAGGTACCACTATTATATTAGTATATATCTCTGCAAGTTGATTGTAGACTTGTAATCGTGATCACACGGATTTGTTTGACTGCATTATAGAGTTCAAATTAATTTTGACTATCTGGTGCTGCCATATATTGTGCCGTTACAAAACTAATTAACGATTGATGCTATGAGTTATTATTTTGACACCACATAAAACTTCATCGTGGGCCACATATGTCATATTGATGTTTTAGTTATAGTTTGGGATAATGGTTGGTTGACCATTGACCAAACCACCATGGATGCTCGCGGAATAATTGCAAGTTTGGCAAAATTGCTTAAATATAGTACTTTGCAAACTAAATTGTAATTATAGGTAGTGTTGCAATTGGGTTGTTTTTAGGTGGAATCTAACGTTGAATGTGCAATTATTGAATAAAACTTTTTTTTTATATAGAATCACACATTCAACGTGCAATTCCTAAAATATATTTATAAAAATATAAAATAGTAATCGTACATAAACTACGATTCTTTCTTTTTAATTTTTTAAATTGAGAATCGCACATATGTTATGCGATTTCAGAAAATATTAAAAAAAAAAAAATTAATAATCGCACACCCTATGTGAAATTTCAGAATATTTAATCTTTTTAAAAAAAAATTAAGAATCGCACACCCCATGTGCGATTCCATCAAATATTAAATCAAAATTAAATTAAGAATCACACGCCATATGTGCGATTTCACAAAAATATTAAAATAATAATAATAATAACAAAATTAAGAATCGAACACCTTATGTGTGATTCCATAAATTCTTTAAAACAAATAAAATTATAATCGCACAATATGTGTGTGATTTCAATATATATATATATATATATATATATATATATATATATATGTGTGTGTGTGTGTGTGTGTGTGTGTGTG
>BMAC01000640.1:98145-133343 GCA_014905375.1 Phtheirospermum japonicum | reverse complement strand
TTAAAATATGATAAACTCGTCGAGAACAATAGTATTATATTTTTCTTAAACCTTTATTAGATTTTATAATTATTATTTAATATGATTAATTTTTGAGTAATAATTTTAATAAATAAAAAATATTATTATGTTGGTGCCCCAAAAAAAAAATAAAAAATTTGTATCCGCCTCTGTGTGTGTGTGTGTGAGAACCATGTTACCTAGGGTCCAATATGGGTTTTAGATCTAATTAAATGGATGGATCATATTTTTTGTATATTTTCTTATTTGATTAAAGCATTAGTATTATATAATAAAAGCACTGCTTGTGTATATAACTAAAAATATCAATAAAGCACTGTGATTGTATAATAAAATCACTAGTTCGCAAGTTCGAATATAATGGACGGGTTCCATTTGAACCCACCTATATATATATATATATATATATATATATATATATATATATATATATAGATTAGGTTCCACTAATATATGCGAACCTAGGAACCAATCCAGGCCGTAGATCTAATATTGCACAGTGCAATTATATGTCCAGGTTCATTGTGCTTTTTACATAGTACTGTAGTGCTAAAATCAGTCCAGTTTTTTTAATTTTAATTATATATATATATTTTTACGTTTTAAAACATGCAATATGTATCTTAAATTGTAGATCTTGAGAATGTGGTTAATTTGATATGTATTTCATTCAAAACGAATAAAATTTGAAAAAGTTATGGTTTGTTGAAGATTTGAGTTTAATTTCAAAATTTTGAATTTGCAGTTTATAGACGAAATTTGCAATGCTTTTTGTATACAATCGTAGTGTTTTTTTTCTTAATCTATTGTGCTTTCCAAAGAACAATTTAGTGCTCTTTGTAAACGTTGATATATGTCCAAAATACCATTTTTAATTAATTAATGCATTTTTTTACATTATTACCATGCTGACATGTCATGATCTCAACCATCAAAATTATCCAATCTAATGGTCAAGATGAGTTCCTAGGTTCACATATAATGACGGGTTCTCATTTGAACCCAACCCTATATATATATATATATATATATATATATATATATATATTCGCACACTATGCGTGCGCTTACGAATTATAAAGAAAATCGAATTTCATGAAAAGAATAAATAATGTTGTAGATTTAGATTCAAGTCAAAAAGAAAAATAATAAAGTTGATGCATATACATTATTTCTGTATTGTGCTCAAGTCTCATCCATACACAGTAGGTCGCGTGTATTCATATGTAAATGTGTATGATTATCTTTAAAATAAGTTCATTTTCTTCTTAATGTACATTATAGCATTTCACAACAACAAAGAAAAAAATTCATTTTCTTTCTAAGGAAGGACTGTAGATATCTGGTTTGAAATAAACTATAAATTCATAAAGTGAAAGTTTTCTTAATTTCTTAGGTGAGTAATATTTCTCACTATTTTATATTTAAATTCATAACTTTATATGAATTGTTTTTGAATTGTTGTTTATAAATTGTTCAATTTTAAATTATATTTTCTCACTATTCAGTTTTATGTTACTCCAATACGCCATTATAGTAACTATTTTTTGGACGGTTTAGTTAAAAATGATTCAATTATTTTATTATATGCCATTTTAGTAACTTTTTTTTTACAATGGAGTTATCATTTTTGCATATATTTTCACAATTGTTAAATAACAAATTGAACTAAAAGCTATATTAGTTTTCTATATATTTTTTTAATTGTTAAATCTTAATTACTATTAAATAAAATAATTGTTAACTTGGATAAATTGCATTATATGTTATTTTTTATAAACTTAAATTGGATAAATTACATTATGTGTTCATTTGTTATAAACTTAAATTAGATAAATTACATTATGTGTTCATTTGTTATAATTTTTTTTTTTTGCTTTTTAATAATCTCCCATTTTTTAAGGATGACTCGTTGTAATCATCGCGTCATTACAAAGACAGAAATTAGTGGAGTTAAGAAGTTTCATGATGACTTTCTTTTGTACAAGATGAATCCAAATCATTCAATATCCGAACACTACCTACAATGCTCAAAATGTGGGTCCATGTGCTTTATTTAAAAGCCTATAATTGTCTTAAAAATGTGGATCGCGACCATTTAACACGAGAAGTTGATTGGTTAAATACTTTAAACAAAGATGATCAGGAAAGAGGCATGCATTTGTTAAGTGAACTGCGATTTAAGGGTAAAAAATCAAATGGTCCTAACTTAATGAAAGAGTTAATTGAAGATTAGAAAAAGAACATTGGGAGATCGACCATTCTAGAAATGAGTCAAAAGTTGGGAAATAATATTTCCCAATTAATAAAATCTCCATCTTCTACTTATCTATGGCCAACTAAATCAAGTGTAAAAAATTATTTGATGGATCCATTTGCCCGTATTATGTTCAATGTTGGTTATTAATTTAAAATTTTTAGAGACATTGAAAGATTTGAAAAAATTGCAAAACTACCGGGGCAAGAACTTAAAACGGGTTTTTGGATGCTTAAATGAATCACTTGTTTACGGGTTTTTTTCTTTCTTTTTCTTTTTCTCTTGTGTGTGTTTTTCAATTTATTATAAATTTTCTTCTTGTAATAAAGTTTGAAGGAACTTTGTCTATGACTTTTCATGTAACCAATATTCCTTATTTATGATATTTGAGTGGAAGTATTAATATGTTAGCTTGAATTTTTCAAAACTCAAATGTTTATGAGATCTTATATTTGTAATTATAATTAAATAAATAATTCATATTTGATACAATTGCATGTGAACTCAAAATTGAAGAAATAAATTTTATCAGCAACTGAAATATAATAAGATTTAAATAATAATTAGAGTACTCTAATGTTAAATATATGATCACAATCGCAATGGCGGATTTCCAATAAGGTTTTGGTATTAAAAAATGCAATTCAAGAATTATTTTTTGAATACCCAATCCATCAAACTGAATAAGGGTTCTCCATTTTTTAGATATGCAAAAGTAAACTGAGCATCTCCTGTCACGTCATTCCAAAAATGTACAAGTCATTCTGGCGCTTGCACTTTGTTGGTCTCATGATCCGAAGTAGAATGCTTATTTCCCAATATCATATGAAAATGCTTGTTTCATTTTTCAAAAAGTTCAACTTGAGTGGTTATGTCATCCATTATGAAGTCTTTCTCGTGATATTATTGCGTAATCCTCTTCTGGGATCGTAGACTCCATTGATCTTACTCTCATGGATGTCGTCAACCAGCATAATATCCATATGGATGCTCCACTCAGTTAAACTTCTATCGCAGAAAAAGAAATCTTTTTCAAAATCAAAATTTGGTACATTATTAGGGTGATGATAACTCTTTTCTTTTTGTTATGGTAACACCAAGATGGTGGAGAAAAAAAAGGTGCAAGTGGATTGTGGTTAAAAAATCTAGTCCAATATTTCAAATTTATAGATGAGTTACAATTTTACAAGACAGTTGTACTCATTGTGAAGTCTTTTCAAAACTAAAGCTGTTAAATCTGCTGAAGGTGGAAAACAACTGTATTATTGTATGTTTTTGTCACAGCTAAAGATGAAAACATAATGATTAATGTGTAGTCTTGTCACAAATAAAGTTGAAAAATATTTGGATTAATGTCTACTATTGTTACAATAAAAATTAAAAAAACAGATTGATTAATGTGTAGTCTTGTCACCAGCAAGGTTGGAAGTGTAATAAATACAACCATAAAGAGACCAATAAATAATTTGATTAAATAATAATAATAATAAAAAGATTACACATTCAACCATTACACAATTTGATATAGTTGCACAATGAAACCGAGGTCATCCCGACCCCATCTCATTACACACTTGATCATATAACTAAATATGTTAAAACAAAAAATTTTAAATTCAAACACATTAGTACTTTCAAATTGGCCAACACAGTGTTAATGCTTCATCCAAAAGCTTTTTTCAATTTCTTCCACATTGGTGGCTCGTCAAACAAGTAGTACTTGTATGACGGTAAGACATCATTGTATTCCTTCATAAAAGAAGAGTTAGTAATGTGTATAATTTACAACAAAAAATACAATCATGTCATTATAGATAGAGGACGGTGTGAACTCTACATCGGTACACTGATAGCAGAGAGTGGCATCTACATAAACTAGTTTGCGGTCATGATCCCTAAAAACTCCAGACTTAACAAACAGCACCTCATACCAACTGAACCTCATTTCCATTTTATCGATCATCTAACCAACATCCTCAACCGAAGGTGAAAATGCGAAGCTCCCTTGGAGTACGTTTGTTACCTGCATGACAATTAAACTTCTATCTCCTTTTTTCACTCCTCTTTCAACACATTCCTTTTGAGAGATCAAAAAATTAAAAATTACTCGTTCCATGGGCATGGTCCATGGGGTTCTCTCAGGATTATAGTAAGTATCTCGAAATCTTCTTACATCGCGATGGTTTTCATCAAAGTTAGCTATTAATCTTTATCTATTGCACAGATCAAAAAGACTATTAGAAATTCAATTTACTTAAGTTTGCTTGGTTGTTTTTCTAAATGTGTGCGTGTGTGTGTATATATATATATATATATATATATATATATATATATATATAGAGAGAGAGAGAGAGAGAGAGAGAGAGAGAGAGAGAGAGAGAGATGCATGAGTTAAGTGTGAAACTATGACTATGTTCGCGTGTTGTCTACTCACTTGAATAGTATCACAACTCCTATTTGATGAAGTGTGTTGTCTTGTCATGTAAATCAATTTCACTGAACATTAACAATAACTCAATCCCAATATTAATGAAATGCAGTTGTGCTAACTAATATTGACTACATCAAAATTATACAAAGTAAGGAGAACAGTGATGGGACATGTCAGTTGGAGGTCTGTAGGCTATCTAGCTATCTTGATTGTTTACAAATTTATTGAATATGAATTACACGGGAATAGTAAATATATAAAGTTGTGCCATTGTGTTGTCATATCACTGGTAGGTTTCACAAGATAATCTCTTCTCGCTATAAATATGAATCGAAATACACCCAAGAAGTCATACACAAGTTCATATCAATTACTTATTTTTTTTTTCAAGAAAATAAAAGGCCGATGGCTAACCACTTTGATGATAAAGATTTTTTTCTCCTGCACTCCGGGTCCATACACTCGATTACAACTTTTAAGAAGCACTAAGTGGATCCTCCGAAGAGATGAATGCCTACTAGAATTTCTAATCACTCATAAAGACACTGGTGGATGGAATCTAAACGAAGGACCATTGCCAGACGAAGGGCTCAATGAAGCAGGAAGTCTGCTTAACTGTTGCTTCAAAACTGTGAATGTTTCTAATGCTGACGTCACCACCAGGATCCTTGAACTTGAAAGGCGGTTCAGATTTTTCAAACGATTGATCCGAACCCCAAGTATAGTTTGGAATGGAAACATGAAAATGGTCTTCGGGGATCACAATATTGGGAAGAAGTTTATACCTGTAAACTCTACACTCCCTTTATAATAATTACATGCACTTTAATTCTTTTATTATTTTAACTTGTCATGTTTTTAATATAGGATTGTCCAATCAAAAGCTACTATAATGTATTCGACGAGAAACCCTTGCTCACCAAAATGGCAGTACTTTTCGGAGAAGGGTACCCAACTAACAACAATGTTGTTTCCATAGTTGGAAGCTCTGAAGGTGGAAGTGGGAAGAGGAAGAAACATGTGTAGCGAAGAGTGTTCAGCCTTAAATGTTATTTTATTATTTAATTCTTTATATGCTTTATTGTGTGTTTGTTGCTCAGATATTATTTGTAATATTTCTTCACTATGTTATGTTTTGTTGGTGTGTTATGTTAGTTTTTTTCCATATTAAGTAACGCACTAATTTTCAGAGTCACATACAAAATCACAACATAATTAAAATATATAACATATAGATAGCATTAAGACAACATTATTAAACTAGTCTCAATAATGTCCTTCTGTGCCACTTCCCCTTGGGTGAATATTTGTACGAAGGTCGTAGTTATGTCCATGCGGGAAGTTTGGTGTATTTGAGTCACTCGTTTGCACATCTCTATAACTTCCCCCAAACCCACTGTTAGGAAATGGTATAGGGGACCTAGATCTCTATACATTGGGACGTTCAAAACCATATGACTGCTCTTGTGCAGCTATTGGAAACCCTAAGTTCATACCAGATTGGAGTAATCCAGTATATGAGTTATGCGCATCAGGTTGCCTCATGGGAGGAGTATAGTATCATGGAGTGCTAGACACACCAAAGGATGGTTGGTAGGTCGAAGCATATGGCCATTAAATTTGATTGAATAATATTAATAAGTATATAAGTTCGTCCATAATTACAAAGACAAAGTATTGAGAATTTAATTACCTTTATAATATTGATGCCTGGATGTGGTGGCACCTGCAGTATATGAGGAAGGGTAAGGCATATGAGTTATGTGTGTATGGGTGCTCTGCTTACCCTTACCTCTAGAAGTCTCAGTGTGTTGTGGAATAGACTCTCATGAAGACGGAAAAGGTGGTAATGGAGGCAAATGCAGGAGTTGTTGCATTTCGGTAGATTCTTGCATAAACACTTGTCGAAGGTGATCAATAGACTCCTGATCATTAAGACTAACATCCCGAATAGTAGTCCATGAATGATCAAAAGAGGTAACCTGAAATGAATAAAGTATCATTAAATGATCTATCGAGTTGCATTTATGAAAATATTTAACATTTTAAAAAAAGCAAATGTACTATGGCATATCAGACTGCACCGTCCACAGGTTGACCCTTAAGTCAAGCGGTGATTATACGGAGTATCCTATGACGAGTGATGTGATCATACCAATCATCACATACATCGCATGTCGGTCTACCATCACCAACATGAATACCTTCAAACACAGTCTCAGACGATATTCTCCAATAAGTCACCCAAGATGCGTGGTACTCTGGCCAATCAAATCTAGACCGACCTGTGCGAGTAACGTTATGCAATATTGCTCTTTCAGCAGCCACATGTTCATGTATTTCTTGGCGCATACCAAATTGTCTCAACACTCGATTCGGAAGGTGAAACTCCACTATAGAAGAATTGATCAATGGACACTGAACTTTACACAAGTTAGTATGGCAATGTGTCCCTAGAGATGTAATATCCTGCGGCCCCAAGTCATATGGCTCCCACATAAACCAAAATTTATGAAATAATACATTAGAAAATGTAGTGTGTAAAATTATAGAAATAAATATAAACCTTGTACGGTAGTAATTGGTCTATCATGTCCTGAATGATACGCAAGGAGTGACTCGTGGTGTGTGTGAACCTACAATACTGCATCCATCGTGCACCATATGGAGGCAAGAGCCTTGCATCCACATCTTCTTCATCTAAAAACAGACGGCCTAATGGAACCCTCGAGTGCACTCTCTGAGGAACTACAGTGGTAATCCGAGACCTAGCTCATATCTGTAGTAATAAACAAGGTCCCCCCATTATACACTTGCCAATGCTTAATGCAGTACATCCCGATATTAGCTGGCCAATGAGGCACTAGCTCAACTGTACTTCCTAGCTAGCAAGTAGAGTAATTGCAACACCCCTAACGTATTGGTCCACTATCATCTGATTCGTCTCATCTGTGATGATAATTAACTAGAAGTGTCGTATAATGGTTGTAAGCAAAAGACGTGATGTGCCCCTAATGTCTCTTGTTTGTGGATTAAATCCTAAGAATGGCTGGCAGTATTGAATCCAATTATCATTTGACCAACCAAGATCTTTTGTATCACAGGCCTCTCTTTTATCAGTAAACCCCATATAATGGCAACATCCTGCAATGTCACGGTGGCCTCACCACGTGGGAGGTGGAAGGTATGAGTCTCAGGTCGCCATCTCTCAACTAATGCAGTGATAAGGTGAGTATAAATATCCATCTTCCCAAAACGTAAAACCCCATAAAATCCAAGACGAATTGGTGCCCAAAGAAATCACTTGTGCAATGAGTCTTTTTCTCCCTGTATAGACCATCAAGGTCCTGATCCATGCCTAACATTGATGGTTGTATCCAAAATGTCATCGCTCGCTCCAATCAAAGTCTGCGAACCATGACTACCATGACCAGTTAGAACCGATAGGTCTCATGGCCCGCTTCTGTCATCCTAATAATAATAATAATAATAATAATAATAATAATAATAATTTAAGTAATAATATATTACTTTATACCAACACAAAGGGCATCAATAAATAGATGATAAGTACATGCATAGAAACTACACAAGTTCTCACAAGCAATCAAATTTAATTATGTTTCACTGGTACTTAGATTAAAATTACAAACTTATAGAACTAAATCACTGCAATCGCGATGAAAATGCTTAATACTGTTGTCGCTCATGTGTAATAGCTCAATCCATTGCATTACGTATCCTCATAGTGACGTCTCTTCCACGTCTAACACGAGCTCGTCTGGTTGGATCGTGGACTAATTGAAATATTGCATCGTCCCATTCATCTTCATCGGGAAGTGGAATATACTGCCCAACATATGTACTTGCATAAGCATTTGTACTATAATATGCTCTCATGAAGTTTGTTGGATCAATGCCCATGTGTTTACAAGCTTGCATTGCATGGGCACAAGGTATCCCATCACTACTCCATTTCCCGCATGAGCATTCTTGGGTTTTTAATTGAACCTTGAAAGTATTAGCACGACATGTTCCCGGTATCGACATTATCACATCAGCAATCTGTGTATGATGATGATAGAATTGTACAACTGCGTTCAATGCAAGTCTTTGTTATTGGTCATACTACTCCATGATCTTGCTTGGATAGGGTTGATTCCTATGCAACCAAGAGGATCCCTTCACCATTTTATCATAGAAAAATTTAACAGTGCGAATGAATGTGAAACGCACTATGCCAGAAACGGGCAATAATTACACTCTGAAACATTAGTAGTCAAAACTCCACAATGTTTCCCACCATCATGGGACAATGTCCATTTTATCTTATCCATCCACTCCAAGTAAACATAGGCAAGTTCTGGTATCTTCTTAATCTCCTCCATTGTCTTTCGGAATAACACTAGTGAAACTGCAGCTCCGACAATCCAACATGAATCCTTCACTTTGACATTTTTAAATTGGCTATAAAGATTGGCACAAAAATATCTCAAGCAGAATGAGGAAACACCCGAGGGGATTGGTACTCAACCATTTGTCTAGTGTAGTTTATAATTCCTGGATGACGATCTGATATGAGGCAAACACCCTCTCTACCCCGAAGAATGTGTCTGGATACCATTTGTAGAAACCAAGACCACGAAGCAGAAGTCTCTTCATCTACGATTGTGTAAGCCAAGGGAAATAATCATTGATCTGCGTCTAATGTCACTGCGACAAACATCTTATATATGTACTTTGTGTACAGGTGTGTACCACCCACACTAAGAACCGGGTGACAATGAGTAAATGCATCAATAAATGGCTTGAATGTCCAAAATACATAGTGCATTATCATGACGACAGGGTTCTCAAGGTTTTTATGTTTCCACTTAATGATTGTATCATGATTTTATTTCTGCAAGGCCTGCATATACTAGGATAAAATTTGACACGACCTCTCCCAAGTACCATAAACATTCTCACATACTCGTTTCACCCCCTTCCATGCTTTATCATATGAAATACCATAACCGTAATTGTCTTTGATCATTGGTTGGAAGAATTTTGCATGATAAGATGGATCACACTACACCATGCCCATAAGAGTATCAGTAATAAAATCTCTATCTCGGTTGGATGCATCCGACATTCGTGAGAAGGCCCTAATTTGGTGATCTTCCACACAGCACTTGTTTTACTGTAACTCGCCCTCAAAAACCAATTGCACTTTAGAGAAGACACACCTGGAAAAACCGACTTACACACAACATTCCACACTTTTGGTGAGCTTTCCACCACTCTAAATACACGTTTCACCCATTTAGCATGATAGTCTTTCACTGCAATCTTTAAATATTCATGATCTCTAAAAAGTATTCCCTTAATCAGGACACCTTCTTGAAAATCGTATACTTCAATAGCTTATGAGCCCCAATGAAATCAATTGATACATCTGAGTAGCTGGAATAAAAAAATGAAACTCCACGACCCATACAAAGATTTCCAACCAATTTGCGATTTATTGCAGTAGAACGCACAAAATGTTGGACAGCTTCACGATCCTCAAACTCATCATGCGCATCATCATCGTCACCATTATTGTCAAAGTTAGTATCACTTCCCGTTTCATCAGGTTCAGAACTAAGAGGTGAGTCCCTGGACCAAAATGATCGTCCAAGTATGTATCATCTATTTCTATAACATTCTCTACAACATTATCATTACTAGAGCCCCCACGTATTTATGTCATGCTCCTAATTAATCCCAAACCCACGTATTTTTGTTATCATAGTTTTCGTGGTGTTGAAATGAATCAATGGGTTCATGGCTCGGTTTTATCGGAGATCGATTCGATTGAAGGTTTCAATGTGTTTTCAAGCTTGGAAAAATAAAAGAAAATGAAAATAAAGTAATTAAAATAGCTAAACTATCCTAGGAATTGAAATTGCAAGTTGGTAGGATGCCTCGGTCGTGTGCCTTAATTGAAAATGCAAAGCAATAATGAAAATAAGCAAGAAAATGCAATGTTTCACCGAGTACAAGCATGCAAGCACAAGGTACAACAATGCATAAAAACTCAAATAAAGCAAATTAACTAAAATTGAAAGCATGGATGGATAAAGCAATGGAAATTAACAAGAAAGTTCAAAACTTTAAGGAAAATAACAAGCAACAAAGAGTAGATCTAAGACTAAGCATGAAACAAAGCATAAAAATAAAAATCAAAATAAAGCATAGGAAAAACTCAAAATCATGATGATCAAGGACCCGATCTATAGCCTAGGTGTGTCACTCAACTAGAATCCATAGTCAATTCACATGTTTCATCATGAAATCAAGTAGCTAAGAGAAAAGGCATAACATGAAGAACAAGCATGGAAATGAAGAACAAATCATGGAAATAAAGCATAAAACATGAAATTGAAAGGGAACTTACTTGAATTAATGGAAAGAGTAGCAAGCTTGAATTAAATTGTATCAAAAGTAACAATCCAAAGGAGTATTTGGATTCTTCTTAGGCTTACAAACCCAAGGAGGTGCTTGAAATTAAATCTAAAACTAGAAAAGAAATTACATCAAAGCTTGAAATTGAATCTAAAACCTAAGAGAGAGAAATTAGATCTTAAAAACTAGAGAGAGGATTTTTAATCCCAAACCCATGCTTGGGTTGGGAGAAAATGAGAGGTGTCTTACAAAATGAGAGTGGTCTACTATTTATATTACATTTAATTGGGTTTTAAATGGAGTTAAATGGGCCAAATTGGGCATTTTGGACATTTTAGCTTGATTTGGCTCAAGGTGGCTCGACCTTGGCTCAAGGTGGCTCGGTGAGGCCAAGCCTGGGCGTGGGTGAAGGGTCTTGGGCGTCCTTGATGGGTCCTGGGCGTCCTTGAGCTGATCTTGGGCGTTAAGAGGAGCAAGGAGGAGGCTTGGAGCTAGGCTGCGTTCTAGGCTTGCATTGGCTTGCTTCTTGGCAAGCCTTGGGGCTGGAGTGGGCTGCGTTCTAAGCAGAAACGTAGGCTCCATTGGCTTGCCTAGAGTGCTGGAGTGGGGCGCCACTTTAGGCATTGATGTAGGCTTGAATTAGCTTGCCTTAGGCTTGAGAATAGGCGAGCCTAGGCGAGCTAGGCTACCATTCCAGAGAGTTGCCCATTTTGGAGCTTCTTCTCACCCATTAGGCATGTATTTAGGCAACTCTAGGCTAGAGCCTTGGCTCCATGCCTTAGCTTGATTTTCACCTTAATTCACCTATCAAATGAAGCTTTAAAATATCAAAGCCCAAGAATTAAACTAAACCTCCAATTAATTGAAAACCATTTAACCCAAATAAACATAAAATAGACAAGAAACATGAAAAACAAACAAAATTAGAAAAACAACTTAAAAACCTAAATTAAACGACATAAAACCGTTAAAACCACAATAAAATCCTAATTAAAAAATACGATAAAAACACAACAATTACATGCAAAACACCCATACAAAGATTTCCAACCAATTTGCGATTTATTGCAGTAGAACGCACAAAATGTTGGACAGCTTCACGATCCTCAAACTCATCATGCGCATCATCATCGTCACCATTATTGTCAAAGTTAGTATCACTTCCCGTTTCATCAGGTTTCAGAACTAAGAGGTGAGTCTGGACCAAAATGATCGTCCAGGTATGTATCATCTATTTCTATAACATTCTCTACAACATTATCATTACTAGAGCCCCACGTATTTATGTCATGCTCCTAATTAATCACATTTGAAAAATCTTGTGTGCCTATAGGTATACTAGACACATTATCATCCCTTAGAAACTCTTCATATTGATAATAATCATGATCTATCGAGGCAAATGTGTTGATATTTTCACCCCGAGGCTTAGATTTGACATACATCTCAAGAAAGTTTTAGGCCCACGGATGGACCTAAGAATCCCCTTAAATCTTGCTCATTAGCAATTGAAACAATGCCACACATATTATTATAACAGAACTTAGCGGAGACTTTTAAAACTACTTCATTTACATTAGTCTTCGTAACTACAAACAAAATATTGGTCAACTCCGCAAAATTTGTTTGGAGAGAAATCCTTCTAGAAGCAATTACCTGGTGGTCATACCTCACTTCGTAACCATTTTTCACAATTTGGCCGCCAAAAACACAACTATGGTGATCATATTTGAATTCAACATTGTCTATATATACTAGCAATTAAGCACATCACTAAATATTAGAATTCACAATTTATCACTTCTGCAATTTATTATACGAAATATATGTAAATTATATTAATTAGCATGCCTTTTTTCATATAAAATACAAAAAAACTTCTAAAATATTTGTATTTAATATTATTATTTAAATAATTTTTTAATTATATATAATATTTCAGAATATTCTATAAAGCATCATAATTAAAAACTATCACAATTTTAAGGTTTCTCTAATTTACTATTATGTTAATTTAAAAAAAATACTCAAAAATATATAAATCAATATATATATATTATAATATATATATATATATATATATATATATATATATATATATATAGTTATAGTTATAGTTATAGTTATAGTTATGATAACTTTTTCAAATTATGGAAAATGTCATTTCTTATTTTTTTTCATTTTAACAATGAATTGTAATTTACAATGAGCTTCATAGTAAAAAAACTGGAACATTCTTCTCGTATCTCAATTTATCATTTATTTTATTATTTTATTTTAACAGTAATTATTGTTTACAATAAATTGATATTCATTAATTTAATTAAAATCCCATAATTAACTTAATTAATAAACTACCAACATTCTATTATGACAATTCACACATTTCATATTTATTTAATTATTTATAAATCGCATGATCAATGTACGATTTCTATTTTCTTTTAAAAATTTATTCAAAAGCCGTCCAAATACAGAATTTGCTTAATATATATACTATTTTATATTGGGAAATCGCACATCAAGTGTGCGATATATATTTTTTAAATTCATCTATGAATTTTGATTCAATTAAAACTTATAAAGAATAGTTAGAAATAATTTATAAAGAATAGTTTAACTGCATGAATAAATATAAATAAAAATTTAAGAAATAATTTATAAATAGTTAGAAGTAATTTATAAAGAATCATTACTGTCTGCATAAACTTAAATAATAATTTAAGAAATAATTTATAAACAGTCAAAAATAATTTATAAAGAATCATTTAATTACATGCATAAATATAAACAGCAATTTAAGAAATAATTTATAAATAACAATTTAATTATCTGCATAAATATTTATGTCAAAACTAATAAAAATGATATTATTAATTTTAATATAAAAGATTAAGAACTAGTACATGTTACGTCAACAATTTATAAAGAACAAATTAACTAGGTATCAATAATTTATAAATAATAATTTAACTACAAGCATAAATATTTATTTGTAAACTAATATAAATAATAATTTAACTACATAGCAATATTTACAAACAAAAATTTAACTAAGCGTAAAGTTTATTTCATAACTAATATAAGAAAATATGGCATAATTAATTTAAATATAAAATCAAAAACAAACAAACAATACTTTTTACCTGAAAGAAACTTCGAACTAAAATGATGAGTTTATTTTTTTCTTCACCGCAAATTGTCGATTAAATTTTTTTTTTTTAGTAAACTTATGAGAAAAGAGAGAAATTAAGGTGAAAGAAATTGACAAGAGAAATTTTTGATATGCTTCTATCAATGAATGAATGAATACTGAATGTATAAAGATATAATAATAATTTGAAAATAGAATGCATACATGTGATTGATTCGACCATGCATGTTAAAATAATTGATTAGAATCGTGCATGTTAAACTTGGAAGTGAATGTTAAATTGGCAGAATTTTTGTTGTTGCAAAAATCCTTGAGTTTGTCATGAAATTTATTTTTTTCCTTTTCTTTATAATTCGGAATCACACACATAGTGTGCGATTATATTTATTTTTTAATATTTTGAAATTGTACACGTAATGTGCGATTATAATATCTTAAAAAAATCGTGGAATCGAACATAAAGTGTGCAATTTTTAATTTTAAGTCTTTTTTTATTTTTATAAAAAAATTGTGGAATCGCACATAATGGTATGCAATTCTTAATTTAATTTAATTTTTTTGATATATGGTGGAATCGCACATAGGTTGTGCGATTCTTAGTTTTAATTTTATTAATATTTTAGAATCGCGAATAGGGTGTGCAATTATTAATTTTAAAAAAATTAAAAATATTTTGTGGAATGGCATAACATATGCATGATTCTTAATTTAAAAAATTAGAATCGTAGTTTGTGTGTGTGATTCCTATTATATATTTATATATATATATATATATATATATATATATATATATATATATATATATATATATATATATGGTTGGGTTCAAATGGAACCATGTTTAGGGACTCATCTTGACTATTAGATTGGATAATTTTGATGGTTGAGATTATGACATGTCAGCATGGTAATAATTTAAAAAAGTCCATTAAATAATTAAAAAAGGTATTTTGAACATATAACGAAGTTTATGAAGAGCACTAAATTGGCTTTTTAGAAAGCACAACGGATATATAACTGGCAAATTCAAAATTTATAATAAAACTCAAAATCTTCAACGAACCATAACTTTTTTAGTTTTTATTCATTTTTAATGAAATATATATCAAATTAATCACATTCTCAAGATCTACGATTTAAGATACATATTGCATATTTAAAAATGTAAAAAAATAAATAAATAAAATTAAATTTAAAAATTTGAATATTAAAAGCATTGTATATGACTATTTATAGCACTACATAAGTTTTCAGCAGTGCTTTTTTTTTTTTATTGGCAGTGCTAGTTTTTTGGAGTGCTTTCTTAATATTGTTGCGGCGCTTTTTTTTACTAGCAATCAAAACCCCCCGTCACCCACTGCCGAGCTCATCTCCGACAACCAAAATCCAAACAACCAATCAACAGACCCATCACCGTCGCCACCCAGTGCCTCTGCCAATTTCTCCCAAAAGCACCGGGGTATTCCTTCAAAAAGCACCGGGGCCCCAAAAAATCACATAAATAATCGCACAACTTATTCAGAAAATTCATAGTATCACCTAAGATTCATTCATCATAGAAATCAGAACATATCAACACCATTTTATAATTATAAGATGAAACCACATATACAGTAAACAATAAAATTCTAAGCCTATCAGGATCTACTTGCACATGTATTACCACAAATAGCAATTATTATTCAGAAAGATATAAAAAGCCGACCACTTAAACCCATTCATGATTCTTTTGCATAAAAATTTCATAGGTATGTCTAATGCACTTCAATAAATACGAATTCTTGACAAAACTCTTTATCATACTAACTGTATTTAGACATGTTAACATGATAGCCCCTGCCGATTTCTCCCCAAAGCACCGGGGGATTTCTCCCAGAAGCACCGGAATCGACTGGAGCGGCGCATCATTTTTTCGGCAGCGGCTGGAGGAGGAAGCTGGCGGCGACGGCAAGGAAACGACTGGAGCGTGACCACCGCCGAGGCCAGCAGCGAAAAATCAGTCCCGATCGAACCCAAGCCCAGCCACTGGCCGCCGTCCGATTCAGCCGCGACGAATCGTCCCGATCCAAATCGCCACCCAGCGCCCCCACGAGAAACCAGCCGAGTCGCCTCACCTGCTGCACACAGCCGTACGCCAACCCACCACCGAACCACCACCGAACCCACCGAACCCGTACGCCAACCCACCAAACCCCGTACGCCAACCCAGCACCGAACCCGTACGCCAATATCGCCGCCCAATTTCCATCGAACCCCGCATGCCAACCAACCGAACCCGTATGTCAACCCACCACCGACTGTCACCGCCGCTGAAGGAGTTTGGTTACCGCCGATTCAAAGATTGGCCGGCCCAACCCGAAATTTGGGGAGATCCGTCGTGCCTGGAGAGGAGCGCTGCCGTCGCCGCCGGCACTTCAGAGTGGGCGGAGCGGCGCGCCTGGCGCCGTTGCAAAACGCCGCCACCGCTGTCATCGTGGTTTTACTACCGTCTGCAGCCACTTTGTGATGCTTCTCCGGAGAATCACCGAGCCGCCGCCGTGGTGGAGCCGAAGGAGGGATTGCTGGCCGATTTCCGTTTTAGAAAGAGAAAAGAAGGCAAGAAGGAAACGGGAGGAGAAAGAGAAGGAAGAATGGCTGCGGGGTTTGGGGAATTGACCGGGGGGGTTGGGATTTAATTTAATTAAGTGGTTTATGTAAAATTACATAAACACCCTTTCTTACCATATAATTAAATTAATGAATTTAGAAAAATAGAAAAAATCTGATCCCACACGTATTATTAGATTCTAAGGCCTGGATAGGTCCCTAGGTTCGCATATATTGACGTGGTTCTCATTTGAACCTAATCCTATATATATATATATAAATATTTTTTAGTAATCACACGTTCAATGTGCTATTCCATATAAAAAAAAGTTTTATTCAGGAATTGCACATTTAATGTGCGATTCCACCTAAAAACAAACGTAACCTATAATTACAATTTGATTTGGGAAATACTATATTTAAGCATTTTTGCATCCGAATTGAATGAATTTTTAAATTCAAACAACAAAACTTAAAAAGACTTTTTTTTTTACATTAGTATAATATTGTAAAAATTCTCATTTACTACACTCCCATTACCATTAATTGCCAAATACTCTAATGAAAAATATTTATCCCATTTGGTCAAACATATCATATTTAAAAAATATTACAACTTGTAATACCCCAAATTTTACGTTACTCAATGGCCAATAGAATTCATGCATGCTATATTAGTTTATATGATTTATGTGAGACTTGCATTTATATTGAATTTTATTATGTGATGTAGGTAATATTCATCTATGAATTCATAAAGTATCTCTAATAAAAATCTTGGCTAAGGGTTTGATATTTTCATGGAATAAGAAATTAAAGTATCTAATGTACCTGCACTACCTAGGTAATTATATATATATATATATATATATATATATATATATATATATATATATATATATATATATATAGAAATTAAAGTATCTAATGTACCTGCACTACCTAGGTAATTTTATATATATATATATATATATATATATATATATATATATATATGCATACATAATACAATGTAATATGCATAATACATGTGTGTGTTGTGATTAAAAGATATATGTGTGGGTTGGTATAATATAATATTATAATAGTAATAGAAATGAGTAATTATAATATAATAGTAAAGTGGTGTTACTACCACCTTATGACCAGAGTAATGTGAGTTATTATTATTGTACACTACAAAAAAAATAAATTGTAAAAGCCGACGAAATCTACCAAAGGGCAGCAACCCGTTGGTAAAAGACCGACATTATCGACAGCTTTTCCAACGACACAAATTGTCGACGGACTCTCGACGGAAAGCTGCCATCAGTGTATGTGTCTGTCGGCAAGTCCTCAAAAAGTTGGCGGCAAAAAGACCACCAAATCTGCCGACAAAAATTGTCCGTCGGCAATTTTTTAAAAAATAAAATATAAATTGGATATTAATTGCCAACGGAAATATGTTCGTCGGCTACGTCAGTTTTTATTTACCGACATAATCTTGTCCGTCAACAATGCCAAATTTTGCTACCGGCGGATTTACCGACGGAATCATGTCCGTCGGTAAACATAATATAAAGAGCCCCCCAGCGCGGACAGATTCATTTCACCACCCCACAAAAACAATTAGGGTTAGGGCTCGCGAGAGGAGCCGTCGCCGCCATCGGAGCACCGTCAACATCATATATTAATGTATGTTAGCCTTTTAATTCAGATTTAATAATTTTTCAATTTAGGGTTTTAATTTAATTTGATTTGAATTTAAGAATTAGATATTTAGAAATTAAAATTAGGGTTCAATTTAGGAATTTATGACTGATTTATGCATTTGTGAATGATTTTAGGTTTATGGTCCATTTATGCAATTAAATTTAATTTTAGAGTTTTTGTAATTATTTATAAATTGAATTCGATTTTAAATATTTTTATAAAATTAGGGCTAATTAGGTTGTGTTTAATGTATGCTATTATTTTTAGTTTTATATATATTATGATTGGTTGATGTTGTGAATGATTGGGTAGACGTCGGTGATGATGTGGTGTATGGCGCCGGCTGGGAGGTTTCGTCCCTCCAATAACGGTTTTCAGAAAAATTTTAAAAAATGATGGTGGTTTTAAAAAGTTTTAAATTGTTGGGGATGATGGTTTTGAAATGAAATGTGGTGATCGGTATGTGGATTTTATGTTTAATTAAACATAACATCCACATACCGATCACCACATATATTATGGTTTGTTGATATTGTGTACATGTGATTGATTGATTGATATTGTTGTTTTTAATTTTTGTTATAGTGTTTATTGATGATATTCTTATATATTCTAAAAAAATGAAGAGGATCATGTTACACACTTGAGGAAAGTGCTAGGAGTATTAAAGGTGAAACAACTTTATGCGAAATTCAAGAAATGTGAGTTTTGGTTGGATAAGGTGGTATTTTGGGGACATGTCATATCTGGGGTAGGAATCTCTATTGACCCAAGCAAAGTAGAAGCGGCTAACAATTGGCCTCGACCTACAAACCCTTCAGAAGTACGAAATTTTCTTGGTTTAGTGGGATAATATCGTAGATTCGTCGAAGAATTTTTGGAATTTTTTTCACCATTAACACAATTAACTAGAAAGAGTGTGGCTTTTAAGTGGACAGACGCATGCGAACAAAGCTTTCAAGAACTGGAAATGAGATTAACATCGGCACCTATCCTATCAATCCCATCGGGTACATGAGGTCTTGAATTTTATAAGATGAATGTTAAAGTTATCAAACAAGGATTAGCGGAGGCAAAACTAGCAGCTTTGTCTCTTCGACCTACCCTAATCGATAGAATCCAATAGGAACAACACACTGATAAATATCTAGTCAAAGTCAAGAAGGAAGTTGCTCCAGGAACATCATCTGACTTCCAACTATCCAAAGATGGTGCACTTCAATTCAAAGGTCGGTTATGTGTGCCAAAGGCGGGGAGTGGTCGTGAGGATTTCATGGCAGAAGCTCATTCAACACTGTATTCTGTACATCTAGGATCTACTAAGATGTATAAAGACTTGAAGATGCACCACTGGTGGCAATGTATGAAAAGAGATATCGCCCAATATGTAGAGCAGTGCTTGATGTGAAAATTGATGTGAAAAGTCATATGTTTAACACCGATTTTCACTAAAAACTGATGTGAAAAGTCACAGAATCCACATCAGATTTTACTAAAAACCGACGTGAAAAGTCAAATCTTTTAACATCGATTTTACAAAAACCGACATGACTTTTCACGTCGGCCGTTTAGACATTGGTTCCAAAATCGACGTGAAATGTGAGAAAAAAACTGACGTGAAAACCCCAGTCTATAGTAGTGTATAATCCAAAAATTTATTGCACGAAATTGCGAAGTAATATTAGTAGACTAATTCTCCATTTTAATCCGATTATTACATGTATAGTGAAAGTAATAATTCATACTTGAAAATTATATCAAACAATCTTACAATGAAACAAAAGACGAACCGTTTAAAGAGGAACCGCTGCAAAAAGTGCAAAGGTGGCGCTTCTTAGCAAATAACCGTCACTTATAAATATAAAAAAATTAAAATTTTCGTCCGGGTGGCGGTTATTGAATACCAACCGCCACCAATAATACTATAAGAGGCGGTTCTATAAAGAAGCGACACTAATAAAGCGCCACCAATACTGCATTCGGGCAGCGCTTATTTGGATAAGCGCTGCCAATAACTCTGTCCGGTTTTGGCGTCGGTTCTTAGAAGAAACGCCACCCGAAGTATACTATTAGAGGCGCTTTCAAATTAGAACCGTCACTTATAATCAAATAAAATTAGTAAAAACGCGGCCCAAATACCTTGTTTCAATTAAAGCCGGGAAACCTTAAGAATATCTAAACTTTCGAACATTGAAATTTCTTAGCCTTGAAATTACTTCCAGAAGCCGAAAACCCTCCCCAAAATCCCCAATTTCCATAAACCCTAACGAATTTGAAAAGGAAATCGACATTTTATCCGAGCTCCAAAGCCCTAAAATTGTCAACCTGGTCGGTTTCATGAAAAACGAATCCCGAGATCATCTTCTGGTCGTCGAGTTCATGAGTAAAGGCACTCTCTACGATGTTCTCCATTCGAGCCCCAGGCGGCCTGGGACGGAGGGTAAAATTGGCATTAAAAACTGCCAAATCCATCGAAACCCTCCATTCCTCGAATCTGCCCGTGATTCATCGCGATATCAAATCTGCCAATGTTCTGATCGATCGGAATTCCAACGCTAGATTGGGCGATTTCGGATTGTCGTTGCGGTGCGTGGATGATTACAGGCTGAGATCAACTCTGCCGGCGGGGATGATAGGCTATTTGGATCCATGTTACGCACCCCTGACAATCTGAGTACCAAAACCGATGTGTTTAGAATTGGGATATTGCTTTTGGAAATTCTGAGTGGGAGAAAGGCGATCGATATGGGCAATTCACTGCCGTCGATCGTCGATTGGGCAATTCACCGCCGTCGATCGTCGATTGGGCAATCCCGTTGATAAGGAAAGGGAAATTATTGTCTGTGTACGATCCTAGGGTTTTGCCACCAGAGGATCTGATGGTTAGGAAAAATTTGGCAGTGTTGGCCACGAAATGCGTGAGGTCGTGTAGAGAGAGAAGGTCGTCGATGGACGAGGGGGCCGGGTGTTTGAGGAAATGCTATTAAATCTTATTGGTGATGAGCCTAACTTGTTTTTTGTATTAATATACTTGCTCTAGAACTGATTTCTGTTGTTTTGCAGCTTGTCAGATATATTGGCCAATCCTTTCCATGGACTGTTTTATATCGTATTTATGCTGTCAGCATGTGCACTGTTCTCCAAAACATGGATTGAGGTCTCAAGATCCTCTGCCAAAGATGTTGCTAAGCAGCTTAAGGTATGTTCTTGCACATTTCATGGGTTATTCTCAATATGATTTATTATATTAGGTCACCATGGAGTTTCAAGGTAGACTTGGCATGAAATTTGTGCTGCTTAATGTCATTTTATCGATTCCTAAATAAATACTCATGTTAGAAATTTCTCCATTATATTTTTATTAACATCGTATGAGGATATCAGTTAGTGAATCGTTGCTTCTTTGGGCCAGAAAATTAAAATAATCAAAAGAGATGAAATAAATAAATGATGTGAGTTATATGTGAATAAGAGACTTGAAACTTGATTAATTCAGAACCAATAATAAAACTTGATCCATAGCTTTATTATTTAGTTTAATTACTGTGTGTGATATCATTATTGGTAATTCCTATATTTTGATTATCAAATCGTATTGAAATCTGGTATTGATGAGGTCAGAATTCAATGGATCTTCACTTGATGTAAGGGGAGTGTAATGGGGTGAAATTTTGAGGTTTTTGTCGATCAGAACAAAAAGAAACTCAACCAAATTTATGTTTGTTGCTGTCAAAATCTTGTGCTGCGTGCTGCGTGCTGCAGTTTGTTTATGTTCTATTTTCACCCTCTTAATGTACCCATTTGTTTTCAATATCTTCATAAAAATTATAGACACATGTCCTGGCTTTCCATAGCCACTAATATCACCCCAATATATATTTTCTACAGAAATTTGCTTTAAAAATACTAATGTTGCAAAAATAGTGTTTTGTTGTTGCAGTGTCTATTATCGCACAAGTTCAATTATTAAACATCCTCTCCTTGATATTCTAGAATAACAATCACTTCTCAAAATAGTCCTTGTTTATTACTCACAATTAGCACTCATCTGAGAAGAGGTAAAACCAGAGGACCCCATCAGAAGCCACCACACTGAAGACAAACTCCACAAAGTCGCTTTTCCAATCTGAAAATGGCTCGCTTGCTCTCCAGATCCACTCGCCAGGTCCCCTCTTTGGTCTCTCTATCTACCTATATCTCTTTTCTACTTGCATYTCGTTTTAGTCAGTGGATGGATCTATTGGCAAAACGCTATTTTTTTATTTTTTTTTTGAGTTGATTGGTTTGAATGTAAAACGGTTGTGAAATGTTTGGTTCCGGAACGCCGATTTTCTTGTGTTTTTGGTTGTGGGTACTGTTGATTTTGCCCGTGGTGAATTGTGGGTGATTTGATTTAATTTTTATTATTTAYTTATTTTGTTAGCAGTTGTATGCTGGGCAAAGTGTTCTGCGATCAGAGTATGTTATTCCGGACCGTTCATTTGCCAAAGGAGCTGGTAGTGCTCCCACCTCTTTAATTTTTATGGTGTTTCTGTCTTTTATTTCGCATTAACTTTTTTTTATTAGTTGAAGAATCTTCACCAATTCTGCTCACTTCCAGTGTCTTTTTTCTAATTTTTATTTATTAATATATTATAGGTTGGCGACAAGATATCATGGCGTGCTCCCCTGTTGACTTTTATCAAACAATGAAGTATATTCTTCCTCTACTTACATATAGGGCTGTTTGACTTTTATCAAACAATGTAGTATATTCTTCCTCTACTTACATATAGGGCTGACAGATGCATTTACTTKGGGAAATAATTTACTTTCTTATTTGAAATTCTGAATTTTGTATTACAGTGAGACTGCGACTATGTGGTCGAATTGTATAATTAGATTTAAAGATTGCATTTGATCCGAATCGCGTCAAATGTTTGATAGATAACCGTGGCTATGCAATTTATTTTTTGAGAGGGCTTATACCATTTAACAAGTTAGTTATTTTCTAGTTATGACAATCCTATTTGCAGCGATGTAACAAATTAATGCCACTCTTTTCGCAGCTCCTCGTCATCGCAGCCATAACCATGACCGTGTTCCTTACGACAGAGATGGGCTATCTCTGTGTGCAGGTATATCCAAATGTTCCATGCATGCTATTCACACCGATTTGCGCACACTCGCTCTCATTCAGACCAGTCATACTTCTAGATTCTGCTCGGCTGGAGTTAAAGGTACCATTTCTGGATTTCTCATCTCCCGACGGGCTACATGTGGCGCTGGATTTTCATATTTTGCAAATACATTGTATTTTCTATTCATGCTTTCATTGTTTTAAGTTAATACGAGATTTTGATAGGTAAACTAAAACTCTAGAGAAAGGTGAAGTCATTGTTGGCTTAATTGTGTTTTTTTTATGTTTTTTTTTTAAATTGTAATGAAAAGTATTTTTTTTTAAAGTATTGGATGATTTTGTTAACATTTGATATTGATTAATTTTAGTTTCATGAAATATGAATTAAATTGCAATTGTTTGGTATTTATAAGTTGGGACGAGGATAGGTAAAATAGAATGGACATTTAATTCATTTTTTTAATTATTATTTAGGAATTTAGATGGGTTATATTCAAACCGATGTTAATGTTTTCTTGGGGGACGACGACATCGGTTCCTTCAGAAACCGATGTTATTTCTCAATACTTATTGGCAGCCCTTCTTAACTAAGAAGCGCTGCCCGGTTTCTGTTTTTGGCAGCGCTTCTTAGCTAAGAACCGCTGCCCGGTTTGTGTTTTTGGCAGCGGTTCTTAGCTAAGAACTGATGCCAAAACTATTATTGGCAGCGGTTTTTAGAACCGCTGCCCGGTTCTTTTACTTTAAGCGTCGCTAATATTAGAGGCGGTTTAGAACCACCTCCAAAGGCTGTTTTGAACTCTAATCGACTTTTTTGCACTAGTAGTGTTTACTTATACTTTTATTTTTTTAAATAAAATAATATTATCACTATTAATATCTATAATTATAACATTAATTGCTTTTTATAATAGTCAATTACAACATATTAGAATAGAATACTCTGCGTCCCACAAATGTGGTACAATAATTTTCATTTTCATTCGTACCAAAAAACATAGTCCGCTTTTCCACAGTGATATATCTTTAACTTGTCATTTATTACATAGACGCCCCTCATCAATAGAACTTGGTATTATTCCATTCAATTACCTATGCATAACGATTATGATACACAAGAGTATATATGAAAAAACAATGTAAATTTTAATGTTATTCAATAAATTATCTACTGAATTTGTGTGACATTACATATTAACATGAGACGAGTGGAGTATCATCGCTCTAATAATTCGCTTTTCATACGAAATCTCCTCTTCCATTAATATGACAAGAGATGGAAAATTATTCAAATATACTTTTCTCAATTATAAATAACCACAACAATACATGCATAAAACCACCGGAAATAAATTGAATACGTAAAAAAACATATTATTAGGATTTAATTAAGCATGGATGTTCATGCCATTATGACACATATGTAGCGAGCCGAGCCGAACCGAAGCAGAAACCAAACCCATCACCCCACGGGCGGGGGACCCAGCCACCCACCGCCCCGCTTTGGCGGAAAGGGCCTCGGAGGCCACGGACACGGCCGATGGTGCCGATGATGGCGCCATGGAGGACAAGGATCTGAAGATGGCGGTTCATCCGCATAGCCGCACAATCCGTATACGCATATTTCGGGCGATTGGCATTTGATCTCACACGCACCACAGTGTAAAGGGTCAGAATTTATGTTTCTACAGTTTCCCAGACAGCATTGCCAGGTGAAAGGGCACCTGACGCCGCAAAAGCCGCAGTTGTTGGGATCGGAATCCACTTCGATGCAGCGGTTCCGGCAGCAGAGCCGCCGGGTTGGTGGGGAATCTCCGCCCTGGTTGCAAATCCAGGGGCGGCGGTGGCAGCCCATGCGGCCGTGGCCGATCCCGGACAGCCATGGCGAGAAGGTGGAGTTTGTGGTGTCATGGAGTTGTAGGGTTTTTGTTCTTGCTTCTGCTGTAACGAAAATTGTAACAAGGGGAAATAGATAGATTAATATTAGTGAGATGATGTTTTTGTGAATGAGATTATGCATTTTTTTTATTTTTTATTCTCTTGGGTGAAATGATTTTATTTATTTATTATTATTTGTTGGCTGAAATGTGGGGGTTTTATTTATTGGAGTAAAAGAGGTTTGGTATTTCATGGAATCCGGAGAAATTCATGTGTTTATTACAAGGGTAAATTGCTGCCTACGTGATCTGTGAGTACATGAATTGGTTTGTAGTTTTTACTTTCCCCCCAATATTATGCATTAGCTTTTTTCACACCATTTGTCCGTAAAAAAATCATGTTCATTTTCTTCTTTTGTTTCTTTGACATCCTATGTCAAACTAATTTCAAAAGTCAATATTTTAAATTTAGTGGTTCGACCAAGTGATATAAATACTCGAAACTAATTTTCAATTTTCAAATTTCAATACCTGGCCTTGTTTATTTTAGCGGTTGCTGTGCCTGATTTATCAACTCATTAAAATCAGTACACCTCATACTTTTTCTAGCCCAGTTAATAATTAAAAGTCCGATAGTTAGAGATAATTATAGGAAATACCACGTAATCTTTATTCTTTACATTCTTAGACCTCTAAATGGTTTATGATTATACGATAATTATTGTTTTCTTTACATATTTTTTTTTTATTATTCTCTTTATTTTTACGAGACTTGGGAGTTTGGCGTAGGTTTATGAAATATATAAAAACTTTTAAGGGTTGATACTGCAATTTTCTTATAACCCAGTATTTGAGTTGACACTGATTAATTAATTTAGATTTTTAATTAATTACCTATATTTTTAGATTTTTCTTGTGAATGGGTACCGGTTTTATCGCCATCTTTTGGGTTTTTTTGCATCCCACAACGATTAATTAAATATACAAAATAAAACTTTTTTGAAATAGAGGGTTTAGGTTGATATATTCTTTTGAAATATTTTCAAATCGTTTTTCAGATTGATATAGATATGAATTCTTTTGGTTGATATATTGTTTAGTATTTGGGTTGATATGAAATCGAGGATTTAGGTTGATATGTCTGTTTTGAAGTAGCAGAATTTGGTTGATAGTGAATAATTTTATAAGCGATTTTCTTAGTGCGGTGAAAATTTTAAAATTATATTTGTATATTTATAAATCTTTTGATGTGATCGTATTTTTGTAATTTTTGTTTTTTAAATAAGTAGTTTTATAAATTCCCATATAGTTATGGTCATATTATGACCGATTTCAGTTGGGCTAGGGTTAAAACTCTAATGGGCCAGGTTTAATTACCGTTTCTTTAAAGTGGAATTGCTATTTTGTCCTTAATAATGTGCAAAGTGCAATTATATATATGTCCATTCGCCAACCTGTAACCTCTGTTCTAAAAATCCCTCTAAGCGCCCGCCTAGTCGATAGGCGCCACCAATCCGCCTACGATTTTCGAAAATCGGCCAAAGAAATCGTTGGGCGTCCCAGGCGCCGCCTAGGCGCTCTCGGCGGCCAAGTCGGCCAGACCAGTTTTTTTTTTTAAATATTTTCTGGCCTAAAACGACGTCATTTTTGGGCTTATTTTTTTGATTATTTTGATTTTGTAATGTATACTATGGTATTTTTATTTGACTAATGAACTTATGCATCTATAATGGTTTGAGTTTTGAATTGAACAATAGTTTTAAACTTGTGAATTGTAACTTGTGATCATTACTTTTAGTTTTGAATTGTCATAAATTCTATTGTGTAACAAGTAGTATGTTGAACTATTAAATGGTTGGATGTAACTTTGTAAATCAGGGTATTTATTCTCAAATTCTAGGTTTAGCCTAGGCCCCGTCTAGGCCCCGCCTAGGTGTTTTAGGCGCTAGGCACTGGCCTATTGCCTAACAGCCGCCTAGCGATTTTTAGAACACTGCGATTTTTAGAACACTGCCTGTAACTGATATTTTTTTATAATGGCAGTTTGCAACGCGACAACACGGGAGATGATTAGATATGTGATGGGTTTTTGCAAATGCAGGAAATGAGTATAATGGGTTAATTGGGCTGACATTATGTCCCTGCATATAGTCAGTGGTTTCTTGGAAAGGCCCAGCCATAGCCCGTGGTATTACAATTCATTGCCCAATTCTAAGACCAAATTGGTGAAGCCATCCTTAGACCAAATTGGACCTCGGCATAGAACTCATTAAAAACCTGGATTAAAATTTCAAAGGTCAACATATTGTCTTGGGCCAAATTAAGAATTAACACCCAATCAATCTTTTAGAACTAGTCCTTTAGTTTTAGTGGTTGCCAAAAGAGTTTGCTAAATAGTCCACCAATTTATATTTAATTTAATTTTCGTTTGAAATTGAGATTGTTAAATTGAGGATTTTGACCAAAATCCGACGGATAATGCCAAGTTACACTATATGGATTGCTTATATTTGGACCATAATAAAAACAAATAAATAAATAAATATATATAAATATAAATAGATTCAAAAATAAAAATTAACAAATGAAAGAAAATTGGATTAATCAAATTTTTGTAAAAGAGAATTCAAATTCATTACTACAAATGTCAAAATTAATATAAAAACAAAAGGAAAATGAAGACTAAAAATACCCAAAATTGGGTTTATATTTATATTTTTGGTTTTTGATTATGGTCCACAAATGATAGCATCCACATGGTATTAACTGTCGGATATTGGTTAAATTTCCAACTTAGGGTGGGGTACTACGTTTTTCCAGCGACAATCCCTTCTCACGAAATTAGACTAAATGTGTATAAAGAATTACCAAATATGTCACTCCACTTATTTAATAGACTAATTTTGCCAATCACTTAAAAGTTATTGGACTAATTCTACATTTTATATATTTTTTTTCTTTTCTAAGTTTTCAAGATTTTAGGAGACAAATAACTGCCGAATCGAAAATAATTATGACCGAGCTGTCATTTCGATTTTTTTGTTTTGTTTTAATCCTTCAATATAATTGGTAATAAAAACTTATGTTCGACTGTTCTCTTTATAATAAATACCACCTTAGTATATTGGTATTCATTCATTAAATATGTTTTGATGCTGACTATCACATTTCATGAGAAATCTTGTTTGTGATATATATTTATTTTTATGGATGTATTAAAGTGAATCGATGCAAACAATCACGTGACTATACCCCTAAATTATACATAAACTCAGGTGCCAGAATGGCTAACAGGGTGACAACACACACTTGGCGGTCACCCAAACAGTTGCTAGATTCATGCACATGCACAGCAAATATGCTAATTAATCAGTTAGTACTTGGTACAACTTAAATATAAATATAAATAGTATTATATGTACAATTTCTATATATGTAAATGTACTAGCCTCTGTTCATATATATATATATGTATGTATATGTTTCTATGTGTGTCAGTGCGTGTGCATAAACAGACGTCTGTGCCAAGTTAAATGTTATAAAACTGACACATTAGCTGGTCTGGAAAATAAGGATGGTTCACATCTTGAGATGTTCCAAACCAAAGTAAAACTGCCTGATAAAACATCTCTCCTTTTTTTTCTTTTAATATATACTTAATTTATATTGAATTCGTCGGCTAACTTTTCTCCGGTTTACACCTGAAGCGTATCGAAGGCTCGAACTCCAAACAAGCATTATTTTCCCCCTATCAATGCTAAAAGTATATAAAAACTATAAATTTATATGATTTTTTAAATACAGAATTTGTTGACAATCCACTTTCTAATATTTGCTACGCCAATGAGCGTACAAAATACAAGAGAGTGAACTAGCTGGCAATATAAGGGCAATGTTTTGAAAACCGCGCCAACATTGGTTTACTGGATCATTAGTTTGGCCGGTTGAACCGTTTTTAAAAAACGTCATCAAATCGGACTCCTATATGTTAGATATATGTGGCCTGTGCCATATATATATAATTTAGATATTAATTAATTAGTTTTAATATTTAATTAATGGTTTATATAATTAATAATTTAATAGATAAGTTTTATTAATATATCATTGGTTAATAAAATAGTTGGTTTTTCACCAACTACGCACATGTTGATAGACCGTGTGACAGTTCTGCAATAACTGCCTTTGTAGATAAAAGTTATATTAAAAGATATTTGGTCCTCTCTCCGTCGTAACAAGTTTTTTCTCAGTTTTCATTATCTATCAATTCACTCAAAATTACAGACTGAAATTAAGAACGGCAAGAGAGAGAAATCAGATATATTCAATAATCAGACGTTCAACAATCAGTGGACAGAACAATTCACAAGAACATGGCTGCTCACGGTTAGTCATATTATTATTTTATAATTAATTGTGAAAATCATGAAATTCAAGATCTGGGACTCATTTATGTTTTATTGATGATTAATTATGAAAACGATTTACACTATAAGATTGCAGTAATATATATATATATATATATATATATATATATATATATATATATATATATATATATATATATATATATATATATATATATTATGTAATAAAGATTGCAGTAATATTAATATCATATATACACATACAATTATTTTATCCAATACATCCATTCAAAGTCGATCTTATTTTGTATGAATTTATTATGATAACAAAAATTTAGGATCATTTAAAATAATTTTGAAATAAAAAGTTTGCATATAATGAATCTTAATCATTTAAAATTCTAGGATCACTTAAAATAATTTTGATACTAAGTTGATATTTGGAATAATTGGAACTAACTATTTTTATTATTTTACTAAAAAAAAAAAGATTAGAACCGGTTATTCCCGTTTCACCGGTTTTACCGGGTGGCACTGGGTCATTAGCCACCCGGGTGACCGGGCTCGGGACCGGCTCCCGGTTAACCAGGTCGAACCGTCCGATCCGGTCCGATTTTCAAAATAATGTGTAAGGGTACCATTAGAAACCAAAATTTTTTGTTTCCCTCAACTACCAATGAAAAAAATGGCAAACAAATGATTGTATATAACTCAAAAAATATATTTCACTTTTTTCCTAAAATATTTTTTCATCATTTCTCTCTCATTTATTTCCTCATCTATTTAATCTCTCAACTACCATTAATTTTCTACCACACAAAAACTTTATTTTATTTCATCTCTCTCATCTTTCCATCATCATTAATTCCTGCCACACAAAAATTTTTGTGGGTCCTATTTGAAATTTATTTACCAAATAATTTTATATTCAATCACTTACTCAAAAAAATAAAAATTATATCCAATCATTATTTTACCAAAAAATCTTATCTCCCTCAAAATTTTTATTTTCACTATTTTCTAGTGAAACGAAACGAAAATGAACAAAATGATATCTAATCGCACCCCAAGGTTTCATCCCAAAATGGATAAAAGGATAATTAAAGGCATTCTAAAAGAATGGGTGCAGCTATTTCCACTTCATATTTGATTGAGTTGAAAAAAAAACACAAAAAAAAAATAGAACCATATATCCGTTTTCCCCTCTCTATATACAGTCCAAGAACTTTCATTTAACTATTGAATTATGCAAAACAACAACTCTATGGTAATTAATTCTTGTAATTAACCTGGTAGAATTTTACCACACACCATTTTTAAGGGTTAATTGTTAAATGCAGAACATGTTTAACAATAAGCTTAAACATAATGTTGAGGAAAAATAGCCTGTGTTATATTTCAAGATATTTCTCTTAATGATCAATATATCTAGATTGAGCTTTATAGTGTCAATACAAAAGAATGCAGAATGACCTAGGTAGGTTGAGCTAAAAAATATGTTGACATTATGTGTACAAGAAGACAAAAATTACAGGTAGAACTATGATGGCATCTTTTGGTTAATAACGTTGACGTCCTTCTTCGTACTGCTAGCGCATGGTACTGTTGTGACATTTGCATATGTGAAATGATTATTATCAGTTCGTTCCTTATGATGACCTAGGCTCACGGCTACCTCATGATCAGGTTGCTGGTGCTGGATTAGCTTGCGACCTCAGGCGACCTGATGTTTCTTGAGCTCATTAATAAAGGCATTCACTCTAATTTCACAAATCTCTATGATTAAAATGTCATCAACATAGATAGGAACAAAAATGGAATGTCAAGATAAATGAATGTAAAAAAGAGAAGTGTCAGTCTTTGAAATCTGAAAACCAATTGAGAAAAAAACTTTCTCGAGTTTTTCAAACCAAACTTTTAAAGCTTGTTTCAGACCATAAAGTGGTTTCCTCAACCTGCAAACATATCCTCTTTCATTATGAACACTAAAACCTTGGGGTTAATCCATATATATTTTTGCATTCTCATCTAACTCTCTATACAAAAAAGCATTGTCGATATCAATCTGCCTAAGAGCCCATCATTTGGATATGCAATGGTCAAATCAACCTCATAGTAGCTAGTTTAATTACAGAGCTAAAAACATTTGTATAGTCCACTCCATGGACCTTGCGTAGCCTTTTGCCACTAATCTGGCCTTGTGCTTATAAATGTTGTCATCTGCATTGATTTTGAGCTTGTATACCCATCTACAACCAATAATGTTTTTATATTTGGGAGCAGGAACCAATTCCCAAATCTTGTTCTTGATCAAGGCCTGGTGTTAAATATCCATGGCCTCTTTCCATTTAAGGTTTGCTAGAGCTTCAGTAACATTTTGTGTTTTAGCATCATGCTGTAATGTTGTCAGGTAAATTTCTGGCTTGAAAATTCCAGCTTTCAACCTTGTAATCATCTGATGTAGTCTAGGTGGATCAGTATGGAGTACAACTGGACTGGGGAGAACATCATGTGGAGAATGTGCTTGTGTGTGAGTGTTATTGGATGGGGATGATGTAGATGGGAATGGGCTGGTGAAGAGTGGTTATTGGATGTAGCAAGAGAAGAGGTTTTGGGAGATGATGTGGTTGCGGATTTATGAGAAGGAGATTGTGTGTTTCTAGGGATGGAATTTATTTTTGTGAGATAAAAAAAGAAAAAAAATAATTGGTTGTGTTTAGACAGACAGGATAGTAGATGTCTCGGATTCTCAAGAGGTTTTTCTATGGATTTGAGGAAAGGGAGAACATCCTTTCTGAATACAACATGTCTGCTAAAAATGGAATTACCGTAAGGAAGTAAGATCTTATATCCTTTGTATTGATTGTTATAACCAATAAAGACACCAGGCTGTGATCTTTGTTCTAGTTTATCTTTGCTATAAGGTCTGGTAAAGGGAAAAACTTGACATCTAAAAACTCTAAGATGAGAGTAATTAGGCATATGTTTGATAACTTTATTATTAATTAAATGTGCATCTACGGTAAAGTATCATCCCAGTAACACTTAGGGACACCAGAATGAGACATGAGACCTTAACCAACCTCTACAATATGCCTATTCTTTCTCTCAACAATTTCATTGTGTTGGGGAGTGTAAGGACAAGAAAGTTGATGAATTATGCCACTGCATTAAAGGTTTTGACGAGAGGCTTAAACTCAGTGCCTCCATCACTCTAGACCATCTTGATTCTTTTGTTCAATTAATTTTCAACCATGTTTTTGAAGTGGACAAATGCATTATAAGTGTCAGACTTGGTTCAGTGGTTTTATGAGTGCTTGTCAAGAAAGAAAGTTTATGAGATTTGGAGAAATTATATTGGTCACAAAAGGAAAAAAGGCTCTTCATTATTGAGAGGGATTTTACAATCATTCAAAGCCCTCTTGGTAACATCCAAAGAGGGGTAACATAACCTTCTATGTCATACATCTAAGATTTTGACTGACTTAATATTTTAAGAAAATTTAGAAATCTTATTCTTCAAGCAAGAGAACTTTTTATTCTGAAATAGTCTTGAAAGCCTAGTGGTGTATGGTGTTGAGGATTAAACTTTGGTGAGGATAAATTGTAGAGACCATCATTAAGTGTCCCTGTTAGAAGAGGTTCCCCCTATAACTTGGTTATTAACAACACAAGAATTGGCATAAAAAACAAAGTAAACACCATTGTCTTTGGCAAATTGGGAAACACTAAGAAGGTTTTGGGTAATATATGTTACATGTAGGAGTTTGTTGAGCTAGAAATCATAGTGAGAGTTATGAGGAGTGTGAGTGGGAACGAAAATAGATTTAACAATATGTGCTATGTCTAGTCTAGCTCCATTTCCTATATGCACCTTGCTCTATTCTCCATATTCAGAAGTTGTGCTGAGATTTGAGAAACCACTTGTGATGTGATGTGTTGCACCACAATCTGGAAACCAACTCATCTTTGAACCTTGATCAGTGGCACTATACATAACTGATGACTGATTGAATCCTCTATTTGGAGAATTTGTACCACCTGATCTTTGTTATCTCTGATTTGACTACTCCTTAAGGACAAATTTTGAGTTGAATCTGTGATAGTGTTTATCTGGTGTATGGTTTGAATATCCACATATTTGACAATTAAGATTTCCTCTTTAACCTTGAGCTCCTCTTCCTCTATCGTACTGACTTTCTCTTCCTCTAGATGATGCCATGTTGGCACTTAAAACATATCCATCATTAATAGATTGAGAGTTGGCTTCAATTCTACTCTCATAGCTAAAGAGGAATGAAATTATATCTTTCAAGGTAAAGGCCTCACCTTTTGCAGTTATGGTAACAACAACAACAACAACAACAACATATTCACTCCCTAAACCTCCCAGGACATACATAACTTGATCAAGTATGGTTTGATTTTGTTTAAATATTTTCTCATGCTCATATTATTCTTTTTGAGGTTGAATTTTATACTGCATCTTTCTAGCAATAGATTGGCTTGAGAAATTAGATTCAAGAGTTTGTCATATCTCAAAGGAGCTATTCAAGCCAACCATTGAAACAAGAATAGGTTCAGATAAGGAGGACATCAACCAAGAGGCTAATAACTGATCTTTCCTCTGCCAAAAGATGAAGTCAGGATTTACCTCCACGAGGCCTTCTTGTTTGGTGGAGTGGACTTACCATCCAGGTATTCTTCGAGTCCATAGCATTTTACTATGATTTGAACCTATTGCCTTCATATTATAAAGTTTTCATTTGTAAGCTTGAACGAGATTAGCTGATTATGTAGCTGGATTGGTTGGAACTGTATTTTTAAGAGTGGGTAGAGGTGTTACTGGGGGTAGAAGTTTGTAGCGTTTATGTTTCCATTATAACAACTTATTCAAGGCGGTAAGTGCAAGAACTTTTTCTACTCTGATACCATGTTAAAATACAGAACAAGCTTAACAATAAGTTTTGTTGAGGAATTTATTCTTGGCAATAATTCCTATTTTGTTATTTGCCTTTCTTGGGCACAAAATAAATTAGGGAACTAGATTTAGGACTATTTTATGTTTCCTAGTTTATGCACAAGACTTTAATTATTCCTAGATTGTGTTTAGAATTTGTTTTTAGGATTTTACCAAGTTTAGGATTCTTAGTTGTCTATTTAAGACACAAGTATTCCTACACTTGGTTCACGGTTTTTTGAAGAGACTCTTTACGCACGGCATCGCCCTCGCCATCCGTGACACGTGGTTTTTCCCATCCAACGAGG
>BMAC01000640.1:54988-74718 GCA_014905375.1 Phtheirospermum japonicum | reverse complement strand
CGTGATAGTAAAAATTGAAACTTCTTGGCAATTGACAGGCTGTCTATCCTTTTTTTTTTTAATCGAAAAAGATTTATATTGGTTGTTAGTTGATGTGCAATGAGAGAAGTTATGGTGGGCGTCGACGAACTTTATGGTTAAAGAAGATGATGAATCTCTCTCTTTTTTTTCTCACCTTTTTATCCTGCACTTTTAAGTGATTGAAAAAGATTATGAACATCTTATATTTTATTTTGTTTGTTGTTTTTTCTCTAAATTAAGCATATGTGAGTTTTATATAGATTAAAATTTGTTTTCATATGATTTTGGTTATATATGAAAAATACATAATTTTAATATTCTGATAATAGTTATGATTTTTTAGGGATTATTTTGATATATTTTGGTTATACACAATATTACACATTGAAAAATGCATAATTATATTTTCCATATTATTAAGAATTATATGTGCTTAATCTTAAACATACTGAATTAAATATATGTTTATAACCAAATTCTAAATATATTTATTATTTTAAAATTTATCAACATATCTTTTGTTTTATAATGGTTATTTGCCTTACATGTCATTTAATTGGTTTTCTAATATTTATTTGTATTCTAAATACAATTTTTATGTTTATCTTAACTGATATTATAACTTTTTATGGTTATTTATGTTCTTATATATATATCATGATTTTTTAAGTTTTTTACTGTTAAATATGCTGACATTACAGTGGATGCCGGATTCGAACCCAAACTTCTTGGATGAGAGTGTGCGGCTTTGCATCTATCCCAAATGTCATAATATTAGCCTTTTTATTTATTATTTTATATTTATGAGATATTTCATTTAAAATTATAAATTAAGTTTATATAATTATATTGTGATTATATATTTTTATTAAATAGTGTATTACACTTATATAATATGTATTAAAAGTTATATTATATATATCAAGTTAAATCACCTCTATATATTAATGCAAAATCATCACAACCTATGTGTCTTCTAAGCATGCTTCGTTTGACAAATAAAATTCTAGTGCTTTTGTTGCTTATGTGTCATACGAGCCTAATATCTACCTAATTTAATATTATCTTTTTATTATGTTTTTCTTATATAATTCTTCTCCTTTTATTATATATCTTTCCAAATTTAATATTTTATTTCAATATAATTTGATTATTTTCTTTTATTTAATTAAGTATTTTTCTTCTATTCTCCTAATATAAAAATATAAATAATTCATATATAATTAGTAGAAAAAAGTCTAGATTAGTTATTTTAATTAAATGATAAATTACATATAAAATAATTTTAATAACAAAATTATTAATTATGAAAATAATTAAACAAGTCTTATTTATAATAAATTCTAAAAATTTTTATTTTTAGAATTTCAAATATTCTATATATGTAAATTATGAGTTATTTGAAATAATCTAAGTACATAACAAAATATTAGTAATAAATTCAATCTAAACATAAAAATATAAATTATATAAGAATAATAAATAATATTGATTAGATACCAGTAGAATGCGATAAAAGGTTGAGACTATTACATCTATAAAAAAATTTAAAGTACGTAACTAATAATTATTAACGAATTAAACTAAATATTAAATATAAAATAATATAATGATAATAATTCATAAATATAGATTAGACACACTGCAAAAAACAGTATTATACCGAGGGTAACACCTAGGGAAATATTGCCCTCGAAAATTTTGAGGGCATTACCGAGGGATTGTACCTTCCGTACTACTCCTTTCGGTAAATCTTTCAGAAACACGGCGCCAGTTTTTTCCGTCATAATTACCAAAGGTAATACCCAAGGCTTTCCGAGGGTATCATTACCGAAGGAATTTACCCCTCGAAAATATCGATGGGACATATATACCCTCGAAAACTACCGAAGGGAATAATTTCCCCTCGAAAATTACCGAAAGGAAATTATTCCCATCGGGAATTTTCGGGGAACTTCTCCCCTCGTTTTGTTTGAAATTTTAAAAAAATTGAAAAAATTAAAAAAATATATAATATCGTAAAATAAACCACATCCTATCATTTTAGGCATGTGCCCCTGAAAGTATTAATATTATTTTAATATTAACATATTGTTGATTAAAAAATAATAAATAAGATTGTAGTCGCCATGCAGTATTTGCAGTCTTTCTTGATAGCAGATGTAAAGCTTTTATTCTCCATTTCTTCATCATTACTTTCACTTTGTAGCTGTAAATCTGGCAAAAAGGGTTCTCTCAAAGTTTCATCTTTTTCATAAATTGCAACGTGGAAAGTTGATTTGCCGACTAACTTGAAAACAAGAAAATCCATATCGCTTAGCTTGTTATCCTTCACAAACTCGTGCCAATTTTCAGCGAAGTATAAAAGGTCATCGCGTGGCTTAATCTTGACCTTCCAACATTTTTCATATTCATCATCAGTTATCAAAAGAGCTTCTTGAGGCATAATTTCGCCATATTTTTTCACAAACTCAATCGGTATCATCTGCATAAATATTGGATAATATTTGATCCATCCATTAAACATTTGAAAATAAATAAATAGAGAATCTTTTTTTCTTTTATGAAATAAAGCAGACAGAGGATCTTGAGTTAGAGAATCTTCCAAAAGCTTTTTAGTAAAGAAACAAAATGGCACACTTAATTGTGAATATAGGAAGCATGCTTCTTAGTCCCAAGAGGTATTTTGGCTGGATAACTACAATATATTCATTAACATTTTTTATAAATACGCATTTTCTATTTTTTTTCAATTTTTTAAATTTTAAATAAAAAATAGAAAATGAGTAAAAATAAACCATATCCTATCATTTTAGTCACGTGGTGTGTTTTTGAGCCAGTTTCAATAGAAAAATATCATCGAGCATGTGCGTATTTACACGTATCGTGGAAATCGACCAACAACAGAGATATGATCGATCAATCAACTTGTTAGGTTGGAAATGCAGAGCAACGATGCATCGTAATTTTGTAACGGTGCCATGAGGTGCATTTCATTGTTATAGAACCACGAGAATCGGGTATTGATCGGTAAATACGCCTTTTTATTTTTTGAATTTTTTTTTCAATTTTAAATAATAATTCAAAAAAATCAAAAAAAGTAGAAAAGGCATAAAAATAAACCATATTCTATCATTTTAGGCACGTGGGGTGGTTTTGAACCAGTTTCGATAGAAAGATATCACCGAGCATGTGCATATTTACACGTGTCGTATAATTCGACCACAACCAAGATACGATCGATCGATCAACTAGTTTGGTTGGAAACGCAAAGCGTCCTGATTTTTTAAAGGTGGCACGAGGTGCGTTTCACTGTCATAGAACCACGAGAATCGAGTTTTTTTCAGTTTTTTTGTTATTTTTTTTAATTTTAAAAAACGGAAGGGGACTTAGTCCCCTCGGAAAAAAACTGAGGGGAACCTAGTCCCCTCGGAAAAAAAATCGAGGGGAACTATTTACCCTCGGGAAATTACCGAAAGGATATAGATTCCCCTCGAGAATCCCGAGGGGAATTACATACCCTCGTTTTCTTTTTAAATAAAAAAAATAAATAAATCGAAAAAAATAGAAAAAGTATAAAAATAAATCATATCCTATCATTTCAGGAACGTGGGGTATTTTTGACCTGGTTTCAATATAAAAATATCACCGAGCATGTGCGTATTTACACATATCGTGTAACTCGACCAACAACCAAGATACGATCGATCGATCAACTTGTTAGGTTGGAAACGCAAAGAGGCATCGTGATTTTGTAATGGTGCGTTTCATTGTTATAGAACCATGAGAATCAGGTATTGATCGGTAAATATGCCTTTTCTAATTTTTCGGTTTTTCTTTCAATATAAAATAACAATTTGAAAAAATCGGAAAAATTAGAAAAGACGTAAAAACAAACCATATTCTATCATTTTAGGCACGGGGGTGGTTTTGACCCGATCTCGCTAGAAAGATATCACCGAGCATGTGCGTATTTATACGTGTCGTGTAATTTGACTTTTTAACAACCGAGATACGATCGATCGATCAACCTGTTTAGTTGGAAATGCGAAGCGAAGAAGCATCGTGATTTTGTGAAGGTTGCATGAGGTGCGTCTCTTTGTCATAGAACTACGAGAATCGAGTATTGATCGATAAATACAATATTTTTAATTTTTTGATTTTTTTTAATTTTAAAAAACCGAAGGGAACCTAGTCCCCTCGGAAAAAAACCAAGGGGAACTATTTCCACTCGGGAAATAGATTCCCCTCGTAAATCCCGAGAGGAATTGTATCCCCTCGTTTTTTTTAAAATTAAAAGAAAATTGAAAAAAAAATGAAAAAACGTAAAAATAAAACCATATCTTATCACTTTAGGCACGTGGGGGTGGTTTTGACCCGTTCTCACTGGAAAAATATCACTGAACATGTGCGTAATTACAAGTGTCGTGTAAATCGACCAACAGCCACAATCGATCGACCAACTTGTTAGGTTGGAAACGCAGAGCAACGATGCATCGTGATTTTGTAATGGTGTCACGAGATGTGTTTCATTGTTTTAGAACCACGAAAGTCGGGTATTGATCGGTAAATACGTCTTTTCTATTTTTGATTTTTTGATTTTTTTTGATTTTAAATAAAAATTAAAAAAAATTGAAAAAAAATTGAAAATGCGTAAAAATAAACCATTTTCTATCATTTTAGGCACGAGGGGTGATTTTGACTCAGTTTCACTAGAAAAATATCACCGAGCATGTGCATATTTACACGTATCGTGTAATTCAACCAAAAACCAAGATACGATCGATCGATCAACTTGTTTGGTTGGAACACAAAGCGAAGAAGCGTCGTGATTTTGAAGGTGGCACGAGGTGTGTCTCATTGTCATAGAACCACGAGAATCGAGAATTGATCGGTGAATACAACTTTTCTATTTTTTTGTTTTTTTAATTTTAAAAACCGAGGAAAAGTCCCATCGGAAAAAAACCGAGGGGAATTCCATCCCCTCGTTTTCTTTTTAAATTAAAAAAATTAAAAAAATTAAAAAAATATAAAAATAAATCATATCCTATCATTTTAGGAACGTGGGATGTTTTTGACCCGGTTCAATAGAAAAATATCACCGAACATGTGCGTATTTTACACGTGTCGTGTAACTCGACCAACAACCAAGATACGATCGATCGATCAACTTGTTAGGTTGGAAACGCAAAGAAACGAGGCATCGTGATTTCGTAATGGTGCCACGAGGTACATTTTATTGTTATAGAACCACGAGAATCAGGTATTGATTCGGGAAATACGCCTTTTATATTTTTTTTGATTTTTTTAATATAAAATAAATTTTTTGAAAAAAACCAGAAAAAATAGAAAATGCGTAAAAATAAACCATATTCTATCATTTTAGGCATGGGGGTTGTTTTGACCCGGTCTCGCTAGAAAAATATCACCGAGCATGTGCGTGTTTACACGTGTCGTGTAATTCGACCAACAACCGAGTTACGATCGATCGATCAACTTGTTTGGTTGAATATGTGAAGTGAAGAAGCGTCATGATTTTGTGAAGGAGGCACGAGGTGCGTCTCGTTGTCTTAGAACTACGAGAATCGAGTATTGATCGGTAAATACAATTTTTCTATTTTTTTATTTTTAATTTTAAAAAATCGAGGGGAACCTAGGCCCCTCGGAAAAAAATCGAGGGGAACTATTTTCCCTCGGAAAATTACCAAAGGGAAATAGATTTCTCTCTTAAATCCTGAGGGGAATTGCATCCCCTCAGTTTTTTAAATTAAAAAAATCGAAAAAAAAAGAAAAAAATAGAAAAAATGTAAAAATAAACTATATCATATCACTTTAGGCACGTGAGGTTTTGATCCGGCCTCACTGAAAAAATATCCCCGAACATGTGCGTAATTACAAGTGTCGTGTAATTCGACCAACAATCAAGATACGATTGATCGATCATTGTTTGGTTGGAAACGCAAAGTGAAGAAGTGTCATGATTTTGTTAAGGTGGCACGAGTTGCATTTTGTTGTCGTAGAACCACGAGCATCGGAGGTTGATTGGTAAATATGCCTTTTCTATTTTTTTCTATTTTTTTAAACTTTTTTAATTTAAAAAAATCGAGGGGAACAATTTACTCTCGAAAAGAATCGAGGGGAACTAATTCCCCTCGGATTTTCCAACGGATTCCCGAAGGGCACGATGCCCTCGTTCCCAAGCTCAGCAGTGGGCTCGCCCCCACTGTCTCACTCTGGTTTTTTGCAGCAAAAAAAAAAAAAAAGAAAATGTAAAGGGAGAAATAGAAGCCCACCGTCGCGCCATGAATCCCACCCACCACTTCGCCACCACCACCTCCGCCCGCTGCTCCAATCACCGCCGACCTACAACCGCCGCACCCACCACCACCAGCGCCTGCTCCAGCCTCCACCACCCGCCACCTCCGGTCTCTAACCTCAACCCAACCTCCACCACTGCCTACCACCGAACGCCGCGAGATTCAACGAGGTAATTCCAATTTTATTTTTACCAAATAATTTACCAACGGAATTTAATCAGTTGATAAATACTTACAAAATTTAATACCTGTAGGTAATTAATTGCCTATGGATTAAATTTACGTCGGTAAACTAACTACAAATATTAAATTATGTTGGTAAGTTGTCGACGAATTAAATTCGTCATATTACGTTGGTAATTTGTCGACAGATTAAATTTTCGTCGGTAAAATAGAATCCGTTGGTAGTTTCGTCCATAAAATTCATTGGTATTTGTCTTCTTCTTTTTTCTTTTTTTCATTTTTTTTTTTTTTGGTAGCAAATTGCTTTTGAATGGTTTCGAACACCATCTATAGTTCTGAGGCCAATTTTAAAAAATTAAAATACTGATATGGCATTAGGGTTGGAAATTACCAAATTTCGGCTAAACTCATTCTGGCAAAATTTGTCTTCAAATTGGTTCACATTAAAAGTAATGACACTAAAATTAGTTAATTACATTTGAGTGAGACTAGTTAGAAACCCACTATTAATTGTGAGACTAATTTTGAAAATTTCCCCTTTTAATTAAGATCACCCTAATTAACCTAACGTGCTTCGTGTTGCCATCCATGTAACCATATATATCCCGCCTCCTAAGAATAAGTTGGCAAGCTGAAATCAATCATTTTCAAGGACAGATGCTGAATGAAAACTTGGTGTGAAAGTGAAGCCTCCTTTAAATGATGCCTTCATAATGAACGTTTGATATTTATTTATTTCGTTTTTAAGCCATTTCTTGCATGCTTACAAAGCCATCATATCCACGCCAACGGAGTTCAATTTTCTCAACAAATTGAAGTTTTGTTACAAAGTTAAATTAGATGCAACATTCCATGCTTTCTACATCTGTTAGGTTACCTAGAAGCCTTTTATTATCATCTAAGTTACTTCATTCATTAGTTCATAATTATCAAACGTTATTCTCGAGATTGGAATAAATTAGTGCAACACTAAACTGCAGCGAATTTAATTTTCGTCGACTAGGCAAAAGCTAAAAATAACCGTCAAGTTAAAAGTAAAAATGGTAAACATATAATTTTATAAATTTAGCAGCGTGCATTACTAATCGGCAATAATAATAATTTGCGATGCATACTTTGTGCCAAAAACTTAATAAAATACAACTTTGTTGAATATGTCCCAATCATTGATGTATCAAAACTCCATATGAATGTTGAACTTTGTATATATTATTCAACTTAAATTAATCTTGGTGCATCTATGAAATTAGAAAAAGGACAGGCCCCCCTCCCACTCCTACCCCTCAACTAAACAATATAAAAGACAGGTAAGGTTTTCCATTTCTTTTTAATACTAATGCAGAGATTTTTAAACATGAAGGCATTGTTAGCTTGGGGGGCCTATTTGGCCCGGCTCCTAAAATTTCGAAAAATATTGTATTTTACTATTTAAAATTTTAAAAAAGAGGAAAACTAGTGTTTATTCTGCTAGAGTAGAGATCCTTAAGTTATTCGTTCTGTATTATTACTGTCAGAGTAAATATGAGTTCCTAATATCTCAACTTAGTATGGACCACAACTATGAACTAAAAATTAGTACATTAATTGGACCACTACATTATATTGCCACCAGCAGAAATCACATTCATCTGCGCCCATATATGTTGACATCAACCATAATGTGGACGGCGGACTTATTGTCCACTCTATACTATTGACTATCTCTCTCCTTTCATAAGAAATTATTGAAAAATATACATCTATCTAAAAAACAAACAAACTAGGAATGTATCTCCAAAAATAATTTCTAAAATAAAAGGTCAAAAATAAAATTAGTAAAATATATCTCTATTGCTCATGATCAAGGTATATGTGTATATACTGATTATAAGAAATACAATCATGATTTCTATTTAGACATAAATGCCCCTCTTGAGGTGACATAGTGTAGCAGGGTAGTTTTTCCGGATTAATTATATCGATATAACTTGATCGAGTTGTCACACAAGACTTGCTCAGTGCACTACATATTAGAAAATAAATATGAGGGAGTACTTAGAGTTGATATTATTTATTTTCTTCCCAACCAAAACAAATGTAACTTGATGGGCGCTGTGATTTTCACCAACTACACACATAAACTTTTTCTTTAGGTTTTCCTCTGTTTATTTCACCTTAAAATAAAGGTCCACCAAAATATATAATAATAATAATACTATTGCATTCACATCCAAATTTCCTCCTCGTCTTCTCCAATAGTACAAGCATTTAATCCAAACCTAAGTTTTCTCACTTTGGTCCCTCGTTCTCCAAGCTTCCACCTTTTTCTCCGAGTATTTTTCTATCACATCCCTGTAATTAATCTTTTCATTTTCTAGTACAATCTTCTTAAATTCAATCTGGGCTATCTTAATTCCCCAAATCTTGAAATGGGCCAACCCTTTTTCCGCCATTGATGCTTTCACAAGTAACATGTTCATTCGTGGAGATAAACAAAAAATAAAAAAACTCAGAAAATAAAAAGTAGCACTCAAGTGATTGTATAGATTCCTCAATGGATCTCGCGGAATCTAAAGCTCTATCCCCGATTAAAAGCCCGCCAACCTCGCTCTTCGGCTCGAATTTGCACTCTTCACACGCTAGCTTTCCAATTATAGCAGTTGCCATAATCGGCATTCTAGCCACCGCCTTCTTGCTTGTCAGCTACTACATATTCGTGATCAAGTGTTGCCTGAGCTGGCACCGGATCGACATCTTAAGGCGTTTTTCGTTCTCGAGGAGGCGACGGGCCGAGGACACTTTAGTAATTTATCATTCCCCGGTGGCGGCGGCCGAAAACCGGGGGCTCAACGAGGCAGCAATCAGATCAATACCGATTTTAAAGTTCAAGAAAAACGAGGCCTTCGATGCCAAACCGTGCGAATGTGCCGTTTGTTTGAACGAGTTCCAAGAAGAAGAAAAGCTGAGGGTCATTCCAAACTGTGCACATGTTTTTCACATTGATTGTATCGACGTTTGGCTTCAGAACAGCGCAAATTGCCCACTTTGCAGAACGAGCATTTCGTCGAACAGGTTGGATGCACAATTCCCATTGAATCATATCATCTTTCCAAGCCCTTCGCCGCAAGACCCAACCGATAGTTTCACAGGGAGAGATGAGGATTACGTTGTGATCGAAATAGGACCTTCGAGAATCCCGGAGAATTCGAACTCAGACGAGCTTTTAACAACGATCAATTTATCGCCGAGAAAGATGGAGAGGATTAGGGTTTCGCGAAAAGGGGCTAAAAAACCTAGCCATGTTTCGAGCATGGGAGATGAGTGTATTGATAATAGGCAGAAAGATGAGCGTTTTTTAGTTCAGCCCATGAGAAGGTCTTTTTCGATGGATTCAGGGACTGATAGCCAGCTTTATTTAGCTGTTCAAGAAATAATACAAAGGCAAAGAGAGGTAAATAATAATCATAATAATAATGACGTAATAATTAGTCCAAATGAAGGTTGCAGCAGAGTTAATAAAAGATCCTTTTTTTCTTTTGGGCAAGGAAAGGGTTCTTCAAGAAGTGCAGTTCAACCAGTTGCGTTAGATTAGATTCTTTCTTTTTTTTTTTTGATTTTATTTATTATTATTATTATTGGTGTTTATTTTTGGTATAGAATTATAGGCAGTAGATTTGTTTAGGGGAAATAGGGTGGTTGTGAAAAAGAAGTGAAGAAAATTTTCAATTTGCAGATTGATGATGGTTTTTAGTTGTATTGGGTTTTTGGATTTATTTGATTGCATGACAAAATGGAAGGCTTGTTGGTGGACCACCTATATCTAATTTTTGACTTAAAGCTATTATTGTGATCATCATTGCTAATAGCTTTTCTTTTACCTTTCCACATAATTTTTCTTTATTTTTATAATTTGAATTCCTATCTTGATTGAATGAAATGATGACACCATTTAACTTGGGATATTTACAATATATACCCTAAGTTTTGGGGTAGTTATTAAAAAAGCCCTTGAAAAAGTTGGAACAATTCATAATATTATGAAAATTGAGGATGTAAGTGTAAGATATTCGATAACCTCTACAAAAGTAAACCTCAGGGGATTATGTAATCTTAACACATTTTTGGAATTTTTGTAATTAACCCAAAGCTCATGGTGTAGTTTCTCTAATTATACCTTTTATTTATATATATATTTTCTCATGAGATTGAAAGGTTGGAATAGAAGAGAGGGGTCCCCTACTCAACCTATATTCCAATTGGCACTATGACAGATTACCAAACTTTAGGGAAGTGATAATAATGGCTGGATTTTTTTTCTTCGTAAAGTTTTTTTCTTTCAGGCTGGAGTATAATTTTTTTTATTTTTTTTAATATCCTAAAGTGTTGGGTGATGAAAACACAAAGGTCACCAACCAAACTCCCATGACAATTTTTAATGGCTCATTACTCCATTCTGCAGTCTGTAGTTGTCAAATTGATGAGATAATTGAATTTTGAGTTTATAACCCTGGTACATAAGAAGAATCATATAGAGGTAGATAAATAGTTTGTGCTCACTCTGTGCCTTGTATGTAGCTACTTACGAAATACTTTGCATTGGCTTCTTTATTCCTTTCGTTTGGCATTCTTCTAGTATTTACTATTTATAGGGATTACGATGGAAGACTATTATAATGAACTCATCTCAATTTGAACGAGTTAAAAGGTTTCAAGTGAATCTGAGTCACTGAGTATATTTTGAACTTATTTGGATATCTAATCGATTAAATTAAAGTCGTTGACCTTTACTTATGCTATAACTTTTGATCATTTTCGTTGCCAACTACAATTCAAGGCGAGGCTGGTTTTGAGGTGAATATCACACTAATTATTATTGGTGTAATGAGTTCATGTTTTATTTTAATTATTTATATCTTCACTTTTATCTATAAAAGTGTCACTTTTGCGAAAAGAAAAACAAAATGTCATTTTACGTATTAATCAAACATTCAAGTAAAGTATGAGATAATAGAGTCATGTTTTCATTTCTAACATCATTTTTAACTCTAAGAGTGTGATCTTATATTTTGAATAAAATTTATTTATTTTTATTATAAGTATTATAATTTCAAAATGTTAATTTGTATTTCACATAAAATTATCAATTTTATTTTTTTTTTTGAAAATCGGCATTCTTAACCTTAAATTTATCACATTGTAATTTGCATACGATATATTATAGTATATTGATTATATACGAATGTGTGTGCGCGCGTGCGTATGTGTATTTTTATAATATTTACGAATGACACTTTTATAGTTAAAAAGTGATCTTTGATCTGGCAACTCCTACCTTGCGGGTTACAATTTTTAAGAGAAGTGAATCAGTCACAAGGAGAAGACCGTGTAGCGGTCACGTACAAGTTTACGGCGGTTTCAATTTATCAAAGCCCATTCAAACATTGTCACATTCCCTTTATTGAGTATTTGCATTTTTGTTAATGGAATTATGTAAAAATGTCAGCAGCCAAACCTAAAGTCTTCCCCACCATATTCTACTTGTAGCACGAAGTGGAGTGGTGTGAGGCTGAGGAGAACTTCAACTCTTGGATAGTTGCAAGAGTTGAAGTTCTCCTCAACCTCACACCACTCCACTCCGTGCTATAAGTAGAACATGGTGGGTAGGGGTGTGCGGGGTGTGCATCGGTCGGTTCGGTCGACCGAACCGACCGAATTGTCAAAACCGAATTGACCGACTTCGGTCGTTGGTCGGGCCGAACAGACCGAGAATTTTTGGAAAACCGAACCGAAATACTTCGGTCGATTTCGAGCCGAACCGATTTCTTTTTTTTTTTAAATTCTTTTATTTTCTAAAGCAGAAAAATAAATTAATAAAATATATAATTAATATATTATATTTTATATATATATATAAAATTTGGTCGGTTCGATTTTATCGGGTTTTTTGGTGGTCAAACCGAAACCGACCGAAATTCTTACGACCGAAAACCAAACCGTCGGTCGAAAAACCGAACCGAATTATACTATTCGAACGGTTCGATTTTTGGTCGAATTTTGCACACCCCTAATCAACAACTATTCTCGCTCACTAGTTAGACCAGGATTTAAGAATCCAACTAAAATGAAGCATTATGTATTTATATTTTATGTACGTTCAAAAGAAGCTTTATTCTTTTCTTTTAAAATCCTGTATGATGAATTGGGAAAATTTAGCCCGGCTGGCCATCCTGAAAAATATGCGGGCCGCTAGCCTCAATTTTGCAAGCATAAAAAACAAAAACAAGCTCGGCGCAATAGACATGGGCTAGTAATTAGCTTGAAATAAATAAACAGGCAACTAATTGGGTACATTCAATATAATAAATATTCAAATTCGTCAAAATAAATTTTAATATTTATTGTGATAATCTTTTATTTTAATTGTGATAAATTTGAATTTATAAATACGTAACATGCATAAGAATATTCATATTCATTGTGATAAAATTATTTATGTCTGTTCTGATAAATGTTCATGTCTATTGTGATAAAAGTTCATCTCTATTATCATAAATATTAATAGAGATGAACTTGTCGGTTCATTGTTGTAAATGTATGAAACTTAAGTAGTGAGTACTAGTTAGGGAATGTGCAAACAAATTTTTTAAAACCACTTGAATCGTTCGCATCGCACCACACAGCACATTTAGTGTTATGTTTTATTAAAACTGTGATATGAATAGAATGAAAATTGCACCGCCATTTTTGGTGCAAATTTTATTTTAGAAGTAAACCACACCGCACCAAACTTATATAGTTTTAATGGGTAGATAAGTTATTTTTCTTCCCTCTTTATATAGTTGAATTAGTTTGATGTATATATTAAAACCTAATTATATGGTAATTAAATAAACTTAGATTTCCATTCTAATCCCAAACAAAACAAAACGGATATTACATGTTTGAAAAAAATATTACAAAAATATAATGTACAATTAACATGCATTATGTTTTGAATGTATTTGAGAAAAGAGATAATGCAAAATGTTATATTTTCAGGACCATCTTATTTTAGAACAACGAAAAATAATATTTTGTATCAATAAGTTACAATAACTATAAACTCCACGGAAAAAAATCAGTTAATCGAAATTGTCAAATATTCCGAAATTGACCGATACCATTCAAAATCGTATGAAATCCACCGAAATCGCATACTTGAATTCATTCAAAACCTGCAATTAAAAACTAAACTCTTAAATGACCGCAATAAACATGTAACAACAAATTTCATTGTCTGCAAAAAACTAAAAATATGAAAATAGTGAAATCTGATTTTTTCTTAAATCAATGAAATTATGAGTTACAAACTTTACAAAATCCTCCGATTCTTCTCCTCAACTTGAATTTGTGTCTTGGAGTGAAATCATCGACTTGATCTTCTCCTTGACTTTGTTTTCTTTTTAATATATCGTTCATACGAGGGCCAAACACATTGGTATCGGATCAAACGTTAAAATTTTCAAGAACTTGAAGAACACGAATTTTTATGATTTTTTGTCATTCGTCATAGATAGATTTTCAGTCTTTTCCACGCCGGATGTTCAACTTATTGACAATTTTTGAAGATTTGAAAGCTTTCATTCGAATATATTATACGAACAACGCTCTTGATCTTCGATTTCTTTTCTAAATTTTTTAAGAGCACCTTCAAATTTACGTAGAGAATTTATGTACTCTTTTCCACTTGTGAATGCTAAAATTCTTGTGTTCTTGAATTATGAGAATGACTCTTACTTATAGGTGTAGGATGAGAATCATTACCCTAATATTTGATTGATCCGTCAAGATTTTCATGGTCAAGTAAATTGATATATGGTAATATAGTATTCTACTCAACCGTCCAAAAAATATAACACACTTTCCCCCTTTTTTTTTGTCCCAAATTATAACACACTTTTCATTCTTACTTGTGCCCCTATTTAGCATATTAGCATCCGTTCATAGTGTTAATGGAATGGTATAATTTAAAAATGTAGGTAAAATTTAGTACTTTAACAATAATAACTATTTTTTCTTAATCTCTGTAAAAGTGAAAATGTGCTATATTTGTGGGACGAAGGAAGTATTAATTAAGTATTTTATTTACTTTTGAAATATTGAAATCCAAATACAAATACAATTAATATATATCATATATTTTCATTCCTTAAAATTCACGCGTGTAACAACAAGTTTATTGTATGCAAAAACTAATAAACTAGAAGATAGTGAAATTTGAATTTTTATTAAATCAATGAAAATATGGGCTACAATCTCTATAAAATCATCTAATTCTTCTCTTCAACTTGAATTTGCGTATTGGAGTGAATTTTTTGACTTGATCTTCTCATCAAGTCTGTTTTCTTTTAATAACGTTAGTACGAGGGCAAAACGCATTGTTGGGTCAAACATTAAAATCTTCGAGAACTTGAAAAAAGAGTTCTTACAGTTCATTATTCATAGTCGCATAATCAATATTTACTACTTTCCACGATGGATCTTCAATTTATTAACATAATTCGTAGGCTTGAAAGCTTTATTTCGAATTAAAGGTCAACCTTCAATATATTATGCGAACATCGCTCTTGATTTAAAAAAAAAAAACGAAATTTCAAGTACACCTTCAGATTTATAGAGAGAATTTGTCTAATCTTCTGCACTTGTGAATGAAATTCTTGTGTCATTAAATTATGAGAATGACACCTTATTTATGTGTGCATGATGAGAATGTTCACCATAAATATTTGATATATTAAAGGACGCGATTTGATAAGTCATTCAAGATTTCAAATCTATATTTCTCATATTCATATTGATGAGCAAGTAAATTGATATAGAGTAATATAATATTTTTTTTAATTAAGTATTTTATTTACTTTTGAAATATTGAAATCCAAATACAAATTACAATTAATATATATCATATATTTTCATTCCTTAAATTCACCGCGTGTAACAACAAGTTTATTGTATGCAAAAACTAATAAACTAGAAGATAGTGAAAATTTGAATTTTTATTAAATCAATGAAAATATGGGCTACAATCTCTATAAATCATCTAATTCTTCTCTTCAACTTGAATTTGCGTATTGGAGTGAATTTTTTGACTTGATCTTCTCATCAAGTCTGTTTTCTTTAATAACGTTAGTACGAGGGCAAAACGCATTGTTGGGTCAAACATTAAAATCTTCGAGAACTTGAAAAAGAGTTCTTACGGTTCATTATTCATGGTCGCATAATCAATATTTACTACTTTCCACGATGGATCTTCAATTTATTAACATAATTCGTAGGCTTGAAAGCTTTATTTCGAATTAAAGGTCAACCTTCAATATATTATGCGAACATCGCTCTTGATTTAAAAAAAAAAAAATCGAAATTTCAAGTACACCTTAAGATTTATAGAGAGAATTTGTCTAATCTTCTGCACTTGTGAATGAAATTCTTGTGTCATTAAATTATGAGAATGACACTTATTTATGTGTGCATGATGAGAATGTTCACCATAAATATTTGATATATTAAAGGACGCGATTTGATAAGTCATTCAAGATTTCAAATCTATATTTCTCATATTCATATTGATGAGCAAGTAAATTGATATAGAGTAATATAATATTTTTTTAATTAAGTATTTTATTTACTTTTGAATTTAATATCCAAAACAAAATAATTACACAATTAATATATATATTTATATATTTAAGTCCCCGAATTCCCATGTCAACGTCAGTTAAAAATTAATGAAAAAACCGCCAAAACCGTACCGTTTCCACCCTTAGCTGGGAATCGAACTAGAATTGAATTTTTTGCTCAAAATCGATGGATTTGCCTTGGTGTTTTTTCTTTTGTTTGATAAATAAGTTTTGGTTCGATTTTAATATTTGGGAAACTCGATTTCTCAATTCAATTCGATGGATAAAAGAAAAAATAGTTTGCATCAACTTTATTTTTAATCAATTTGTATACATATTATATTATTATTACTATTAATCTTATATGAAAACATTGTTTAACTTAGCAAATAAAGTGAAAGTACAAATTGAGAAATAGTGTTTAACCACCAACGGCTAGTTTCTCGTTTGAATTGCAGCCGTTGATCTTCAACGACTAGTTGATTTCAGCCGTAGATTTCCAACGACATTTAACCGGGGCAGTTTAACCGCCAGATTTTTTTTTTCTTCAAAAGATCGGTTAACCAGCGGTTACGGTTAGCCGGTAACTCTAAACGTAACCTAACCACCGACGACCGGTTGATGTTTACGGTTTAACCGGAATCGTCGGTTAACAGTTAACCGTAACAGGTCTACCATGACACCCAACTTTACATTATATCCCTCGATTTGTCAATTTTTATAATTAAATTTTAATCTAATAACTTCAGTGAGATGAAAAATGATGTGGTAAAACTGTAAAGGCACCTTAAAAACCCGCTTAACTATAACATAATGAAACTAGTATAATTATTTCATCCGATCACCAAACAAAACCTTATCTACTTCACTTTTTACTTTGCTGCAAGATTAATATTTCTCTCTCTAAAAGAAATGAAAACTATCTCGCCAGTCGCACCATCAAAAACCACTATCCTTTCGAGCTAAAAAAACCCCAAAAAGGAATCTTTTTAACTCGCAGCAAACATGAAGATTATGGTAGCTGTCAAACGGGTCATCGACTACGCCGTCAAAATCCGGGTCAAACCCGACAAGGTACAGGGCCCGTGACAAATGATTTTTCTTTGTAAAACTTTTATTTCAATAATTATCAATTTAATGCTGGAAAGAATCTGATTTTGATGGTTTGGTTTTTTCCAGAGTGGTGTGGAGACGTCTAATGTGAAGATGTCGATGAACCCTTTCTGCGAGATCGCGTTAGAAGAGGCGCTCAGGATTAAGGAGTCGGGCCGGGCCTCCGAGGTGATTGCTGTGTCCGTGGGCCCGGCCCAGTGCATTGACACTCTCCGAACCGGGCTCGCTATGGGCGCTGATCGGGCCATCCACGTGGAGTTCCCGGGCACCCTTTACCCACTTTCGATTGCCAAGATTCTTAAAGCCCTTGTTGATGTTGAGAAGCCCGGCCTTGTTCTTCTTGGCAAACAGGTAATTATTTATTTATTGGAAAACGTTTTGAAATTCTTTTGAGAAATAAGTTTGTGAAGCTATGATTATTTTTTTGCTTTTTCTGAGAAATGGGCTTAGGTGAATTCTACATTTTGTAGTTTCCGTACTTTTGCTTCAGCTTGAAGATGTTGAAAATTGAATTTTTGTCGTGTTCAATGAGATTTGGGGTTTGATGGATTTTTGTGTTCAATAAATTGAGGTTGTGCACATTGTCGTTCTACTTTCAAGTTCACTTGGACTTTTAAAACCAACAATGGCAATCCATATGTGAGCAATTCGAGAAGACTGTGGAATTAATTTAATTTGTACCTGTCATCAAAATCACTGAACAATTTGGGAATAATGTAATTTGATCAATTGTGGATGCTTGCAATTTTGATACTATGGAATGTCAGAATAATTATCTAGTGTGTTTTCATTAGTGAAAGTCTATCATTTGATGCTTTCAAGATATACTGTATTTGAATCTTTATTATGCATTTAGTAGAGATGTGAAAAGAGTCATGAGCCCTAGAAAAAGAGGTTTAGTCCTAATTAATTTGGCCAGTTAAATCAGGACTTTTTTTGGCCCGCTGTTTAGCCTGAAGCCCGCTAGCTCACTATCTTTTAAATATAAATATAGTTTAATATTTTATTACATCTTCCAAGTAAACAATTTCCCACCTTCTTCATCATTTCATCTTTAACTTATCCAAAAATCTATATTTTTTGGCAATGTTATTCTCTCTCTCTCTCTTGTTCCAATTGCTTCTTTTTTTATTAATAAAGAAGAAAATCTCAAAAGTCGAGAAGATTGACTAGTTTATTTAGGATATAAATTATATTTTTAAATAGTATGCTAAATCTATAATTTAAAAGTTATTTATTATTATTAATTTTTTTTTTAAATATGAAGGTTTTATTGTAATGGAAAATACCTAAATAGATTGTATCTTTATATTATATTTTTATTTAAAAAAAATATATTTTAAAAGATTTATATTTATAATTTTGTTAATGCATTATAATCTAAAACTATGTACAATTTGTTTTATAATGAATACAAACTTTAAATATTAGATTTAAACGTTATATATGTTTAAATTTGAAATATTAGATATAAATATATAATTTTGAAAATATTGTCTTATAGCCCGCTAGTGGCCCATGTAGCCCGAAGTCCGATAGAGTTAGGGTTAGTTTCACATATAGTTGGATCGTTTAAACTTTAAATCAGGGCCTGCTTCATGCTAAATGTTCTGGGCCAAAAAAAGTCCTGATTCAAACTGTCCAACAATATGTTCTGGGCTAAACAGGACACTTAAATCGAAAAAGTAGAATAATAACTTTTAAATTATTGATTTGGTATACTATTTAAATATGTTATATCAATATCATAAAGAATCTAATCAGCCTTCTCGACTTTTTAAGATTTTCTTCTTTATAATAATAATAATAATAATAATAATAATAATAATAATAATTATTATTATTATTATTATTATTATTATTATGTAATTGATAAAAAAACACACTGTCAAAAAACGTTGATGTTTGGGTAAAGTTAAAGAGTAAATGATGAAGGAGATGTGAATTAGAAAAATATTTATTTGGAAGATGTTATGAAAGTTAATTATTAAAATTATATTTATTTTTAAAAACTAGCGGGCTCATCCGGATGACCACGGGCTAGCCCTAACGCGCTTGGGGCTAAACGGTCCAGGAAAAAAAAGCCCTGATTAAGATGGGCCAAAATAACAACAACCTAATCCTCCTTTTCTCCGGTTTAAACGGTCCTGCCTGCGGGCCGATGACCCTTTTAACATCTCTAGCATTTAGTATGCCTAACACTAGATTCCACAGAAGATTTTACAACGTTTCATTGTTGCGCGGCATTGATGGTGCCCATTGTGAATGTGTTTTGTCTTCAACAAAGATGTTTATTATGTTCTTGAGAAATTATAGGGCACTATTTTTTAGATAAATTTGGACAAGCACACTGTTAATCAAATTTTAAAAGTCATATACTATTCACTTTTATAATGAGAATATTGTAAGTTTTGTTTTATGTAATACTTATGCTTGATTTACAGTTCCTACTTGCATGCTT
>BMAC01000640.1:37802-54973 GCA_014905375.1 Phtheirospermum japonicum | reverse complement strand
GTTCAGTTTTGGTTTCTTTCTGCTTGAGGAATCAGCCAAAGAATGTCACTTCTGATATTGAGCTTTTAATTAGGCTGTAGACGATGACTGCAACCAGACAGGACAAATGATTGCAGGACTTCTTAAATGGCCACAAGGGACCTTTGCGTCCAAGGTTAACTTCACGTTGCTCAAACTATTCAAACATGATTTTTCCAACTCCATTTTTTGATAGGCATATGGAAGAATTATATCTTGTGATTCTTCGTGTTGCCTTATCATTTATTTTCCACTCTCACAATTTAGTCATATTCTATTAAATCATTAATTTTCCTTTTAACAATTTTTACCCGCCATTGTGTATTTTTTGGTTTCTCAAAAGAAATTTATAATGGCATTTTTGGGCTGTGTATTGAGACATTTTAAATGCTAATATTAATGAACTATGCCCTTTATTAGGTAATTTGTTTTTCTGGTTCTTGAACTTTTAACACAAGTTTGGTATATTGCTTGTGTTAGGTTGTTCTCGATGATGATAATAAAGTAGCTACAGTGGACAGAGAGGTTGATGGTGGCCTTGAGACATTGTGTTTGGATTTGCCTGCAGTTATCACGTAAATAATCTATAATCATTTTCTTCTTACGAGACACTTTTGTTAGCTATGCAGCCTAACCGTTAGATAGGTCCTCTAAAACTAAAACATAAAATATATATAATTTATTTAAAAAAAAAGAAAACGACATAAAACCTAAACTAACTAAAAGAAAGAACTCTAAGAAAAGGAACACACACACACACACAAAACCTAAACATCCAAAAAAACGTAAAAACCCTAAAAAAATCTCCTATAATTTGGAAAATCCTAAGAAAAACTACAAAAAAACCCTCAAAAAACTAAAACTGGCCTCTGCCAAGTTTTTGTTTTATTATTTTAATAAATAAGCTGAGAATCACTTTTTTAAAAGTTTTTGCAAGGACTCCCTTAATGGAAAGAGCTAAGAGCATAAGTTCTCGGACGAGGTTTTTGAACAGAACTTCGATAGAAGAAAGGGAATCCCTAACATAAATCTGTTACTTACCGCTGATAAAGTTTAAAAAATTTAGACGTGTTTTTATTTATGTTTAAATTCAATTACGACTGAATCTGTTAAAAAGATAATAAAATTATAACACAGGCTAATTATAATACAAGCCGACTATTATAAATATACACACACACACATATATATACCAGGGTCCAATTTGGAAGGTGGCAAAATCCTTTTTCTTTGCTGCATCCATAGAACCCTTTTTCTGCATCCTTTTTGGGAGTCATTAACTATAGGGCAGAGATCAACCAAGTGGAATGGGAAAAAGATATGTGGATGCTGAAATCCACTGTAGTGAAAATGAAGAATCGACAAGTACAACTTTTGGCTTTGAATGACCAATATAATGCAAGGTTATGCAGCTCCTGAACACTCCGAATTACAAAATTTCTGATAAATTTGACTATTCTGGCAAGTTAAAAATCGCCTCAAAGAATGTTTGATGGCGAGACAGTCTCACCTGTAAAATGGATTCAGGTAGGGAGCGAGCGGGTCACATGTTCTTAGGACCCGTCCAAGTGATCCATTGGTCCCACCCTATTCCACAAGTGAGCGCTTATCGCCATTGAACATTCTTTGAGGCTGTTTTTCACTTGTCGGAATCATCAAATTCATCATAAAAACTGGATTATTCCGAAGCCGCCTAACCTTGCATCCTTTTCCAGAGCCAGAAATTGTACATGGAAAAATTCTTTTGAGTCGTCAAATTGTTCGTCATTTTCGATGCGGTGGATTTTAGCATCCACACAAGAGAAATCTATTTTCTCTTCCACTTGGTTGCTATTTGCCCGGTCATCAATGGCTCCTAGAAATGAAATGATACAGAGGTTTCTAAGGATACAACGAAGAAAAGGGGTTCTAATAATGTAGCGAAGGAAAAGGTTCTGACTTTCACAGTTCCAAATTGATATTTTTTTATTATAGCCAGTCTGTATATAATTAGTCTGTTATAATTTTATTATTTTGTTCTACAGATTCACTCTGTATATAATTAGTCTGTTATAATTTATATTATTTTGTTGAACAGATTCAGTCGTAATTGAATTTAAACATAAATAGAAATCCATTTAGAATTTGTAAACGTTATCCATGGTAAGCAACAAATCCACTAGCTTTTCTGATATCCTTGCAGCCTAAAACAAATCATAGTTTCCTAAAGACATTTATTTATAAATTTGCTTGTCTACTATTTTTCTTCAATAATTCCAAAGGCATTTATGTTTAGTTTAGACCTTTTTTATTTTTATACATTGTCCTTATGAAGTCCTAAATTTCTGCCATCTTCACAGCACTGACTTGAGACTGAACCAACCGAGGTACGCAACTCTTCCAAACATCATGAAAGCAAAATCGAAGCCGATAAAAAAACTGACCCCACAAGATTTGAACGTCGAGATTAAATCCGACTTGGAGATTGTTCAAGTGACGGACCCGCCCAAAAGAAAAGCGGGGGTCATACTTTCTTCGGTCGATGAACTGATTGACAAATTGAAAAACGAAGCGCGCGTTATTTGACTCGGGTTAAGTTAAAAATAGCAGAGAAAAAAACAAACCATGTACTCAGTAATGTTAATATTTGTGCAGAAAATTATCTCCACTACCCTTAAGTTCAGTTCTTGTGTTTTTTGTACTTAGATTTGGGTTAATTACAAAACTTACCCTGAGGTTAAGTCTAATTACACAAAAGAAAAAAAAACTTAGTTTTTTAAATTACAAATAAGTCAATCTTACAAATAGCACTTTTCTTTGTATGCATAAATGAATGTTGGGGGTTATTTGTGACTAAAAAATAAGTAAAAAAAAAACAAAAAAAACCTCAGGGGTAATTTTACTATCTCTTTAGATTAACCTGTGTCTGTCCTGTGGAAGGTCATTAGTTTGAAATGTAGTTGAACTACAAACAGTTATGGATGGGCATGGGTGGGCCAAGATTACATTTGCCTGTAGATTTTATTTTATTTCCCATGCCTCTTTGTTGTTTGGAAAGAGTTTTCATCAACTTAATATTTTTTTGGTGTTAATGACGTTTTTGCTGACCTCCTGCTTATAGATGATCTTATATAAACAAAAAAAAAAAAAATTTTAACAGATAATGCTTGTAAGTTGCCCTAAAAATAAAAAAAAAAAAAAAAAAAAAAAGAAAAACATTTCTCCGGTCATATATTTTACATAAATATTTTTGAAACATTCCCAGAATGTCATATTGACTTTAGATATGCAAATAAAAAATAAAAATATGCTTTTATATTAAATATATATACTCTCCGGTTCATATTAAGTGTCGTTTTTTAGAAGTTAAATTTTGCTTCAAATTAATTGTCATTTTAGAACTTTTTACCAATTTTTTCCAACTTTATACTTACTCATTTAAAAAAACAAAATACATTTATGATAATAAGATATTTATGATAATAAGATAATTAATAGTAAAGAGGTAAGAAGGTTTAATTAGGAATATTATTAATTGATTAAGTGTATATTAATCAAATTTACATATTTTTAGATATAAATGATAAAACGTTTCGGAGGGAGTATTATTTAAAATTTAAATAGGGAAACTTGGACATGTTTCTAACAAATATGACAAAAGTAGCAATTAGATGCAAGTAGTAGTATTAATCGGTCACGCAATTATTCTATTGGGCGGATCAAATCGCTAATTTGCGAATTTATTAAGCCAATAATTGAGTTTGACCTCCACGTGGTCCTTTCTCACTGGCTCTGTCCCCCAACTACGATTCAATTCTCGTTTTCTCCCACCAAAATGTTTCACCGTCAAATTGCAATCAGATTTTTGCGTCGACATGTAAATCAAAAACAAAATCCACCATATTTCTCCCTAAAATCTGTGGATTTTGAATTTCGATTTGGAGATGTATAAACATCACGTTGATTCGTTGGATGAGAATTGCTGGTGTGATTTAGTCGATTACAGCAGCCTCTTGGATGACGTCGCGCCGCCGCCGGACGATCCTTGTTTGAGTCAGCAGCCGCAGTCGGAAAAGTAAGTGGCCGAACAAATTAATTTAATTTAATTTGGTTCAGTTAGGGTTTTTTTTAGTTCTTGGTTGATGTTTCTGTGGGGATTTCATCTTCTTGCATCTGTTTGTCATACTGAAAATTTGGAGTAAAATTTATCTGATTTTATAAATTTTTAATCTTTCGTTATTTATATTCATTCACCTTGTGAAATTGGAAATTTGAGCATAAAAGGCAACAATTTTCCACGATTATGAAAAACCTATATTTTAATTTTCAAGCATAAATTTGGGTTGTTTATAAGCCAAAATTTGGAGGGGAAAAAAAAGGAATGGCTTTGATATGTTTGACCATATGTTATTGCAGTGCTGGTGTGTCAATGGATGGTTCTCTTACGTCCCCAGGAAGTGATTCTGCAGAACATCCGAGAAAGAGGTCAGTGAAAATATTTTTTCTTATGTCTTATCTGATATATATAGAGAGAGAGAAACGGTAAAAAGTTTCTTACTTTTTTCCCCTTTTTGTTTGGGTTGTGTTCTACAGGGGACGTTGTGATCAATCTGGTAGAATAGGAACAAAAGCAGGTCGGGAGAGAATGAGAAGAGAAAAATTGAATGACAGGCAGGAATTCATTAAGGCTGCGTTTGGATTGAGGGATTGGAAATCCATTACAACAAATTTTAAATTTTTTTATCAATTGTCCTCAACGGTGTTTGCATTGATCGAATAGTTTTTATTCTTTATGTAGGTTCTCAGAGTTGTCGGCTATTTTGGAACCTGGACGACCTGTGAAAACCGAAAAATCGGCTATACTCGGTGATGCTATCAGAATTCTAAACCAGCTGAAAGCTGAATCCCAGGATTATGCAGAGACGAACAAAAGACTTTTGGAAGAGATAAATAATTTGAAGGTTACATTGAGTAATTATGTAGCACCTTGTTAATTAAAAAAAACCTAGTTAACTTTCAAAATTACACACACACACACACACAAAAAAAAAAAAGGAGGTTTGTTTTAGGTTAAAATTAACGGGCTAACTGTAATAATGTTTTTTGCTTATGAAGAGGGTAAATTTAAGACAAAATAAAATCTCGGGTTATTTTTTGTAATTTTGAAAGTTATCCCTTCTTTTTGTAATTAGGTCAAACCTCAAGGGTAGTTTTGTAATTATTATTATTTTATTTTTTAACGGGCAGCGTAGTGCGTATTAAAGATTTTTCGAACTTTTTTGTTTTTATGGTTAAGAAATAACGTACAACGAAATCAGCCTTGTTTTCGTTTTATTCTGAAACAGGCTGAGAAAAATGAGCTTCGTGAAGAGAAAATAATGCTCAAGGCAGATAAAGAAAGGTTAGAACAGCAGTTGAAAACAGTGTCTGTTCCTCCAACTGGGTTCGTGCCAGCTCATCCACCAGTATATCAGGCCGAGGCTAACAAGGTCCCGATAATCCCCAGCTATGGGTTTATCCCAATGTGGCACTATTTACCCCCATCGACCCGCGATACGTCTCAAGATCATGAACTCAGGCCTCCTGCTGCTTGATCATCGCAAAATTTACTATTTGTCGAGCAATTGAGAAAATGTTCAATCATACATGATTGTACATAACAATTAGATGAGAGTTGATGTAACCTTTACTTAGTGTTTTTTTTTCTGAGAAATCTCATCGAATGTTATAGAAACCTTTACAATGTTTGAAGAATCATATTTCGAATGAGGTACGTTCTTTAATATTTCAAATTTTAAAATGTGTCACAAAATTATTTATGTGTTATTTTCGGCCCAAAAAAAACTAAAAACAAAAAAACAAACAAACAAACAAACAAACACACACACACAAACAAACTGAAGAACGTCTAAGGTTCTCGTTTCGAGTTATTTTCGCCTGCAGTGAATATCAGTGTCTCCGGGTCTTGAGTATCTCTCGGCTTTATTCGTGCTTCATCATGTTCTTTTCCCCATAAGAGCATATAAAGGCCTATAATTACAATAACGCCACCTAGTATGCTGCAAATAACACGGGCATTCGATTATATTCAATTCCGGCCCATTTCACACACACACACAGGTAAACAATATTTCCTACCTTCCAGCATACAGCTTCTCACCAAGGACAAAAAATGACACAAATGCCACTAACAATGTCGTAAGCGGATTAAACATTGTCACAAAAACCGGTCCCTTTGCTTCTGTGCACCACAGTTGAGCAAACATAACCATGCCTGAGATAACAACTCCCTGTTTTTTCATTGGATGAGATTAGTTCAGAATGTATTAAATTCTTATATTTTTAAACTTGATGCCAATATTATCTTATCGTTTAAATCTTACGCCGTATAAAATAGACCAGAGATCGATATCAAATCCAATGGTCCACGCGGCTTGTTTGTGTTGTACGATAACCGTGAATACGGCTGATTGTGCTGCTCCGACAAAATTCATCCATGTCGTCAGTGAAAGCTGAGCTGGATATCGTTTCAAAGTATATGCCTGCACGAGCATATGTTTGTCATAGATGATATTACTCTGATGATTTGATCAGAAAAATGAAATAGGGATAATTGCAAAAAGTACCCTTGAGGTTCGACCTAATTACAACTAAACCCAACTGTTTTTCTAAATTACAAATACCCCTTTACGGTATTACACACACACCTAGTAGAGTCTTGCATTTTCTTAACATATATCATCTTATTGAGGGCACACCTTGTTAAATTGTAAGAAATATCAAGGGGGTATTTGTAATTTTGAAAGAAAGCACAGTCATTTTGCACTTTGACCACTGAGCTTAATTTTTTTTTTCTTGCGCATTGTCCCCTGAACTGTGTGTTTTGTTTCACTTTGCCCCCGACCCATCTCGCATTCAAATCATGTGCGGACACTTGTCATGAAAAGTGGACATGTGCCAGTTTCTGATTTGCTCAGGGGTCAAAATGAAACAAAACACATAGTTCGGGGGTTAAAGTGCAACAAAAAACTGTTTAATCTCTTGTGAAAAAATCTATTTCAATGGTGTTCAAAAAAGTAGGAAATCGAGAGTTAAGATATTTAATTTATTCGTTCTTCTTTTTTTGATACAAAAACCTGCATGATGTACCATAAGGACCACGTAACGCAGCTTGCGATCGTAAGAAGAGAGCCCTTCATCCAGTTTTCATGTCCAACTGCTTCACCACCTCCTATACGAACGAGCGCATGTCCCACGTTTTTTAAGGCGGGCCCTTTATAGAACGTCATCGTCATCACACCAGCCAACGAAACTCCCGTTCCCACGATTTTCGCTATTCCACGCGGGCTGCGAACATTTACAATCTCCATTCTGCGCACAAATCTATCCTATAATAGCTGTTTTTTTTTTTGTTTTTTTTTTATATAAATATATAATTTCCGGAGCATAAACAAAAATTACCCGAGTATAACTGCTAGTATAAATGTCAACGAAGCTATTGTGTTGACCATGCAAGCCAGTAGCGTCGGAGAAGTGTACTTCATACCTGTGAAGTACATGTTTAGTGTTAAACTCACCCTGCAGTAACCATTTAAACACTGTTAGTTTTGCTGTTTTTTTTTTTTAATTATTAAATTTTTAAATGTGATCTTACCCAAGAAGAGAGAGTATAAAAATCTCGAGGAACAGAGCCGGTGTGAATTTCGGCCGAGTCTTTCTGCATTTGGTTTTTCAGAAGACATTAGTGCTTGTTTTATATTTCGACGCTTCATGAGGAAAAAAAAGGAGACGATGATTTATTTACCTTTCGATAAAATAGGCAAAAGGGAACATTGTTAGAGTAGCGACAACGTGTCGATAAGTCACATAGACGAACGGGTCCAGTCCATGGTTGAAAGAAGCTTCTGTGATGATGTACACGAAAGTATAGCCTATCTGAGCCATAACCATAAGTATGTGAGGCTTGAAACGTAAGTAAACGCCAGCAATCGAACCGGACTCTACCATGGCTAATGAAAGTGTTTCTTGGTTTTGCTGCTGTGTCATGTCACTGGAGATATAGGAGGTTAAGAGTAACAGGTATTGACTCTTGTTGCATGTTGTAAATTTGATTTAGAATTTGAAGAGTGGAGAAAAAGTAATAACCGGCTTGGTAGTGAGTGTCGACTACCCAACATAAAAAATAATGAGAAAATTGTGTTAATGTTAAAATGGGAAAGGAGGAAAAGTGACACCACTCTTGTAATAATTTAGGTGACATTATGGAGGAGCCAATTTATGGGGCATTTTTATTATATATTTCTTAAACACAATTTATGTTACATAGCTTATATGCTTAATCACAAATCATATACAATTGCAAGTGGCTTGTAATGGTGGATGATTAGCTTATGAAAATGAAAACCCCACCATTAAGCCTAAAGCATCATCAAGTTGTAAAAATCTTAAAATTAATTGCATTTGATTGATTAATTGAGTGTTTGTATTACTAAAGATATAAAGGTGCACACAAAATCTTTATTTCACTCTCTCTCTCTCTCTCTCTCTCTCATGTTGTTGCAATTGGTTAGTGGGTTCATGTCCACTTAAGATTTAATCGAAGATGATACACGATCCATTATCCTTTCAAAGCAATGAATAATAAGAAGGCGGCTCACTTTTGTAACAATTAAGCTATCCAAATTCCACTCACCATCATCATGAAATAAGCATACAACTTTTTCACATTCTTCATTTTGCATTCCAGCGGAAGCAACTGAAAATTTCAATTTTTGCTCTGCTATTTTTTTTTTAATTTTTTAATCCCAAAATGTAAATGTTTATGAAAATTTCCAAGAAATACGATTCACTTACCCCCTTTTATTTTTTTTAAACCACCAATCACTACTACTCATTTTTCAATAAATAAAAGAATATCCAATCGAACCTTATATTGTCCGTCTCATAAAGTACACCCCCTAAAGCATAACATAAGATACTAAAGTAACCATATTATGGGTGTCCAATTCCATACACTTCAGAACTTATTCACTTTAGTGACCTTTCTCATCATTTCCTGCAACAATTACAATCTTAACCCATTGATTGTCAATTTGAAGACAAAAAAAATTCACAGCTGTGCTTTTGTTTTTGGGTTTTCTGCTGAGAATCTAATACATTTGACTTTTCCACCTTATTCCCACATTACAGAGAATATAATCAGGTGACTGATAAGATTGATGCATAACAACCTAACAAATTGCAGAGAATATAATCAGGTGATTCTTATGACCCCCTTTTTTTTTCCTTTGAACAAAAAACAAAAAAATAAAAAAATTGGGAGTTGTGTCAGAGAGAAAAAGATTCAGAAATTGTAACTACAAAATCCAAAAAATAAAAAATTCACTATCCAACTGCAATAAGCCAAAACATGATGAAGGATGAAATAACTATACTTATCCAACTTAAGAAAGCAAATGCAACTACCATTTGATATTTTGTGCACTCTTCAACCATACTACAACCTCCCAAGTCGCCAAAGTACAACACTGTGATGCCGCCTGACGAAGCCGATGCTGCAAGGGATAATGTCGTCTTTACCTGCACAAATTGCTCCATTACTATGAATACTAAAAGGTTTTTGAATTTTATACATATCATACTGATTATTGATACTGACCCAATCTCCGACGGCAAATAGGCTAACTACTATTGGATTGTGAAGAACTTTCTTTCTTAGCAATGCGTACGCGACCATTAAAGCTAGGCCGAAGCTCCATATCACTTGTAAACCCATCGAAGCGATTAAGTAGCTTATTAAAAAAAAAAAAGAAGAATTCTCAAATTCTAACAAAGTATTTTTAAAACTATTTAAGAGAACATTTCCCATTGAATTCGAGCATTTAATTCTTGATTATTCTTGGATAGTACAATCTATAGCCAGACTAAGGGACTATTTGAGAATTCTAAACTAAAAAAAAGTGATTCTCAACTTCTAGGTTTACGATTAGCTAGCTTAATTCGCAAAATCAATCACAATTTACCCAAAGACAATAGATTTGACCAAAATTTGTAAAACCCTACATACAAACACGTCAAAAGTTAATTTAGCAATATATGGAGAAACTAAAAGGAAAAAAATAATGAAAGAAATTACCAGAAAGATGTGTAGTTGAAGAAAGTAGTGGTGGTTTTGGGTCAGCTTCTATTTTTATGAATTATTTATTTATATATCTATTCTTGATTTTTTGCACTTATAATTAATATTTATGAGTACTTTAAAATTTTAATTAATAATAAAATTTTAATTTTTTTTAAGTTTGAAAACTTATTTTATTACAATATATTTTTTAAATTTATATATATAAAAACAGGCGGATGGAAGAAGAAAAGACTAAAAAAACGGAAGAAAGAAGGAAGAAAAAAGGGGAAAAAAAGGAATTGAATGGTCAAACTTTCAGAAGTGGGGCCCACAGCCCCACTCTCCACACGGCACGTGCATCGCACACGCCCACCTAATTGGCCAGGGACGGCAGCTGCAGCCTCATCCCTCTCTCTCTCTCTCTNAAAAAAAAAGTGATTCTCAGATTCTAGCAAGTATTTTTAAAACTATTTAAGAGGACATTTCCCATTGAATTCGAGTATTTGATTCTTGATTATTCTCGGATAGTACAATCTATAGCCAGACTAAGGGACTGTTTGGGAATTCTAAACTTAAAAAAAAAAGTGATTCTCAGCTTCTAGGTTTACAATTAACTAGGTTAATTCGCAAAATCAATCCCTTTTTACCCAAAGACAATAGATTTGAACAAAATTTGTAAAATCCCACATACAAACAAGCCAAAAGTTAATTTAGCAATATATGGAGAAACTAAAAGGAAAAAAAAAAATACCAGAAAGCTGTGTAGTTGAAGAAATTAGTGGTGGTGGCCATTGAAGCAATTGAAGCAGCTGCAAATAAGCACTGAGCAATCCTTAGAACCAGCCCAGTCCAAGTACCAGGAGTCCCAGCAAAATTCTTCATTAAAATCTCATCAAAATAAAAACTCAAAATTTCAAAACCATTCATCTATCTTTTGCAATCTAAACATTAGCCCTCTTTTAGAAATATAAAAAACATTTTTTATTCTCTCATTCTTCAACCAAAAATTGTAACTTTAAAACAGAAAACAGAGAAGAAAAAAAATCTTGATTTTGTTTCTCGTCAAAAGAAAACAAGCGAAAATCTCAGATTCTTGACGGTTTGTACAAGTAACCCACGCACCCAAAAATCAAGAAAAATGAGAAAAGAGCTCGAATTTATCATCAAAACTCAATGATTTTCTTAACTTAGGAAAAGCCATTTATCTGAATCAAAGTAAAGAGAAAAGGCCCAGAAGTTAAAAACTAAAAACATTGATGAGGAATTGCTTCTAAGTTGAAATAAAATGATGATGAAGGGACACATGTAAGAAGAAGCATACTTGATATTATTATTATTATTATTGAAGAACACACCAACCCCCAGTAGCAACTAGACTTAGAATTATTATTTTCTTTAATTAAACTAAAACATTAATTGTCAAATGCCGCAGAATAGTCCACGAGTCCATCTATATATAAAGTATAAAGAACCTCAAGTGTAAAATTAGAAGATCAAAGTGTTTTCTCGTCTAAAATATGTGCGAAAATAGTAATATAAGTTTATATAAGTTATTATAATATTTGGTATGATATAATTATAATTGAATTTAATTTCCGAATATAATCATATTATTATTTTTATAAAGTCTGAAATACAAACTCACGCTTTCCTTCTTACAACTATCATTAGACAGGTCCATTAATAGACCAAACTGGTTTGATGGGCTTGTCCGATAGGTCTGATAATAGGGCTGAGTTGGGTCGCAATTCCGAGGTTCAAAAAGTACCAAACTGGCTCAGTCGGCCCAAGAAATTTCTACAATATTTTAAAGCATGGGCTGAGTTCAAGCTCCAAAAGTGATGGCCCGAAGTAATTTCGAGCCGAACCGCTGTATTTCAGACAAGTAAACACGTTCGTAAACAATTGGGTAATGACATGGACGCCTAATTTAGGACTGCTAATTTATTTTTATAATTATGGTTAAATAATATCATATATATCTTACCGCTATTAAAATAATTTCGATTTTACGTGATTCTAAAAAAAAGAAAAATACTATTCTTAAATATCTTATTAACTAACCAAAATTAATAATGCAAATATTTTTTCCAACAATAAATGTAAATAAATTATCACACGTATCACTCCAATTTGTTAATCATCCAATCGTATGAATGATAAGTAAGAGAAGATGCGAAAAAAAAAAAGATCGATTGCGAAGATAAAAAAAAACGAGACAACCAAAACGTGGAAGAAATTTTAAAATTTGTACGCACCTCAAATTGTCTTCAAATTTTCTTTTCTGTGCCCATCTTGACTGTAAGGAAACTAAATTTATCGATGTTGAAGATATTTTCTTCCTATTGTTTGAACCAAAACTATAAAATCAACATGTGATGTTGTGATATATTATTTATGCATGTTTTTTTTTTATAATATTTATTATGCCAATAAGTAGTTTTTTTCCTCTCATTCAAATCATAATACACTCTGTAATTTGGATGAACAAGTTGATTGTTGTTTTGAAAGTGTTTGTTTTATTATGAAGTGATTCTTAGTTTATTAAGAGTTTATGTTTATTGAAAGTTAATCTTACGGTTAAAATAATTAACACAAAAAGTCAAAAGTGATGTGTTTATTTTGAGTTTATTTGTGTTGAAATTGACTGTCATTATGTAATTTGATGGCCTTGTGTATTATGTATTCGAATGTGAGACAAGTAAAAATAAAATCGAATGGGAAAGTGTTAACTATTGGCCGGATTTTATTTTATTCCTTCTAGTACTACTAGATCAAAACACCATACATATTATTAAAAAAACAAAATAAGAGTTTTTATATATTTTGAAGTGCATAATATTACTTAGGTTTCATGAAGAAATGTCATGAGTTACTAATATAACCGTTAGAGATTGTAAAATACTACTCATTCATTATTGAAGTTGTACCACTGAAACTAACACGTCAAGTCAACATAAGAGAAGCAACTAATGAACATTAAATAAAAAAAAGATATACAATCAATATACAGAAGATAAACAATATATCAACCCAATAATAAGCATATGAGATGATAAACAACAAGAAAACCCATATATATATATATATATATATATATATATATATATAATATATGGTTGGGTTCAAATGAGAACCCGTCATTATATGTGAACCTAGGGACTCATTTTGACCATTAGATTGAATAATCTTGATGGTTGAGATCATGACATGTCAGCATGGTAATAATATAAAAAAATGCATTAATTAATTAAAAATGGTATTTTGGACATATATCAACGTTTACAAAGAGCACTACATTGTTCTTTGGAAAGCATAATAGATTAAGAAAAAAAAAACACTACGATTGTATACAAAAAGCATCGCAAATTTCGTCTATAAACTGCAAATTCAAAAATATGAAATGAAACTCAAATCTTCAACAAACCATAACTTTTTCAAATTTTATTTGAATATATATCAAATTAATCACATTCTCAAGATTTACAATTTAAGATACATATTGCATGTTTTAAAACGTAAAAAAAAAAATATAATTAAATTAAAAAAAACTGGACTGATTTTAGCACTACAGTACTGTGTAAAAAGCACAATGAACCTGAACATATAATTGCATTGTGCAATATTAGATCTAAGGCCAGGATTAGTCCCTAGGTTCACATATAATGACGGGTTCTCATTTGAACCCAATCTTATATATATATATATATATATAATAATAATAATAATAATAATAATAATAATAAGGCCCATTGGAAATAGTGCAAAAGATAATTAAGTAAATTAGAATTAGATGAAACCCATGTGAACCGAAGTCCCACAAAATATTGGAAACCAAATAGGAAAAGAAAAGAAGATCCAATTAAAAGCTAGAAGAATAAGATGTCAAATTACATTTATCAATAATTAATTGTTACAAAACTAACTTCGACTTCACCTCTCCAAAACAAAGAACATAAGAAAATGACATGAAAATATTTAATGAAGAAAAAAATTAAGTTGAGAAAAATATTTAAACTGCTCAAAATCTTAAAAACCTCTTATTTACACATTCAATAACATGAAAATCCACAAATAAAAAATATTAATGAAGAGATTAAAAATCGTATGAATGGAAAAAAAAAAACTAATAAAAGGTAAGTGGAGGAATAAAAATAAAAAAGCACTGCACCTCTTGAGTCAGTTACGATTAAATAAACTAAATCTAGTATGCTTGTTGGATTCAAAATCAGAATCTGACTCAAACTGATAATGAGTTGCTATTCTTTTACCCTTTTTCCACTTGGATGGAGAATTTGCGGTACTTCTTTTATACAACCTTTTGGTAGGTGTCGTGGTTTTCTAAACCAAGTGCCCGTCTCCTCGGAATACATACCAGTTTTTGGAACAACATCTATCCTTTCTTCTTGCTCGATTTTGCTTTTTTGGCCATTGTAAGCTAAGATTTTAATAATTTTATTTTCTATGAATTTTCTCTTGATAATGATTTGGAAATTTGGTGAACAAAATGAACTGCTGAATTCGTGGGAAGGAAGATCAATTTCAATAATAGGAGTTTGGAATTGATTCTTAGAGAGAGAGAGATGAATCGAAACGAATACTAAGAATCTCAAAAGTTTAATTAGGAAGAAGCTTATTTGAGGGGAAGATTTTAATATATTCAATTAAATAAATTATTTGGATTACCTTATGTAAAATTTAGATATCCCATAAATATGTAATGTTAATTATTACCAAAGTTTCGTATTGTTGAGAAATTTTTAACCCACAAAGTATTAAAGACAATAAAAATAGTATTAATGAAAATGAATTAACTAAAGGTAAGTTGGGAGATTTTTTAAAAAATATAGTGTGTGGTATATATATATATATATAATATATATATATATATATATATATATATATATATATATATATATATATATATATATATATCGGCATCTATATATATAAAAAAAAATTAGCGTTTTATAAATAGTAGCCTTAAATTTTCCCGCCAAAATGTGTTCCTAAATTGGGTAACACACTTTAAGGAAAGTTTCAATCATTAATTTAATTACTAAATAAACATTTATAATTATAGATATTATTTAATTACTTACCAAATAATTGGATAATAATTTGAGATATGTAAAGATGTTTCCAAAACCATAATTTCCTATATACATATTGTCTCTAAAATATATTAATATAAATATTAAATTAATTAATATCGATGATTATAATAATTACATTAAACTTTAAGGTAGATATTACATTGTATTGTGTTTATCATTTTTCTTAGTAGGATAATACATATTTCACAGTTTTTGTAGTTGATATATAGAATATATTTATGTATTTTTTTTTTTAAAATATATATATATTTTATAAATAGTATATACAACATTTCCCCCGCCAAAAGTGTGTTTCTAAATTATAAATGTTCTATCTATGTTTTGAAACTTGCCCCGTACACTGACCCGAACTATCATACCGGTTACCAGGTTACTGAATCAACAGTCGGGTCAACGAGTCAATTACTTACCCGGGCAAAATATAATAAAAATATACATTTTTTTTGTAACTTAAAATAAGTAAATTAAATAACTTTATATACATATAAATCACATTTAAAAAGTCATAAACGAACATTCATATATTTCAAGAACATAAATATATTATCCTTCAAACATATTAATTTATATATTAAATTTTCAAATATTATAAAAACGAAGTGAAAAAACCAAGAAATTTAATGTATGAATTGATATGTTTAAAGGATGATATTTTCATGTTCATGAAACATATGAATGTTTGTTTATGACTTATCAAATTTTCAAATATTATAAAGTGGAAGTGAAAAAAAAAAAATGAATAAATAACAAAGTTAATCTTATTAATATGGATACATAGGCTTAGAGATATATAAGTGAATATGAAAAAATGACAATAAATTTTCAATTATGTAGAAAAAAGTGAACTTTAGAAAAGAGAAAAAAAAAGGAAGAAGAAGAATGCCTGCATAATTTTTACAATATTGTGTACTGATAAAAAGAGTTGTTGCGTACTATTTTTACAACCTTCACTGCCGATAAAAAAATTTATCGTGTAATTATTTTGTGTATCACATCGAATTTAAACAAGTTGTTTGGATTGGAAAGGTTACTATAATTAATGTTCTGAGGATAACAAGAAATTCAGTTTCAAATTAATGGTCTGTTCGGACCGCAGGTCAGCAATTGATGCCTGGCCAGCCTAAGTAGCCGGGTCTAAAGCGGGTTGACTGTGAAACAGTTTATTAAGTCAACTCCCATCAGGCAGTGCTTCGGTTTGGCCGGGTTTCGGGTCAATCCATCGGGTTGGGCCGGGCCGGGTATAAAATAGTGATTCTTATGTTTAGTTATATTGCGATTACTAAACCTCAGAAATTATTAAATATGAGTTTAAATCTTCCTTATACTTATTAAAGTTCTCAATATATACATTGCAATATTTTTAAAGAAATCTTCATAATTGCTTCATAATATCACTACTGCAGAAAGGCTTTTTAACGGTGTTTTTTTCATTTTTAACGGCGGTTTTTGAACCGCCTTTGTATCGACCGCCGTTAAATTTTACGGAGGTTTTTCAAAACCGCCGTGAAAAAGTGGGATTTAACGGCGGTTCTGGAAGACATTTAACGGCGGTTTTTGAACCGCCGTAAAATTCAGCATTTTTACGACGGTTTTGGAACCGCCGTAGATTCCAGCGTTTCACGGTGGTTTTTAAAAATACCTTCTAGAAAGTTTATTTTCCAAAACGGCCAATTCACAACGGTTTTTTAAAAAATACCTTCTAGAAAGTAGTAAAAAAATTTAAAAAAAAAAGAAATGAAAGATTTGCACCAAAATATACATATTAATAAATAAAAAATCTGAAGCTAATTAGCTATTCCATCTACAAATATGTCAACCATCTCAATTTATTAATATTACCAAAGGCTATAACATTAACCAAAGTCTGAAACTTTACCAAAGACTAAAGTTACATTATAATGTACACAAAGCTTACTATCTATAGCTCTAACTTAACC
>BMAC01000640.1:12862-37777 GCA_014905375.1 Phtheirospermum japonicum | reverse complement strand
GGTTAAGTTAGAGCTATAGATAGTAAGCTTTGTGTACATTATAATGTAACTTTAGTCTTTGGTAAAGTTTCAGACTTTGGTTAATGTTATAGCCTTTGGTAATATTAATAAATTGAGATGGTTGACATATTTGTAGATGGAATAGCTAATTAGCTTCAGATTTTTTATTTATTAATATGTATATTTTGGTGCAAATCTTTCATTTCTTTTTTTTTTTAAATTTTTTTACTACTTTCTAGAAGGTATTTTTTAAAAAACCGTTGTGAATTGGCCGTTTTGGAAAATAAACTTTCTAGAAGGTATTTTTAAAAACCACCGTGAAACGCTGGAATCTACGGCGGTTCCAAAACCGTCGTAAAAATGCTGAATTTTACGGCGGTTCAAAAACCGCCGTTAAATGTCTTCCAGAACCGCCGTTAAATCCCACTTTTTCACGGCGGTTTTGAAAACTGATTTAACGGCGGTTTTTCCAGAACCGCCGTTAATCAGCCGCCTTTGTATCCTGTTTATGCAATAGTGTATTCACAATAATAATCGAGTCAAATCAATTGAATTGAATCTTCTTTTGAAACTATTAAAATGTGATTTAAATCTTCCTTATCTATAATATAACGAGAGTAAGAGTAAATCTATTTCTTTTACTGTGATGACAAGTAATATTAGAAATGTGTGTTAATCATAAAATTAGCCAAAATTTAAATCAGGTTATTATTATTATTGTTTCATTTTTCTTATTTAAGATCTACTTGATTGAGATAATTAAAAGAGTTGAGATAACTTGTAGATGGTAGTTAATTATAAATTATTGTTTGGCAATATGTGGTTGAAGATTGATTTAGCGATATAAACATTATCGAGTGATACAACTAATATACATAAAAAGCAAGAAAAATATAAAATAATAATAAATATAGATTTCTAAGAAAATATATTAAAGAAATTAAGAAAAAAGCGATACCAAAATATTATATTTATAAATAAGAATCTCCTTATGTCTAAAAATAATACTTATATAAAATTATAAATTAATATATTAGCATATAAAAAAATATAAAGGAAAATAATTAAAAAAAGTTATTTAATAAACTATCAACTGATTAGAAAAAACTACAATTTGTAAATTTTTTCAAAATAGACCTTTTTAAGTCTCAACTATCAGAAGCTTATTAATTTTTTTTACCAAACGTATAAATGTGTTGATTAAGGGTGAATAAACAATCAACTTTCTCAAATCGCTCAACCAAGCGGATAAGTAAGGATACCCTAAAGCGAAAGAGGTATCACTTTTCATAAATAGTCTTACTCATTTAGAAGCACTAATTTGAGCGTTAGGGAGGGTTCACCTGAAAACTCTCTGGTTCTCTTTCTAACCTCATTTCTTGGTGCAGGTTCTCGAGCATAAGACGGAGCACAGTGGTTCAAATTCCTTGCTCGACCAAATGATGTCGTATGTGGTATATTATGAAGTTAAGGTGTGAGTAAGATGGTGGACCCTGATTGAATCCGACGTAATCTGGCGATGGATCAGAACTACAAGTTAGCGTCAAACATAATTGGCGATGGTTAAGGTTTGGAGGCAACAACGCAGGCAGCCCCGGAAATATGAAAGAGCCCAAAATATTTAATTTGCTAGAGCTTCTGTATGTAAACTTATAATCAATATATACTCAAATAATGACATACACTTCAATTTAAAACTTATTGATATCGGCGTGTTTTTGTTCTATTGGAATAATGATGAACAATTAGTTATGAAATTTTATACGACTTCCACACGGAAAGTGAAAACTTGGTAACTTAATACTCACATGAGATTTAAAGCTATTTAAAAAATATATATTTTATGGTATTAAACAATAAATATTTAAAAAATAAATATATTAATTTAATCCTTATTTTTAGTAATTTTCTTTTTTTTTTTTCACTTTTGGCATAATTTTATATATATTTGACAACTAAAGTGACAACGTGCTACATTCTAAATTTAAATAAGTAAGATTTACTATTTTCAATAAATTAATTTTTCTTAACCACTCCCTCCAATTCATATTAAATATGGTTTTAGAAGTTTGATTTCGTTGAAAATTAATTGTCATTTTAGAACTTTTTAATACTTTCTTTCGAGTTGTATTCTAATTAATTTAGGAAATTAATACTAACTTATGATAGTATATAATAGTAAGATGGTTGTGAAGAAAGAGAGTGTGAGATTAATTAGGAATGTCATTAATTCATTAAGGTGTATTAGTCAATATTTTATATTTCTTATTTTTTGACATTAATTAAAAAAATGACAATAAAAAGTAAACGAATGGAGTATATTTTAATAAATTTGTAATTGGAAGGGTTTAGGCATTTCGTGAATATGAATTCAATAACTCTTCTACTTTCATAATCTTGATGAACGAGTATAATCAAATATTTGAAAATTATGAAGTATGAAAATCGAGACAGGTGCACTATTTGAACTGAATAATATGATATAATGTCATTCTAGAGGACAAGACTAAATATTATAAATATTATTTAAGAAATATGAATAAATAAATTATATTGCTTCGCAAAAATATATTTAATATAGATAAATGTGACTTATATAAAAATACTCAAATTTATAGATTTAGAATTCAGATGTGTGGTGATTTTAACTTCGATTAATTCAAACTTCGACTTCAAGAAAATAGATTTATCTATAAAAGTTGTTAGTAAAACTATAAAAATTGAAAATTTCAGGTAAAACATTATCGGTAAATATTTACCATGAAAATCTAAAATTATTAGTAAATACTTACAACATTTTTGTCAGTTAGTTGCAAGTTTGTTATTGACTTTGCAGTATTTGGTCGATGTAATTTGAGAAATAATATATTTTAGTCTATCATTATAACATTAAACTGTACAAATATTATCACTTATAACACAAAGTTCAACATAGAGAGCAAATGCATCGCACGGGTTAAACACCAATAACCTAATTCATTTAGAAAAAAATAAAAAAGCTTTCAAACATGTTCTTCGATCACTAAAATCGTGAACATAAGCCCTATATGTAGTGGACAATTTGATTACTTGAGCGAACCCACTTTATCGAATATGTAACGATTTACCTTTGATCTGTTTGAATACACACACACACACATATATATATATGCATATATACACACACATACATATGTATATTGATTGTTATGTTCTATTAATAATTCAATATTATTATTCTCACATTAATTGTACTAACACAAAATCATCACAGTTCGTACGTGCATCGCACAGGTTAAAAACTAGTTTCTTTAAACAGTTCTCCACACCCGCCCGTAGCTACCCAATTGGATCCCATCAACTAATCTAATGCATTTATTATAACATGTATAGTTTGACCTGAAAATTATTTAAAACTATGTCAGCTTAAGAAACATCCATGACCTTATATATGTTCACACCTTAGTAATATTCCATTCAAGAGCTCCATAATTATCCAGTCCAGTGTTGAGGAATTTGGAAACATATTCACCTTGACAAAGAATTCAAACCTAGAGATGTCACTGTCGGTTCGGTTAATCGGAAAATTGTCGGCTCCGGTTCTGGTTACTCGTTGATTAGTGGTATCGTTTGAAACCAAAACCGGGAACCGATTTCTGGCTGTTTGGTTTCAGTATGGAATTCCGACAAATCGAACTGGCAGAACCAAAAAAAAGGCGGTTAAACCGACCGATTTTTTACCGTTTGAAATCAACAGGTCGGATGAAATAGCTGTTGAAGATTAAAACGCCTATTAACCAAAAACCAATGGTTTCCAATGGGTATTTTTTCAATTTTTAAATCCATTTCTACACCTATAAATACCCCCTCTCCAACACCAATTCTTACACCAATTCATCTCTAATATTCTTCTTCTTTTCTTATATTTTCAAGTTTGAAATTGTTAAATTCTGCAAAAATACTATCAATAACATCTTCTTCTCATTTTAATTATCTTTTTTTTTTAATAATATTATTATGATAAACTCTTCTCTTAGTATTAATACTAATATTATTCGAGAATCTCATCGAGGCCGAGTTGGAGGCCGAGGTCCTTGAAGAAAACCTTCGGTCGTTGTCGGAAATTATGTTCCCGATGAGATGATGCCGGAAGAAGTTGAAAACTATATAATTAAATCAATTTCGGCAAGCATAATCAAACCAATCTTGATGAGTATTTATCCACCTCCGACAAATTTGAATTGCCGGCCGGCATCAATCCGGATGAAGATAATGAAGAAGGGGGTGATAATCGTGATATGCCACTGCCTCAAACAAAAGTGAAGGAATACCAATCCCCTATATTTTGATTGCATATCGTAAGAACGAAGATCGATGGTGTACCTCGGGCACAATGCAATTATTGTAAGTCACTACGCCTTCGGTTCTAAAAATAATAGAGGTTACGGGCCACTCAAAATACACATGAAATAGAAGTATCCCGAAAAATACGGCGTTGATAGCTCTCAAACACAATTAAACTTCTCGTCTTCATCCCAAATAATGGTAAGTCTAGACATATTCGTCGAAGACATAATACTATTAGATAACTACTCTCAACTTTGTTGACTACGTGAAGTCAAAGGATAACCTTGCGGATCCGCTAACCAAAGGGTTAAATAGAGAGTTAGTTGCAAAAACAACAAGAAGAACGGGATTAAAACCTATGGAAATGAGTTGATACAATGGAAACCCAACCTACTTGACTTGATATCCCAAGATCTAGGATCAAAGGGACAGCCTAATTATAAAAAGACTAATAGAATCACTATGGGAAATATTATTTCCTTACACATTCTTTAATAGTGAAATGTGTGGAGAAAGGATAAGCCTTTGGCTTTTAATGATTTTGCGTCGGTGCGCCGAATAGAGTAGCGTAGTCTACTCCGAATGAAAAATCACCTACGTGAGAGACAAGTGGGGTCGCTTTGAAGAAAATTGTGTGAGACTCAATTCTTAGAACCTCTCGCAAAACCAGACATATGTTCAGGGTCATAAATGAACATAACTATGGAAAATGAAATAAGTTAAGAAGAATCTTGTGTGCGTTATGTGATCATTTACATCAATGGAAGAAGAGTTCAAAGACATCCCGTTCTACTGGTCAGCTAGTGTGCGAGCGCGACATGCGTACATGAATGCCGGACCGAATCGTGCTCATTAGTAAAGCTCAGGTTTTGCGATTTTCTGGAATAAATTATTTATTTATTATTCATAAATTATTTTTAACACTTAAGATGTTGCATCTTTTAAATTCTTAATTTGAAACAACATAATTAATTTCTGCTTTCAGTTCATTTGTAACTCCCTTCAGTTACATGCAAAATGAACCTAGACATAAGGTGAAGAGGCTCCTCTTCAGCTTATAAATACAGGTTCATTTCCATAAGTTCAGAACATCAAGAAAAACGAGCATACTTCTTTCTTTTCCACCTGCAAACTTTCGTGTTGATTTTCAGGCTTTTATTTTTAGTTCGCCGGAATAAAATATCTGGTTAACTCCGTTGTATACTAAGAAACAAACGCTCAATATGGAGTGAATTTGTTTTAAAAAATTGTGAAATTCACAAGTCTCGATTTCTTTATTTTGCTTACTAATTTCTATTTTCTAGAAAATACTTTTCCTGACACTGATTAATTTGCTTTTTTTGGGAGAAAAGAGAAGATGATAATCTTTCATGTATTTTTAGATTTGACCTAGGGACCAAAATGAGTTTTCTAATTTTTAAATTTTAATCCCAAAACATCCTTATTTTAGTCATGACATGGGCAAAATAAATAAATCACATACTTGTCATTTATTTACACTTAAACTTAAAAAAAATGATAGAAAAATAAATGATTTTGCCACATCACCATTTCGGTGCGAATATGATAAAATTAGACCTTTTCTTTTGATAAAATTTAAAAGTTAGTAGATATATCTGGATGGTCAATATCATGTGAATTTTTTGAAAACCGAATAATATAATAATAAACTAAAAAACAATTCTTCTCCATTTCTAATGTGTGTGTATGGAAGGTGTTGATCGAGAAAAAGAGTAGGGGTTGTATTAGTTTCGGGTAATAAGTTGCGGACTGAGTCCATCCAGAGAAGCATAAATATATAGGCCTCATTATATATATTAAGTTTTTTTATGGGGCAATTGCCAAATATTATATAGGAAAAAATATTTTTGTCAAATACTATGACTAATTATACAAAATGTCAAATAGTCCAACCATAAATATACAATTACAAGGTTACCCCTAATAATAATAATATAATAATAATAATATTAATAAACAATACACCACCTCCCGCCGGTCACCCCCACCGCCGGAAAATTTTCCGGCGAGATTTTTTTTTTTTTTGCCCATCAAATATAAAGTTAGAAATCTAACTATAAAGTAAGAAATTTTTAATAAGAAATTTTCTTACTTTTTCATACATAAAATATGAGATTTTCACTATAAAGTAAAAATTTTTTTTAACTAAATTAAAAATATCTTTATTTTAAAAAATAAAGTAAGAAATTCCACTATAAAATAAGAACTTTTCCTACTTTTTCGAATATAAAATAACAAACTTTCTTACTTTAAAGGATATAAAGTAAGAAATTTTATTTATTTTTTGAACATATAGTATGAAATTCCACTATAAAATAATATATAATTTGTATTAAATAAGAAAATACATAATAATAATTTGCTATTAAGCAAGAATTTTTTTTTTCTATTTTTTTTGCAAAACAAAAGTGTGTAATAAGTAAAAAAAAAAAGTGTGTAATAAGTAAAAAATACATAACAACATTTGCACATCAAAGCAAGAAACTTTTGCAATCAAATAAAATACTTTTTGTCATCAAGTATGAATTTTTGAATATTAAATAAAAGATCTGTTACATATAGTAAGAAATCCGGACATATAGTAAGAAATATTTCCGGTGACCGGAATTATTTTTTGGATATTAAGTAAAAAATGTTTGGACATATAGTAAGAAATGTTTGCACATATAGTAAGAAATACATACATACATACATATAGTAAAAAGTTCAGACATATAGTAAAAAAAATAACTGGGTTGAAAAAAAAACTAACTGCACTAACTCCATGGACATGTAGTAAGAAATTCAAACATACAGTAAGAAATTTTGGGCAGAAAAAAAAAATGCCAAAAATAAATTTCGACAGCCGAAAAATATCTTCAGATGATCAGAAAAAGAAAATGTCCGAAAAAAAATTCCAGCGGCCGGCGGCTAACTTTATATTTGTTGGGCGTAAAAAAAAAATAAAAAAATAATCGCCGGAAAATTTTCCGGCAGCGCAGGTGGCCCCAATTCATATTATTATTATTATTATTATTTTAATAGTAAGGGTATTGTGGTATATTCATATCACAATTTTGGACTATTTGGTAAAAAATCAACTTTTATATACTAATATTTAAATTGAATTCGTTAATAACTTATAGTTTCATACTTAGAAAAATTCAAAACACGTCATATTCTCAACCCGTGTCGCATTGTACCGGTATCTAATCAATATTTATTCATTATTATTACTTTATAATTTTATATTTTTATCTTATGTTGAATTCGTTAATAATAATTGCAAATAACTCAAAATTTACTTATATTTTATATTTGAAAGGAAACCCGTAGAAAATTAATTTTGTAAAAAATATAAAACATACAACACTCGCATGTCGCATGTAAATATGTGATATAATAAATTAAATTCTATAAGGCATTGATGATTCGATTAAAAACGTTGTATATCTAACTTGTAGTATATATAATATTATTTTATTATTATTTTTTGTTTCTTTTTTTTTAACAAGATATTAATTTGTTCATATAAATATATAATGTGTTTATCAATGGACTATATTTAGATTAGATAAGGAGATGTAGAACATATTTAATATTTATTTCTTAGGTGTAATAATTTACTATTATTATTTTTTATTTTTGGTGTTTCTCTCTCTCTTTTTTTTTTTTTGGCGTAACAATAGTTTTTCATATAGATTTTTAATGTTATTCTCAATTTATTACATTAGGATTAGATATCCAAGTTTAATTTTATATTTTTATATATATTTTCTTTTTATAATAGTTTTATATAACTTGTATTCTTCTTAAACAGAATATTTAAAATTTTAAAAATAAAATTATTTCAATCTTTATTATAAATAAATATTAATTCAACTTATATAGATTTTTTCTAATTAAAGATGACTTAATTATTTTTTTTTATATCAGTAGAATAAAATTAGAATATTGAAATAGGCAAAATATAATAAAGAAAATATTGAATTAGGTAACATATAATAAAAGAAAAATATTAAATTAGGAAAAATATAATAATAGAGAATTTTCAAATTAGGTAAACTTATATAAAAAAAAAATACTAAATTAGGTAAATATTATGTTAAGTAACACCGAACCACCAGAATTTTTTGCAAAGCGTGGGAAGTAAACACATACTATCGAAGAATTCTGAATTATTATATAGGGTATATCATAAAATTACAAGTGGTCCATGAGTATTTGCGTGATTATTCCCCCTACTTGAACTCCCCCATGTTCGAATCTTTACGATTTGATAAAAGTTGAATCAAATTTTTGTCATTTTTTACTATGCTAAGTTGTGAGATGATAATTTGTTTACTTAATTTTAAAACTGACTTATACACTAGCTAATTAAATTATTTTTAAACAACTATTAAATAAATTGATAGTTCTCATATAAGTACCCTTAGATCACTATTACTTTTCAAGTAATTATTCAACTTTTTTTATATTCATTTAGATCAAACATATCTTACTAAGTTAAAAAATAGAACTAAATAAAAAAAGGGAAATTGTCAAATAGTACCCCAGGTGGAGGTCCATTTGTCAATTAGTACTCCATCCAATTTTAAGTCAAATAGTACCTATAATAATAATTAATTAATGGAAATTAGATACGAGTTGAGAATTATTTAGTGTAAATATTAAAATATAAAATTATTCGACAATAAAGAATAATAGTTATAAATATTGATTATACATCAGTATAAGGTACAAATTGAGAGTACAGAATCTTTTAGATTTTTTTTATTTTTAAATTTAAAAACTCTATAATTATCATAACTAATTTTATATTTAGTTTTTGATAAATCCCGTGTAATACACGAGTATTAAACTAGTACTATATTATTGTAATTATTTTCTCACAATAGCTCTTACCCAACATAAATCAAAACTAACCACAATGCCCTTATATAATTATGTCATAAATATGAAGAAAAAAAACTTAAAAATTGTACATAATAAACATATAGGTCGTTAAAAAATTATAAATCAAGTTAAACAAACAAATATAGAAAAATAAATACTTAATCATAAATATTTACATAATATATTTAAATATAGAATATATAATAGAAATATTATAAAATAAATTTCGAAATACTTTTAAATTAGATAAAAATATAATAATGTAATTAATTCATTAATAATTATTTCATAAATATAAAAAAGAAATATTAATCCATATAAACAAAATATTATAAAAAAATAAAAAATAAAAAATACCAAATAAACAAAGAAAATTCCAAAATATTAGGTGTCAGGTTACGGAATTAATTGAGGACTTTTTGTAGAAAAAATATAAAATATTATAGTATAATACTAAATAAATCTTAAAACTTGAAATTAGAAAATTCTATAATAAAATATTGTTTAAATTTATATATTTAATAGATTTGAGAATTAAAAAATAAAAAATAATATAAAATAATAATATAAGCCATTAAGTATAATAAACTAAGTTAAATAAATATAGAAAATTAAATATTTAATAATGAATCATTAATTAATATATTTAAGAATTAAAACCTTGAAAAAATATTACAAGACATTATAAATACTTTGAAATAAGATAAAACTATAGTAATATTTGATTAACTTCAAAATAATTATAAACTTTTATATTTTACTTATGTGATTTTATAATTTCTTTCAGTATTATATGTCATTTATAATAATTATATTTGTTTCTATGTTTCATATTTTAATTAATTTAGTAGAAGTTTTTTAATATTTTTTTCACTAATTTCATAAGTCTTTTCTGATATATATTATATATTTTTGATGATTTTCTAATCGTCAAATTCATTGAATAAATATTTATAATATAAATTTATATATTTTATTTATGTGAATTCATATATTTTCAATAGTATTTATAGTATTTATTCTTATTTTTTGTTTTTTTAAATAATGACTTAGAGAATATTTATAAATATCTTTATTTATTTTAAATAAATTATAATTTTCTTAGATTTAATTTACTTATTTTAATAGTAGAATGTTTGTTAGATATTCAATAAAACATTTTTAAAGTCTCAAATAATATAAATAAGTTATGAAAGTACATAATTTGAAATAATTACAATATAATCTTAATATTTTTCTTAAAAATTATTAATAAAGGTAATCTAAAATGTAAATAATTTTCATTTGGTAAGAAATTACATTGTGCATGATATAACACATCTAGTGGACAACTATTACAATAAGTTAAAATTTTATTAATATTCTTTTACATGTTTAGTGCTAGAATATTAATATTATAATTCAATATCACCAATAATTAGTGTTTTAATTTTTTTTAAATATTTATAGTGGTTCAAGTTACCAGTTACTGCTTATGTTGTGAATACAACATTCATATATATATTTTTTAAATATTCATGCTTCTACATACACACACATAACTTTTACAATGTTTAAAAAAGAGATTTTATAATTTCCATATAAATTCTGAGTGAGCTTTATGTCAAAAGAATAATAAATGGTTGGAACTATATTGATCAATGAGAAATGTATCGTTTGTACCAATAAATATATATTCATTAAGTTAATAATTCATTTCTAAAAAACATGTGTAACATACGGTTTCAATAATTTATGTGAATTCATATACTCTCGATAGTATTTATAGTTTTATTCTTAATTATTATTATTATTTTTAAATAATGACTTAGAGAATATTTATAAATATCTTTATTTATTTTAAATAACTTATAATTTTTTAGATTTAGTTTACTTATTTTATAGTAGAATGTTTGTTAGATATTCAATAAAACTCATTTTTAAAGTCTCAAATAATATAAATAAGTTACGAAAATGTATAATTTAAAATAATTACAATATAATCTTAATATTTTCTTAAAATCATTAACAAAGGTAATCTAAAAAGTAAATAATTTTCATTTGGTAAGAAATCACATTATGCATTATATAACACATATATTGGACAACTAGTACGATAAGTTAAAAATATATTAATATATTTTTACTTGTTTAGTGGTAGAATATTAATATTATAATTTAATATCACCAATAATTAGTATTTTAATTTTAAAATTATTTATATTGGTTCAAGTTACCAATATATTATGACTTATGTTGTGAATACAACTTTCATATATGTTTTTTAATTATTCATGCTTCTGCGCGCGCGCGCACACACAACTATTGCAATGTTATAATAATGGGAAGTTCTACGGTGCCGTGAAGGTACCATTCCTCACCTTTCCTCACCTATTGTCAACCGTTTGTACCAATAAATATATATTCATTAAGTTGATAATTCATTTCTAAAAAAACGGTGTAACATACGGTTTCAAAAACCAACCGATAATCTTAAAATCAAGGAAACAAATCATAGTCTCAAGCATAGTAAAAACGCTGATATTGACACATACAATTCAATCGAGCACTGAGCGGCGACGGGGAATTAAATCCCCTACCAATTTATTATTTAAAAATAAAATAAAAAGTAAGTCGAAATACGTGAAGAAAAGGATGGCGTTGATTCTCCAAAGACCTTCAGGGCGCATTAATAGAATGATCACACCTTGTAATAATCAAGAGCACGATAATTGTCCAGCCCAGTATTGAAGAACTTGGAAACATATTCACCCAACATAACCTCTTTATAAATGGGGGGATTTTCTTCCGATATCAGCTCTTTAATGGGCCCATAAATGTTAGCCCCATACACAGGCCCAGCGAAGAAGCATGCCACTGATATTCTTGGTCCGATGTGGTTGGCTTTCGCTCTATGCTCACTGCTTGTGAATTTATCATTTGATACTAACTGCGTACAAAATAGGAGCAATATAGTCCATTGAATTGAATGATAGGGAATAGAAATCGAGAATTTTAATAGGGAGAGAGTGAGAGAGGACCTGGAGAAGGTCGCCAAGGTTTATTACTAAACCTCCCGCGGTTGGTTCAATGTCAATCCATTGGCCTTGATACAAAATCTGGAGAGCACTGATATCTTGACTTTGCAAAAGAATTGTAAGAAATCCAGGATCAGAATGTCTGGGTGTCCCAATAGCCAGTTGAGGCTCTGGGCACGCTGGATAATAGTGACTGTGTATGCGGTGTCCAATACAACACTCCATATTTTTCAAGTGATCAGTTTCGAGTCCCAGACCCTCGGACAATAACCCCAGCAGATTATTTCCCAATATCTCAACATGTTTCGAGTATTCCACGGTTGATTCCCTGTTAATTATATGTATAGTTAAAAAAATAATTCAATTTAACTGTGTATCTAGCTATATATTAAGTTCACATTTGGACTGGAAATATTAGAATTAATATAGTAATAATTAGAAAATTGAGCAAAACAGTCCATAAATCCTTGTAATTGATATCCATACCTGCAAGAAGCAGGCAATTCGTGGTGATCATTTGGATCGGGGCCCGGAAACGAAATGCTCAAAGTATCCTTCCAACTAGCAGTTCTTGATGTGAAGAGATCATAGCTGCTGTTAAATCTCACCCTTTGCTTGAGATCCCGCGTATAATACTTCCTTTTCTCCTCGACATCCTGATCGTTGAATTTTTTGACGCCCTCGATCATCCCGTCGATCACAGTTGTCGGAATCCCATGATTCACGACCTGGAAAAATCCCCATGTTTCCGAGGCAAACTTCACTTCCTCAACGATCCGTTTTCGCCTCTCGGGGTCTTGGATATCGCTTAGATCGATCACGGGAATTTGAGTTTCATGGGTGCCCTTTTTGTGTGCAGGTAGCTCTTGAGCAAGCTCCTCAGATGGCCTCAAGAAAATCTTGGGGAGTTTTTGCAAACCCGAATCGATTAGGCCTTTGACGCCGGCATTTGTCTCATCAAATGCCTTTAGCATTTGGACTCTATCTTCGTCATATTGTTGCTCGGAAATTTTTTCAGCCATCTGATTGTGGGTGTGTGTTCTTTTGATTTTAGATAGTAAGTGGCTTCAATTATCTGTATGATGAGACAACCAGAATTGTGTGGGTTAACAATAATATAGCCCATACTTCACCCCATCGTGACTCACATTATTGATAAAGTAAATAATAATAATAATAATAATAATAATAATATCGTGACTCACATTATTGATAAAATAAATAAATAATAATAATAATATATGTACGATGAAGACAACCAGATTCGTGGGTAATAACAATAATTGATAGGCCCATACTTCACGCCATCGTGATTCACGTTATTGACAATAAAAAATAAAAAGTCGCCAATAGTTTTAACCACTTTGCATTATTTTATTTGTACTTGGTTACGGAGGGTTTTTGTAGGACCATAATCAATATAATTAATGATTTAAGATCCAAATTCTGACTCATCACATGGTGAGCATGATATAGAACGTGTGATTGATGAATAATTGGCTGACGAAAATGGGGCCAAGGTTGTTCGTCAGGCAAAATGATTATTATAATATATTTTTGGAAGTCGAATAAAGAAACTAATTGAATACATTGCCCTTTGCGCAATGATGTACGGGACAAAGTCCAAGTTGGAAAATTTCCAGCCTTTTTTTTTTTTTTAATAGTGTTTTCTATTTTGTTTAGTTTTGTGCTAGGTGTTTGTCTTCTACGGGTTATCGTCGTCTCTAATATGATGAGTTGTCGAGTCATCTAGGACATCACAGTGGTTAAAGAATCCGGTAAAACTATTTTATATTGGGATAGTTACAACTTACAATACAGGGTAGAGATTATCTAGTTAAAACCATAAATATATTTTCAAGTGTTATTTAATATAAAAATAAATATCAATGGGGTTTGTAATCTTAAGAGATAAGTAAATAATTTTAAGCTCAAAATTTGTAAGGAGTTTCTTCTACGTATTGCTTACCCAAAAGTCCAGATACTTTGAATAAGTGGACAATAATTACAACTAATTAGCTACCATGATCCGTGTCATCTGGCCTTGTGCAGCAGTTTGAGTGCTTTGATAAAGGCCAAACTTATTTTTTAGGAGCTTATTTTACTTATTTGAGTGATAGTGTGTGCGATGTGTGTGTTATTTTGTTTTTTTCAATTAACCTTTTCAATATATTTCTATTCTTGTTTAAATAAACTAAGTATCAAATTATAGACATCGGGGAGAGGATTAATGTTCTAAAATAAATACCCAAAAATCCACTTTCAAATGGAGCCTAACAGTTGTTAAAATTTTAACGATACGTGTATGAACAAGTTAAACATTGCCAAAATTTAAGAAAATTAGTGGACAATAAAATTATCGCAGTAGAGAAAATCAATTATATTCGAACACAAACATGCACGCACGCATCTATTATTACAATTATCATGTGGATACATGAAAATCATTTCAAACATACATACAACTGAATTAAGATAGGATGCATTCATCCATGACCAATTCACCATCGATCTTCACGACATCTCAAGCCAATTTATTATAAAAATAAAAGAAAATTGAAATACAAGACTTGGAAAATGAAATGAGGGCTGCGTCAAAGACATTTACTGTCACACCCTGTAATATTCAAGATCACGATAAATGTCGAGCCCCATACTGAAGAACTTGGAAAGATATTCTCTCAATACAACATCTCTGAAAATGGGGGGATATTCTTCGGATATGAGCTCTTTAATGGGCCCATAAACCTTAGCCCCATTAGCGTCCACAGGTCCGGAGAAGAAACATGCCGATGTGATTCTTGGTCCGATGTCGCTGGGTAACGCTAGCGCTCTATGCTTACTGCTTTTGAATTTCCCATTTGTTACCAACTACACAACCCCAATCATATAAATATAGAACAAAAATGTGTAATAGTGAAGAAAATAAAAAACAAGGCTAAATTGCAATTCCAATTCCATTCATTTGATAGTCGAAAATTGGAAATCGTAATTCTAATGGACTAAAATTGCAATTTAAAGGGAGAGAGAGAGAGAGAGAGGACCTGGAGAAGATCGCCAATGTTTATTACTAAGCCTCCTGGAATGGGATGAATGTCAACCCATTGACCCTGATGCAAAACCTGAAGAGCACTCATACCTTGACATTGCAAAAGAATTGTGAAAAAACCAGGATCAGAATGCTTGGTTGTCCCAATAGCCAGTTGAGGCTCAGGGCACGGGGGATAATAGTGACCCTGTAAGCGGTATTCCGGGCAACATTCCATCTTTTCCAGGTGATCAGTTTTGAGCCCCAGAGCCTCGGAAAATAGCCCCATCAGAATATCTCCCAATATCTCAAGATGTTTTGAGTATTTCACATATGATTCCCTGTGTTAGTTAAGTGCATAAAGCATATGTAATTTACTTATACTCCAATGGGTATCCAAAAATTCAATCTAGTCGTATAACTAAAACCAAGTTGACACATACCTGGAACAAGCAGGGATTTCGTGGTGATCAACTGGATCAGTGACCGAAAAGGAGACGCTCAAAGTATCCCTCCAGCTTGCAGTTCTTGCTGTAAACAGATCATAACTACAGTTATATTTCACACGACTCTTGGGATCCCGCGAATAATACTTCTTTTTCTCCTCGACATCCTGTTCGTTGAATTTTAATATGCCATCGATCATTCCATCGAGCACACTTGTCGGAATCACATGGTTCACGACCTGGAAGAATCCCCATGTTTCCGATGCAATCTTGACTTCCTCAACTATCCGTTTTCGCCCCTCGGGTTCTTGGATATCGCTTAGATCGATCACGGGAATTTGGACTTGGGTACCGTTTTTGTTTGGTAGCTCTTGAGCAAGCTCGTCAGATGGCCTCACGAAAATCTTGGGGACTTTTTGCAAACCCGAATCGACTAGGCCTTTGACACCAACATTTGTTTCATCAAATGCCTTTAGCATTTTCATTCTATCTGCGTCATAGTGTTGCTCATCAATTTTTGCAGCCATCTGAATTGTGTGTGTGTGTGTGAGTTTAGATAGTAAGTGGCCTCAACTATATATTAAGAGGCAACCAGAATTGTGGGTTTTTAATAATATAGCCCATAATTAACCCCATTGGGACTTCACATTATTGACATTTTGTTTTTCTCTGTAGTTTACCCCACTTGCATTATGATAGAATTTTGTCCAAGGGGGATTTTAATTCTATTATTTTAGTTATTAGGTTTAAAAGAATGTTTGCCTTTGTGAACTCTAGTGTTGGTTAGAATGTTAGTAGATATAGGAGTTCTTATCTCTTAAATATCTTAAGAGATAATTATCATAACCTTGTTATGTGGAACAAGGACTCCTTCAAGAAAGTTGAGATATAAGTACTTGGCGTTTTCATTTTGAAAAATCACGACAACAAGGACGAGAAAAACAGAAACCCCACTACAGCTTTCTTGCTCCGTTTTATGCTTATTCTTCGAGTTCTACTTGTTCTAACGAGAAGAATATTTTTCATCTTTTTGTAATGTTACTAGAATCCTTTTTGTTGGATTTGTAAACATTTCTAGTAATATAAATTTTGTCCTACGGTCGAGTTCTGTGAGTTATTTTAACTCACAGGCAAAAATCATTCTTGTTTTGTTATTCGGCATATATGTTAGTAAGAATGTTCCAACATTATTACTGATATCAACGTTCATACAAGTTATTGAACCCATTCAAAACTTTCAATTGGTATTAAGAGCGATCACTTGACTCTATTAAGTGAGATTCCTGCTAACGTTGAAGGAGAAAAACGAATAATGTAATGAATGCTGCAATTCGACCTCCTATATTGGATGGAACAAATTAAGTAATCTGGAAAGTCAGGATGCGAGCCTACATAAAAACAATAGGCTAAAGATCCTGGCATGCAATCCTAACGGGTTGGGAGGCTCCTAGGAGAGATGATGCGGACGATGACATCATTTTGAAAAATGAAATCGATTGGACTGCAGAAGAACTTGCTACTTCAAATGCCAACACCAAAGACTTTAATGCCATCTACAGCTTTGTGGATGTGTCCTTATTCAGAATAATCTCCAATATGCAAACGGCCAAAGAAGCATGGGAAGCACTACAACTTTTTTGTGAAGGATACAGAGGAGTCCAAAGAACCAAATTAAGAATGCTGGCGACACAATTTAAAGTAATGAGAATGGAGGAAAGTGAAACCATTGCCAGTTACAGTGCAAAACTTCTTGACATTTCAAATGAATGTCAATCTCTGGGATCCTCTATCTCAAATGAAAGGCTTGTGAGCAAATTCCTGCGATCAGTGATGGAAAAATTCAACGTGAAGATCATGGCTATTGAAGAAGCCAAAGACACCTATGTCATGAGTTTTGATGAACTTGTAGGCTCCCTAAAGGCCTATAAAATGGAATTAAAACTTAAGCAACCAAAGGGAAAGAGTATTGCCCTCATTTCTGTCCCGGATTCTGAAGATGAAAACCTTGACCTTGCTGCCATTGCATACGAGGATGAGTATGCAAACCTGGATGCGGACGACATTGCTCTCATCACCAGAAAATTCGGTGAGTTTCTTAAGAAAAAAAAATATCTCAAGAAAACCTTTGAACAGGCACCTTAAGTCTGCATCTGAGCCCAGTACTTCTCAACCCATGGGACAGTCTTCTAACAGATTCCAAAGAAGAGATTCAAGTCCTATAAGTCCAAAATCTGAACCCAGAAATCAAAACAGCACCAAAGGCTTGGACAATGTTCAGTGTCATGAGTGCAGAGGATTTGGACATTATAAGTATGAATGTGCCAATACATTAAAGAAGAAGAACTTTTTAGTCATGAGTGATGGAGAAGATGACGAAGAGCCAAAAGGAACCGAGGTGGTTGCCTCCATGAACGCCTGTATGGTCTGGGATGACACTGACAGTATGGATAACATTGTGTGTTTCAACTCTGTCATCACAACTAAAAGTTATGAGAATGAAGATTTTGCCACAGCGCACGAAGAGTTAGATGAAAATTGGTGCAAACTTCTCCAGAAAGTCTAATCTCTCTCCAAAGAAAATGAGAGACTGACATGAGCTGACAAGGAGCAACAATCTGTGGTGTTGCGTCTAGAAGCTCTTTTGACCAAACGAGAAAAAGAACTGGATAGAACCAGGGGGAACTCTCATCAGCCATGATGACACTCAAGAAACTCAACACTGGATCAACCAAACTTGATGAAATTCTATCTATTGGAACCATGGTCAGACATGGAATAGGGTTTGAGGGTCCAGTCTTTGTCAAAAAGGTGACAAATCCTCCGAAGGATCGGTCTCTATGAACAAAATTAAGCGAAGGAAGCGTAACTATATCTGTCATCACTGCTCAAAACTGGGACACATCAGACCACTCTATAAGAAACTCAAGCCAGAAAGAGAATCTCTTCCAGGCAAATCAATGCCAGTGAAAAAATGTCCCAACATCAGGACTAACACAACTCGCAAAAGCAAAATGGTGTGGGTAAGGAAGGAAGTCACCCAGTGCAACATGATTTACATCTCCCTAAAGTCCAGAGTTGAAGACTCATGGTACTTTGACAATGGGTGCTCCAGACACATGACTGGATCGGTTGAACACCTGACCAATGTTGTTCAACAGAAAGGAGGCAAAGTCCAATACGGTGGAGGAGAGCATGGACAAATTGTTGGAAAAGACACTCTGAATGTTGAGGGGTTGCCTAAACTTGAGAATATGTTACTTGTCAAGGGTCTGGCTGCCAACCTTATAAGCATCAGTCAACTTTGCGATGATAATCTCCATGTAAAGTTCAGCCGAGATACCTATGAAGTCTTCAACAATACCAATCGTTGCATCCTCACTGGAACTCGAACTATGAACAACTGCTACAAAGTAAACAACAAGATTTGGTGTCAAAGTGCGCAATCATCTGAGTCCGAATTGTGGCATCAAAAGATGGGACATGTCAACTACAAAATGATGAGCAAGCTTGTCAAGTCAGAAGCGGTGAAAGGAATTCCCAAGCTGATCATCAATAACCCATCCATATGTGGTGATTGTCAAAAATGGAAACAAACCAGGGTGTATCATCCAATGACTCAACATAAAACCTTTATCTGTGAAAACCCCAACTGCACAAACAATCATGCTCAAGGCAGAGATCAGTGACACCATCGACAATGTCAAGGCCGAGACTTAGACGAATTTTTAGTTTTTTCCCCCTCTTATTGATATATTTGTTTGTTTGTTGACGTAATACTTTTGTTTCGATTAATGTTTTTGCAATTTTGGGATTTTAAATATGTTCTAATGTGGTTAAGTTTTTTGTAAAGCAGGTGAATATGTAAGTGGGTCTTATAATCTTGTCCTTTAGTTTTATGAATCTCTCGGTTATAAGAGTGAAAATGGTGATAAGAAGAGTGTATTTTCGATCTGACACTATAACAAAACAAACTTATGAAACCATGCTGTTTGTAATGACAGTGTTGAAGTTGGTGGCGACGTTTTGGATAGTGACCTAATTACTGCTCTCCTCGAAAAAGAGATTGCAAGAACCATGGGAAAGGAAAACATATTGTACCTTTAAGTAAATGACTGGCAATTTTATGCAAGTTAGCAATATGACGAATTGGCAATGTAAAATATTTTTTGATTAGGTAAATTTGAACAATATTTGTTGATGCCGATAATTTTGGTGTATTTGTTATGAAACTAATTAATATATGCACAATATTTAGTATCAATAATTTTAATATATTTGTTGGCTCAAACCTTCATCTGCAATTTTATTTTATTTTTATACTTTCTAGATTGGTTCTATTAGGACTCGGCGTAGAAACTAAGATTTTTTGATTGAGTCTTTTATGTGGATATGGAAGTTTATATCAATTATGCTAGGACACGATGAATAAATAGTGTTTTTATAATAGGACACTATATATAGCATGCTATTAATTAAGGACACAAATGATTAGAAGTACAACGAATTTGACTAAACGTGTAATGAATTTGACGACACGAATTTTGAGATGTGTCTTTATATTAGTGACATTATTTTTGTAAAGTGTTGCAATTTTAACAACGCTTATTCCGACAAGCGTCCTGAATTTTACAAAGCTACTTATTACAAGTGTTGTTAGTTTAGTGACACAATAATTGATCAGTGTCATGAAAATATATTGTACTCGTTACATAAAAAATGTGTCGTCAAATTGACGTTAATGACGCATTAGAAAAAAATGCGTCACCTTTTGAGATTCACCTACGCATATATCTTGCGTCACAAATAATTTCGTGACATCATATTTAACAACGCAAGTCGTGACACTTTCACAAGTGTAAGTAAAATAGTTTATGACGCTAATAAGTTTCACTAAAAAAAAAAAAACGTCACTAAACACCTTTTTTGTTGTAGTGTTCTTTTACACTCTCAATTCGAATCATTTGATCGTAGGAAAATTGGGAAGATTTGGAGGGGAAATCCATTTGTCACATAGTTGACTTAACCGCTGATGTGGACAATTTTACTTATATGAACATCCTTGATATTGTCTCAATTTAATACTTAGTCTCTTGGAAAATGTCTACTAAACAAAATTAATTTATTCACCAATAAGTTTGGCAGCAAATGTGAACATGTGGAGTGATTAATAGGGAAAATTACAACTTTAAAAAAAATTGGTAGCAACATCAGAGATTCAGAATTTCGTTCAATTTGAGGGGATATAAAGATCTGAGGGATTTGTAATATTCAGAAGCAACAAAGATGTTAGGGGATTTTCAATGACTCTGTGGGAAATCGATGAATATGGGGATTTTCCTATCTCCCAACTCTCGGTCCAAATTAGACGGAGAGAAGCAGACGACTTAATTAAATAAATGAAATAATTTATGGAAAAAAGGACTAATTTATACCCTAGGTAAAAATATATAAAAGGAAGGATTTAATGTGAAATGCTGTGAGTTTGACACATTAGAATTTGAGTGAATAACAAAATGACACTTGTAATTTGAATTCATAAGGAGTTGACACCTCAACATGGTGTCAATAGAATTAACAAATAGGGGTTGATACATCTTTATCGTTCTTCAAAGAGACACATCAGAATTTGAGTGAATAACAAAATGACACCTGTAATTTGAATTCATAAGGAGTTGACACCTCAACATGGTGTCAACCGAATTAACAAATAGAGGTCGATACATTTTTGTCGGTTCTTCAAAGATTTTCTGGTCGCATTATTGGAATTATTACACCTTGTAGTTATCAAGAGCACGGTAAGTGTCCAACCCAACAGTGGCAGCCTTAGTAAAAATATTTACCCAATACAACATCTTTATAAATTGGGGGATTTTCTTCTGATATCAGCTCTTTAATGGGCCCATAAATCTTAGCTCCATATTCATGAACAGGTCCAAAGAAGAAACATGCCACTGATATTCTTGGTCCGATGCTACTGACTGTGACTCTATGCTTATTGCTTTTGAATTTCCCGTTTGATACCAACTACGTACGCGAAGTAACAACATATAAATAAGAGCAATATGTAAGAAATGGAAAAAAGAAAAAAGTAATAGCTTTCCATTTAAAGAAGAAGCCTATAAAAAAAAATGCTAGATTGCAATCTAGTCGGGAATTACGTACGATTTGCAAAAGAGCTCTGTTGTTTTTCTTACACTCTCAATTCGAATCATTTGATCGTAGGAAAATTGGAAATTTTGGAGGGAAAATCCATTTGTCCACATAGTCGACTTAACCGCTGATGTGGACAATTTTATTTGTATGAACATCCTTGATATTGTCTCAATTTAATAGACTTATTAGTCTCTTGGAAAATGTCTACTAAACAAAATTAATTTCTTCACCAATAAGTTTTGGCAGTAAATGTGAACATGTGGATATTTCTTTAAAAAATTCAATCTATTTGCAAAAGAACTAAAATCGAGAATTTTCGAAATCGTGGTGTCTTTTTTGCAAATTCTAAAGGACTAAAACTGAAATATAATGAGAGAGAGAGAGGACCTGAAGAAGATCGCCAATGTTTATTACTAAGCCTCCTGGAGTGGGTTGAACGTCAATCCACTGGCCTTGAAAAAAAACTTGGAGAGCATTAATACCTTGACTTTGCAAAAGAATTGTAAGAAGTCCCGGATCAGAATGGTTTGTGTAACCCAATAGCGAGTTCAGGCTCAGGGCACGCGGGGTAATAGTGATTGTGTAAGCGGTATTCCTTAGAACAATCCATGTTATTCAGGTGATCTATGTCGAGCCCCAAAGCCTCAGACAATAATCCGAACAAAATATTTCCTAATATCTCAACATGTTTCGAGTATTCCACAGTTGATTCCCTGATATCAAGTACATGATGTATGTTAACTCATGATCAATTCTATGCTCATTTTGATATAATTAGTCAGTTAACAAAGGACCCACTGAACTTAACATCAAGATCCGTGGGTTCCTCGTTGGCGCCAAGAGGCCGCCATTGAATTTACAGGAAATACCCTTGATGATTGTAAAAAAGAATTGATGATAATTGACACATACCTGCAAGGAGCTGGCAAATCGTGGTGATCAGTTGGATCAGGGCCCGGAAACGTAATGATCATGGTATCCTTCCAGCAGGCAGTGTTTGATGTAAAACAGATCATAATTGCTGGTGATATCTCACCCTTCGCTTGATGTCCCGCGAATAATACTTCTTTTTCTCCTCGACATCCTGATCGTTGAATTTCCGGATGCCATCGATCATCCCATCGAGCACACTTGTCGGAATCCCATGATTCATGACCTGGAAAAATCCCCATGTTTCTGAGGCAATCTTCACTTCCTCAACGATCCGTTTTCGCCCCTCGGGTTTTTGGATATCGCTTAGATCAATAACAGGGATTTGAATTTCATGAATACCGTTTTTGTTTGTAGTTAGCTCTTGAGCAAGCTCGTCAGATGGCCTCACGAAAATCTTGGGGACTTTTTGCAAACCGAATCTACTAGGCCTTTGACTCCAGCATTTGTTTCGTCAAAGGCCTTTAGCATTTCGAGTCTGTTGTATTGTTGGTCATCCCCAGAAACATTGTTTTGTCCGGGCCATCGTTTTTGGGCCCTGAGATTTTGAGGTTAGCTAATAGTTTTGAATTTTCTTTTTCTTCGTGTGAGTTTGTGCTTTGAATAAGTTTGTTGGTCTTGAAACTGGATTTATATGGTTTGAAGAAGGGTGGCTTCAAAAAAAAACAATAGCTTTGTTTATTGTTAATGACATGCGTTGTTTGGCTTTATTTTTTACATGATTGTCAAATTATTGCATTTTTCTATCTGGGTCTTTATTGTTAATGTGGGTCTTTTATTTTTTACATGATATTGCTGGAAGGTGGCTTCAAAAAAGACAATAGCTTTGTTTAGTTAATGACAGGCGTTGTTTTGTCTTTATTTGTCACATGATTGTCACATTATTGCATTTTTTCCTATCTAGCCTGGATCCTGTCTTTTCTTTATTGTTAATGTGAGTCATTTCTGCGGTGTAAACTAATGTATTGTTTGTTATTCCTATACCTTAATTAATAAGTATAAGAGAGCGGCAGTTTTTGGGGTGACATCACCCTCCAATTGTTTTTTTTTGTTTTGTTTTGTTTTTTCTATTACTTCTCTTTTTTTTTTTTTTGTTTCTTTTGATTTGTTTTGTTTCTTTTTTGTTTTCTTTTCCTTTTTTTATTTTGGGTTTTATTTTTAATAAACTTATATATAAAAATTATTTTAAATATCAAATTAGCCAGTATAATTTTATTTTTCAATTTATATTATTTTTATGTTGTACTAATTTATGATAAAAATTATGATTAATTATTATTTAATCACAAAAATTAAAATTTAAAAATCTAATCAATTAGTATAATTTTATTTTTTCATTAAACTACATTTAAATTATGATATTTTTATTATCAACATATTAAAAATAATAATTATATTATTTAATGAATGTATTTTTTATTTCTTTGTAATTTAGTGTTTTTCTTTCTTTCCACAAACAATTAAACTTCGTCGTCAATAAATTTTTGTTCTAAGAACGAAAATCATTTATCTTTCCTTTTGTTTTTCCCTTTCATATTTTAAATTCCTTTTTTAGATCTTTGTTCCCTTTCATATTTTAAATTCTTTTTTTAGATCTTTGTCCTTAGGTGGCAGTCATAAAAATCACCATTAAATTTTTATTTAAACAAAAGTTCTTAATTTTTTTTCTAATATTTTTTCAAGTAAATGAATAAGACTCAAATCTTAATATGAAATATTATTAATAAATAATTGTATAAGAAAAGGAATATTATATTGTATAAAAATAATTATTTCATGACACCTAATCTAGTAATTTCGAATTGTTTATAATATAAATTGTATAAAAATTAATTATTTAAAAACACATAATTTAATATATTCAATGTACCTATACAATATAGGAAGATTTAGAGAGTTAAGGAGAATAATATCTTCTTTTCTTTTATTTCCTTTAGATAGAACATACAGTTGCTATATCACGGACCATGTTCAGCGAATATGAATACATGAATACATTAAATTAAAATTTCGGATATATTACGTATAAAATAAATATACATCGATATATAGATTATTATATAATATCAAATTGCAAACTTCAGATATATTACATATAAAATAAATATACATCGATATA
>BMAC01000639.1:476968-512787 GCA_014905375.1 Phtheirospermum japonicum | reverse complement strand
TATCATTACATACACCAATCACATATCATCCTATACACCAGGGACATATCATCATATATACTAGACACATATAGTAGCCACATATTACATATACTAGCCACATATTATCATACACATCAACCACATACACCAATCACATACCATCACATACACCAATCACATACCATCTCATAGACCAACTACATATCATCTAATACACCAAACACAACAACCACATATCTCAATTACACCAGCCATATATCATCACATACTGAAATCCCATATCATCCTATACACCAGCCACATATCATCACATACAACAATCACATATCATCTTATACATCAGGAATATATCATCATACATACTAGACACATATGATTACTTATACTAGTCATATATTATGCTATACCATCACATACACTAAACACATACCATCATATACACCAACCACATACCATCTGATACATCAAGTACATATCATCTAATACACCAAACACAAATAATCACATATATCACATACACCAGTCATATATCATCAAACACATTATTTACACATCATCACATGAACATGACAATAGTGTATTAAAGTTATTGTTAAGAAATTCAAACCTCAGCTGGTTTTATTTTTTATTTTTTCTCTTTTTTTTTGTCTTCAAAGGGTGCAACCTTTATATCAGTTGTGTCATGAACGGGTGCAACCTGTATATCAACTGTGTCTTCAACGGGTGCAACCTGCATATATCAGTGTATCTGTGTTAATTTCAAATTGGAATTTAAATATTATTTTTAAGTAGAAAAGTAATAAAAATAGCAAACCTTTTTCTTTTTCTTCACAATCGGAGTCTTCTTGCCAGTAACACCCCGTTTGAAAACTTGAATTGCAGAAGCAGATTTTTCAAAATCAGTTTTCGGCAACTGTGTTTTGCATTGCTTGACAATCAATTTTTCCTTCTCGATTTGTAACTGATTCTCTATGGCATTTTTCACTATATCAAATTAAGAACTGGGTTTATCGCCAATTGTTGTTGCATCAGGTGCTTCAATAGGTATTTTCTTTTTTTCTTCCTTCTTCTTTTTCAGAGTAGGAGAATGATGTTTCTCAACCATCGATGTTGCCTCAATCAAAATTTTCTTCTTCCTCCCCTTTGTCCTTTATTCATATATCTTTCTCTGTAGGTCTTCCTCTTGAAGAGTGAGACCTATACCCTGTTGATTACTAACTACAATTTGAGTATCTAATTGCTCCAATTGTAAATTGGTTGCTTTCTTCATATCTATAATTAAACACAAAAAATAAAAAGATAAAAACAATATCAAAGATCATTATACAAATATCACACATAATATGCACATATCATCACACATATTATATAGTTATCATCACAATGAACATGACATATCATCATAAACATCTTATACATATATCACACATAATATACAAATATCATATACATATCATCACACAGAGTATGGAAATATCATCACACACATCATATAGTTTTCATCACACTGAACATGAAAATATCATCACAAATATCTTATACATATATCACACATAATATGCAAATATCATATACATATCATCACACAGAGTATGGAAATATCATCACACACATCATATAGTTATCATCACACTGAACATGAAAATATCATCACAAATATCTTATACATATATCACACATAATATGCACATATCATACACATATATTCACACTGAACATGAAAATTTAATCACAGAACATATAGGAGTATATATTATCAAAAACTACAAAACATATCATTACACAGAACATGAATATATCATCACACATAAATTGTATACATCATAAAGTCAATCTATATTTGCAGTAAAATAAAATTCAAAAATGATATAACATTATGCAGATATGAAATATATCATTACAGATCTGGAACATATTATCAGATTGTTCTTGCACATATCATTGTTACTATATGAATACTCATATATTCGCAGAAAAGAAAAGTAATATGAGGTTCACAAATGATATATCATCGCTCAGATCTAGAACATATCATCAGATTGTTCTTGCACATATCATCAGACTGCTCTTGCACATATCATCAAAATGTACATATAAAATCTTATCACAATTTTTGAAACATAGAACATGCATATATCATCATATAGAGAATCAATGGTTGAACTATAGAATCGAAAGCATATGGTTAAAATACAGATGAATCAACATCAATTGATGGCTAAACCCTAAAATCGGAAGAATCGAAAGTATATAATTAAATTTTGTGAAGTAATAAGCGTTTTGTGATGAATCATTATCAGTCGACGATGAAACATCATCAATCGATGCTGAAACATGTACCAGTGTGTGAACTGAACTGAAAGTTGAAAAGGAAAAAAATCAAAAACTTACAGGCGGAGAAGATGAAAATTGCCGGAGAAATCTGCTGGGAGAAAATTGTTGCAGCGTCTGGGAGAAGTTGAGAATTGCTTGGAGGAAGTTGTTACAGCATCTGGGAGAAAAAAATTGTTCGAAAAGGAAGTTGCAGAGAGATGTGAAGTTGCAGCGGGAATTTGCAGGGGGTTTTTCTGTTTTCGAGGCGCGTTGAACGTCAGCTGAAAAGGAAGGCGCGTGAACCGTGGAATGAATTTTGCAGACGTGGAATGAATTGAGGACCGGGTGCACCATATTTAGATGGTCCTGGGTCCATGATATACAGGCTCTCTATCCTCTGCTAGGTTTCGCCATTACAAATTGATAGTTTTGTTTTATTTGTATCAAAGTAGATTGTATCTAAATGGTATCACAATTACTGATTTTTCCAAACAAAGACTAAACTGTACGAAGCGCCACTTATTAAGTGGATAAAATCTCATGTCTTAAGAGGACAAACAATTAATTAAACAATTAATGTGGAGAAAACATGACTGTCTTCAAGGAAACATAAATAATCTAAATAATCAATAAGAAATAATAAAGTTCCCATTATATTCTCATGGACGAAAGATGATGAGAAAAGAAAAAAGGGTGCGGATATACGCACCTCATAAACTTATGAGTTCACCCCAATATATTTTAAACAAAATTAACCTTAATTAAAAGACAAAAATAACCTTATTTACAATATTAATTAAAATGGAAAAAATAAAATTTATACAATTATACAAATATATATATATATATATATATATATATGATTGGGTTCAAATGAGAACCCCGTCATTATATGTGAACCTAGAGACTAATCCTGACCTTAGATCTAATATTGCATAGTACAATTATATGTCCAGGTTCATTGTGCTTTTTACACAGTACTGTAGTGCTAAAATCAGTCTAGTTTTTTAATTTAATTATATATATATATTTTTTACATTTTAAAACATGCAATATGTATCTTAAATTGTAGATCTTGAGAATGTGATTAATTTGATATATATTTCATTCAAAACGAATAAAAATTGAAAAAGTTATGATTTGTTGAAGATTTGAGTTTTATTTCAAATTTTTGAATTTGCAGTTTATAGACAAGATTCGCGATGCTTTTTGTATACAATCATAGTGTTTTTTTTATCTTAATCTATTGTGCTTTTTAAAGAACAATGTAGTGCTCTTTGTAAACGTTGATATATGTCCAAAATACCCTTTTTAATTAATTAATGTATTTTTTTACATTATTACCATGCTGACATGTCATGATCTCAGCCATCAAGTTTATCCAATCTAATGGTCAAGATGAGTCCCTAGGTTCACATATACCAACGGGTTCTCATTTGAACCCAACCCTATATATATATATATATATATATATATATAGACACACACACACACACACTATGATAAAACCTACGTATCTTTACTTCACCAAAAACCTTTCTCAATACCTAACAGAAATTTCACGTTACAACTTGTAAGAATGGAGGATATTGATACGAACAAGATGAATAATGTGAGTGTTGTTGGCATCTTCTTTTTTGGTATATTACTTTTTACTGGCCTGAAAATCGCGACTATATTCGATATGGTTTGATAGATTGGTAGGAGACTGGTATATATTACCAAAGAAAACGAAAAATAAAAAATAAACTTTTCTTTACTATTCTTTTCTTACACTTGAAATTACATTTTTTATTTTATTTAAATATATCGATGATCCCTTGCTACTATAATTTTAGTTAAGATTGTTTAGTAATATTTAATGTTGTTTTTCAATTATTAAGAGGTAAATCTCTAATATCAAAAAGTCATTAATAGGTTATTACAATTTACGCTATAACCCTAAATTAAATTTATTAGAATTAAAAACCACCTCGAAATATCCATAAATGATTTTTCATAAATATTAAAAAGCTAAAATAATTAAATATCATTATAATACACTTATTCTAATTGCACCATAACCCAAACACATAAATTATTTTTCTTACACTTAAAACTAAAACTTCTATTACATGAGAGTTTCTCCTAATTCATAATGCACTACTCTCTCCTAATTCATAATGCACTACTCTTCTTAATACCTTATATTCTCTGGAGCACTTATTCATGTATGATACACGAGCGCGATACAAGTACAGAATCAAATAAATTCCAAGATTTTAAGACTACGGATACAACCTATGTGTACATATAGTCAGTGTTCTAAAAGACGACAAAAAGCGGGGCCTAAGCGCACCGAGGCGTGGGGCGTGGGAAAAACGTCACGCCTAGTGCCTAGGCGTGTGAAAAGGCGGTTAATTTATTTTGTTGACCAATTAGGCGTGCCTAGGCGTGAAAAGGCGCATGCCTTTTAGATGAGTGACCATATTTATTTTTTTAATTTGGCCAAATATTACAAAATCTATAATGACATCAAAAAATGATCATATAATTAATATTTCACAAACTATTTTTCGATAATCTTATGAAAATACGATCATACTTTTACAGTAAAATATCATATTTTTATTGTGAAATTCATACTTTTCAAAAAAATGTGAACAATTGATTTGAAAAGTATGATTTTATACATTTGTTGAGGAATTAATTCTTGGCAATAATTCCTATTTTGTTATTTGCCTTTTTTGGACACAAAATAAGTTAGGAAACGCGATTTGGGACTTTATTTGTTTCCTAGTTTATGTACAAGACTTTATTTAGTTTCCTACATTGTGTTTAGGATTTGTTTTACTTGTTTACCAAGTTTAGGATTTTAGGATTGTCTATTTAAGACAAGAGAATCCTAAAGCTAGAAACAACTTAGATGCACGGAATTTTGAAGAAGGACGCGACGCAAGGCGAGACGCACAGCAAGGAAAAAGACGTGAAGACTACTTGGAGCCATTGTTCGAGATTATCAAGTTCTTCGAAGTTGCGTAACCAACAGAGAAGATCTTGTCATCACGGCGACAAGTATTTAGTATCAAGTTTATTGATATTTTAGTTTTCATATATTACTTCATATTTTTGTATTGAACGTGCACAAGAAAGTAATATAGTTTTCGGGTTTGTACACCCAAGTTCACAAGTACTTTTACTTGTGAAATGAATTTAGTTTGTTGTGTTCTTAAGTTTTATTTTTGCTGCATAATTTCTATTTTACTTTGGTCGATGTTGGTAGTCAGTGTTGATTAACATTGATAACAACATCGTAAATCTGAGACTTATTTTTAAAACCATAGACCTTCAAATTTTACAATTGGCATCTAGAGCGGGTTACTTAACCTTTTAAGGACTGATCCTTATTTGTCTAGGTACTATGGATACAGAGGATGATGAATCTCTTGACGAGTACGAGAAGCTGTGCATTGAGCATAAGCAATTATTTGTTAGTTGGGCAAAACAAGTACTCAAAGTCAAGGATCTCAAGATCGAGGTGGATAAACTGACTCAGGAAAAGGATGACCAACTAAATATAATTATCCGATTGGAGTCATCCCTCACCAAAAAGGATGATGAGCTAGACGAGTAAAGACCGAGTTGAAAAAGGTCCAAGAGACCCTCACAAACATCAACAAGGGCAAGGGCAGGGTGGATGAGATTCTGGAATCGAGTATCCCGAATTATCGAAACACGGGATTGGATACAAGTATGTTCAAAAGCCAAATTCAAGTCAAAAGGTGAAGTCGACCGAACTCCACAAGAGAAGAAGAAGACAATACGTGTGCCATCACTGTGGTGAACAAGGTCACATACGACCATACTGCTGGAAGCTTGTTGGCAAGCAAACTCATTTTAAAAGGTCGAAGCTGACTGCTGAATCTCATGTTGGTTCTCATGTTACCAACATCAATACCAACACCAGGTTCAAACAAGTGTGGGTCAAGAAAAATAACATCAAGTGCAATATGATCCATACCTCCCTGAAATCCCACGTCTCTAGAGCCTGGTACTTTGATAGTGGATGCTCGAAGCATATGACCGGATCAGAAGAATTACTTTCCAACATTTTCAGGTTTCGAGGTGGAAACGTAAAATATGGTGGAGGCGCAAATTGCCAAATCATTGGCCAAGGAACCCTCCATGTTCCCGGCATTGTAACTCTGGAAAATGTGTTGCTGGTAGAAGGACTTACTGCGAACTTAATAAGCATAAGTCAACTTTGCGACGACGATTTTAGTGTAAAATTCAACCGTGAGAAATATGAAGTCTATGAGAAGAATGGACCGTGTATCATCACCGGTCAGAGGACTTCAGATAACTGCTATCAAATCAATAGTGATGCCTTCTGCAAATTGTCTCAACTAAGTGATGCCGAGGTGTGGCATCAAAAGCTCATACATGTTAATTACAAGATGTTGGAAAGTTTGGTCAAAAAGGATGCTGTGATCGGACTACCTAAGCTCAACACTAAAAACATTCCAGTTTGCGAGGCATGCCAAAAAGGAAAGCAAGTCAGGGTGCCACATCCAATAGTACAAAGTCTCACTACCTCATATTGTTTCGAACTCTTTCATATGGACCTTTTGGGACCACTTGAAGTTGAGAGCCTTGGTGGTAAGAGGTATGTTCTTGTGATTGTAGATGACTTTTCTCGTTTTACATGGGTTGAATTTTTGAAAGAAAAATCTGATTCTTTCAAAGCTTTTAAAAATCTTGCGAAAAAGTTATGTGTTCGTTTTGGTGTGAGTATAAGTAGAATAAAGTCTGATCATGAGAAAGAATTTGAGAATGCATCCTTTTTAAAATATTATTCCAAAGTTGGTATAACTCATGAGTTTTCTTCACCCATCACCACCCAACAAAATAGGATAGTCGAACGCAAATATAGATCTCTCATAGAAATAACTAGGACTATGCTTATTTCAAATGGGGTTGCTAAATATTTTTGGGCAGAAGCAATGAACACTGCATGCCATATAATTAATAGGGTGTGTTTTATACCAGGGTCTTGTGTTACTCCCTATGAATTATTGATGGACAAAAAGCCAAATTTGAGTTATTTTCATATTTTTGGGTGCATTTGTTATGTGCTAAATGGAAGAAATCATCTTGCAAAACTTGACTCAAAGAGTGCTAAATGTGTTTTCATGGGATACTCTCGAAATAATCATACATATAGATTGTTTAATCTTAGAATGCGTTGCATGATTGAGTCGGTTAACGTCAAGTTTGATGATTTGAAGAGTGGTTTTAAACCTGCTGAGGATGATGATCTGGTTTATGATCAAAATCCTCAAGATAATGTCACGGTTGGTGTAGATGAAAGTGCAGGTATTGAAACTGGAGAAACGAGTGATGTTGGTATCGGTGATGGTTCTGGAAACACAACACCAAACCCAACATCTACTCAAGCTGCTCTAGAATCAGATTCTGATCCACTTATGGAAGATCCAGCTGAACCCATTGGCTTACATCAGAGAAATATTCCCTCAAGAATTCAGAAGAATCATCCTATGAGCCAAGTTATTGGAGATCTCGATGAAAGAACTACAAGAAAGCGACAAATAAATTTCAAAGAGATGGTAAGATTTGTTTGCTTGTTTACTAATTGTTCTAAAACTCGAGAATCTTTGTCTCTTTCCAAAACAGAGCCCAATCAAGTAAAGGATGCTCTTAAAGTCGACTATATTGTAGCTGGAAGTGCTTGTACACAGTTATTGTGGATAAACCAAATGATAGAGAACTACGATCTACATAAAAGAACATTGACTGTGCTCTGTGATAATTCCAGTGCCATTGATATCTCGAAAAATCCGGTCCAGCTTTCTCGAATCAAACACATTGACATAAGGTACCACTTTAGTCGAGACTTGGTTGAGAGGAAGATAGTTAGCCTTGAGCATATAGGAACAGACAATCAGCTTGTTGATATCTTCACAAAGACATTAGATTTAGAGACCTTCTCTCATTTGAGAAAAGATCTCGGTATCTGCATTGTCTAAGCCAATGTTGGTTTTGATGTTGTGACAACCAATACCAACATCAGTCACAACATCTGTATATTTTTGCATGCATTTTTTTTTCTTTTCATATATAATCCAAATGCATTGAGTTTGGTTGAAAGTACGATAAGGTCTTGTGTTGAAATAAAAGTGATGACAAAAAGACTAACCTCTTCAATTAGGTGATTGTGGAGCTTGCCCGCAGAAACTGATTTTCTCCCAGGTCCAAAAACAAGAGGTGTTAACAGCAATTGCTGAAGATAAGCTATTTCTCTTCAAATTTCTAAAAAGATGAAGAAAATTTGGATACAAATTGATCCAATCATTAAATTTCACCTTCTTGAGTGATTTTGACGTAGTCATTAACTTGGGTTAAGGGGTAAGTTTCCATTGATTTCGCCTGAGGCAATGTTGGTTATAATGTTGTCAGTAATAAAAAGCAATACAGATTAAGTCACTAAAACCATAATGTGATTTTTTTAAAACCTTTTTAGGTCATCTTTTTAGGCATCAATTAGGACATTCATACTTTGAGAAGATGCCTCCGTGCTGTGCGTTCTGTTGTTTGTGTTCGTGTCTATCTTGAATTCTCTTAATCTTGTTTTGAATCTTGCTAACCGCGTGTTTCAGTGAAGTTGTAATCGGACGGTTGGACAGGTAATAAAGATATTGATTTGGTGAGTGAAAAATTGCTTTGCAAAGGCTTTGTTCAACTATGGTGATGGTTTATAAAAATCTAGCTCTATCTCGGTTAATTTGTAGTTGAGATTTGTAATTTTTATTTTCCAAATAAGAGATAGTGGTCTATTTAAGCATAGAGATCGTGTGTCTTATTTTGAGAAAGAGTGGGGGTACTTTTTCTTTCTCCAGATTTTACTTCCTACGACACTCGATTTTTTGTTTGTAGTTGTTTCCAGTCTCTTGCAGGATGTCAAAACCTTCATCACACACCAAAGCCAAGGTTCTCCAAGTCAACTACTCCTCACCGAAAAGAGTCAATGCGTCTAAATAATAAGAAAATTCCACCCAAAGAGAGAAAAGAAGAAGTCCAAAGCTGTCGTGCCAGCCCATGTTAGTTTTGGTGTTGTGACACTGAAACCAATATCCCCTGCAGACAATCCTGCCTCTTCTCCAAGCTTTAATTATGATAATGTTCCATCTGCCAGTGCACCGATGTCAACATTTGCCTCCGACCACTCTGCTAGCTCTGATGAGGCTCCGTCTCAAGCCGTCGAGATTGAAGACTTGGAACCAATCTCCACGAGGTTCTTGACGAGTGAAGCTGAAGAGCTGTTCTTGGGAATTCAAAACTGAGGCATGATTGCTAAGCGCCAAATCCCTGTTGATGTTTTCGTGAAGCAGAATCTGATTGCCTTCTTTAGGCACCCTGGCGCCTCTTCGAACTGGTGTCATGTCTGGTGTTGGTTCTGGTATTCCCAACATCAGTACCAACATGGTTCATTTTTCTGCTCCATTTGTCCGAGTCTAGATTACTTTGTTAGATAACCAGGTTGCACAGCACCAGGCGCTTTAGGACTCATTTGTTGAAGTCCTTTTGCTTTCAGAACAAAAAGGAGGAGAAGAATGTGAAGACGCTGCTGTGAATATGGTTCATTTTTGTTTGTTTTAAACAATGGTTACTTCATTTAGGGGGAGTTTTCCAACTTAGGGGGAGTTCGTAGTTTTTTTGTTTTTGCGTCGTAGTATTTTGTCCAAAAAGGCAAAAGGGGGAGATTGTTGAGGAATTAATTCTTGGCAATAATTCCTATTTTGTTATTTGCCTTTCTTGGGCACAAAATAAGTTAGGAAACTAGATTTAGGACTTTACTTGTTCCTAGTTTATGTACAAGACTTTATTTAGTTTCCTAGATTGTGTTTAGGATTTGTTTTGCTTGTTTAATAAGTTTAGGATTCTAGAATTGTCTATTTAAGACAAGAGAATCCTAAAGCTAGAAACAACTTGGACGCACAGATTTTTGAAGAAGGACGCGACGCAAGGCGAGACGCACAGCAAGGAAAAAGACGTGAAGACTACTTGGAGTCATTGTTCGAGATTATCAAGTTCTTCGGAGTTGCGTAACCAACGGAGAAGATCTTGTCATCACGGCGACAAGTATTTAGTATCAAGTTTATTGATATTTTAGTTTTCATATATTACTTCATATTTTTGTATTGAACGTGAACAAGAAAGTAATATAGTTTTCGGGTCTGTACACCCAAGTTCACAAGTACTTTTACTTGTGAACTGAATTTAATTTGTTGTGTTCTTAAGTTTTATTTCTGCTGCATAATTTCTATTTTACTTTGGTCGATGTTGGTAGTCAGTGTTGATTAACATTGATAATAACATCGTAAATCTGAGACTTATTTTTAAAACCATAGACCTTCAAATTTTACAACATTAAAAGTATAACTTATGATTTGAAAAGTATGATCATCTTACATGAGAGAGAATGAATACGTTGATTTATAACAATTGCTTTGCCCAGGCACACCTAGACTTTCAAGGCTTGACATTGCCGCCTTGCCACGCCTCACGCCTTTTTGAACCTTGCATATAGTTATATATATTTTATGTTATTGAACATGTACACTTATTAAGCGAAAATAAAAAAAATGTTTTCACCTATATATATTAAACTAAAATTTTGTAAATGCTCAAAGCTATAATTAATATAAAACACATGGAAAAGAAAAAAAGCTTTTCTTTTATTTTTTCTTACACTTAAAACTGATATTTCTATACGTATCAACCACTCATAATTTTCCTACTTTTTTTTTTAATTCTTATACTGGGTTAGCAATGCCCCGCTATCCTCCGCTAGGTTTGCCATTACAAAGTGATAATTTTGTTTTATTTTCATCAAAGTAGATTGTATCTAAATAGTATCACAATTACTGAGTTTTCCGAACAAACACTAAGGGTCTGCTTGATTGAATTTATTGAAAGTTATTATAGCTAATTTCATCACTATAAGCTTTTTTTAGGTTGTTTGGTAAGAACCAAGAATAAGCTCCTGATAGCTTATTCTGCCTAATAAGCTCCTGTTTAGAAAAAGTTAAAAATCGTAGTTTTTTCTAATAAGCTCCTACCTTATTTGGTAAAATTCTCTTTTTATCATTTTATATTGTAAAAAATATTTTATTTATAAACTAATATATTACTTTATATTTTACGAAAATATTTTTATTAGTCATAACTAAAGTTTATTTACTATTATAATTATCTTTTTAATTATTTTTCAAGTATTTATATTTTTTTTAAATAATCTTTTGAGAAGTCTTCATTAATTATTATAATTTTATTTATTTTATATTTTATATTTTATATTTTTCTTTTTTTTATGTATAATATTTTATATTTTTTAATCATGTCTATATTGGTAAATTAACCTTCAGCCAGCTACTTTAATCCACTAATTCACCAAGTACTAATTGAAAATCAGCTACCAGCTATCAGTTATCAGCTACCAGCTATCAGTCATCAGCTATCAGCTGTTTGATACAGCTCAACCAATCAGGGCCTAAAATGTACGAAGCGCCACATATTAAGAGGATAAAATCTCATGTATTAAGAGGACAAACAAATGTGGAGAAAACATGACCTCTTTCAAGGAAATAGAAATAAGCTAAATAACCAATAAGAACTAATAAGGTTTCCATTATATTCCCATGGAGGAAAGATGAGAAAAGAAACAATGGATGACGGCTACCAATAAGCAAGAGATTTATTTTTTAATTTTCTATAAAAAAATACTAGTATTTTAAAAATATAATTAAGGGTGTGTAAGGATGATAAATTAATATTTTTTTAAATAAGATAACTGAACTATCTTTGTGGACGAACGAAATGGAATATTTGACTGTTTTTGTGGGACAAAGGAAGTATGCATTAGTTTAATAATAAATTACTAGTATGGTATCCACGCTTTGTATGAACTTCTTCTTCTTCTTTTGTAATTGCAAGAATAACTTAAACATTATTGATTTTTAATAAATTAGAATCATTAATTGAGTGTGTATATATATAATACTATCTTCAAAATAAAATTATGCAAAAAGATATTTCCGAATGAATGTATTTTACAAATTATGAAAAACTTCTTTGCAGGCCTGGCCACGAATCGTAACCTGACCTGGTTCCTCAAAATTGGGAAGCAGAACTGGAACCATGGCCTTACAATTCTAGTTCCTATTTCCTCAAAGGTACCAGTTCTGGTTAAAGCGGTTCGATTATTATTTCAAAATTATATGATTCTTAGATAAAAATTTTAGTCATATTTATAACTATATAATTTATGATATAATTTATAAATTAATACACTATTGTGTGTGTGTGTGTGTGTGTGTAAAGGAACTATCATTTCCAAACCGCTTATTCCACAGTGTTCTAAAATTTCGAACCGTAATCGAAAGACGGTTACGATTATCGTTACAATTTTTGTAACGTTGACTACGGTATCGGTTTTCAACTCGAGTCTGGTTCTATTTGGTCAGGTCTACCCTTTGTACATAAAATTCGTAGTTTTGTTACTAATTTTGTTTTCATCATCTAAAATCACGATTCTTAAATCCTAATGATTGGTCACGCTTCATATAACAACATACAATTGGTCGACTTAAAATTTAAATTTTTTTTTAGTAAAAGTCCAACGTGAGAAATAAATTATCTTTACTTTTGGTGGTCATCATCACATATGAAATATCATTCGAGATATCATTAATTTGATTTCTTGAAAATTGATAGGTAATGTTGTTTAGCACTAATACTTGACTATTTATTGTTAGGTCGAATAAAAAAACAAATTACTCAACTAACTATTTTATTGCTTCAATGTGGCGTAGTTACATGATTTAATAAAAACACCCAAATATGTGTATAATAAATTTTACAAATATGCGGTTGTAGACAAATGCAATTAGTATAATTCTTGATCAATATAAGTTGTATAACTATTGAAATTACACTGCCCACTAAACCACAAGTAATGTACTTAATTGATTTAAGAGAAAGAATAAAGATCTCGAATCAAAAATTAAGAAAAATAATTTTGAGAAATTGCAATATTTCTCTAAGCTAAAACCTAAATATTGATAAAACGGTCATATTTTCCAATAAATCGTATCGTACATGATGGAAAATGGAAAGTTATTAAATGAGTTGGGAAGTGAACCTACTAAAATATATTACACATTTTTAAAAATATTTCGCAAACTTAGGTAAGAAAACCATATTTTTGACTACATAACTTATCAAAATATAAAAATTTAATTATTAGTTAACAATAATTAAATAAATAAGAAAAATACTAATTGGATAGAATAAAAATCACCCCTATATATTAATGCGAAATCCTCATAACCTATGTGTCTGTTTCGTATGCTTCGATTGACAAATAAAAAATTTTGGTGCTTCGTTTGCTTATGTGTCATCCGAGCCTAATATTTACCTAATTTAATAATTTTCTTTTATTGTATCTTACTTAATTTAATTCTTTTATTATATTTTTCCTTATTCAATACTTTCCTTTGATTCTCCTAATACAAAAATAGAAATAAGTCATTTATAATTAGTAGATAATATCTAAATTAGTTATTTTAATTAAAAAAAAAAACTACATATAAAATAATTTTAATTAAAAAAAGTTATTATGAAAATAATTAAATAAGTTTTATTGATAATATAATTTAAAATAATTTTATTTTTTGAGTTTCAAATATTATATATAGGTAAAATATGAATTATTTACAATAATTTAAGTATGTAACAAAGTATTAGTAATGTATTCAATCTAAATATAAAAATATTAAATTATATTCTAATAATTAATAAACATTGATTAGACACCAGTACAATTAGACACCAGTACAATGCGACACGGATTGAGAATATGACATCTTTTAAATATCTCAAAGTATGTAACTAATAGCTATTAATGAATTTATTCTAAACTTTAATATATGGAATGATTTAATAATAATAATTAATAAAATAGATATTAGACATGGGTTTAGAATGACGCCTTTTGAAATTTTGTAAGTATGTAACTAAGATTATTAATGAAATTCAAATATTAATACAAGTTTATTTAATATTTATAATAATTAATAAATAGATTAGACATGTACAAGGCAAGGGTTGGGAATACATTATTTTAATATTTATTTTAAATTTAAAATTAAATAATTATCACAAATATTTTTTATATTTATCTTTTGATAAGTCCCGTATAATACACGTCTGTTAAACAAGTATATATTTATACAAAATCCTCTTAATGTATGTGTCTTCTTTGTATGCTTCATTTGGATAATAAAAAATTTTGGTATTTCGGTTGCTTACGTGTCATCCGAGCCTAATTTATACTTAATTTAATACGGGTTGAGAATACATACTTTCAGTTTTTTATTTTAAATTTAAACTTTATATTTTTCACAAATATTTTTAAAATTAGGTTTTTATAAATCTCGTGTAATACACAGGTGTTAAACTAGTAGTTGAATAAATAAATATATAAGTATTTAAATTTTAGAAACAAAAAAGATAATGTCTTAGTTAAAGAAATATTAGCCTATGAAAATAATAATGAAAAAAAAAAGAAGTTTACAAGTAAATAATTGATGAGTATTAGTTAATGGGATTTTTAAGATAATCCATGTAAAATAATCAATGAGATTTTTAAAATAATGGGATCTTTAAAATAATATATTTGAGATAATCAATAGGACTTCTTATGTTTATTTCAATTATGCATATGTAACCAATTAGTGCGAGACTCGCGATTTCCGCATGAAAATAATATAAATATATAAAATTTATCCAAAAAAATTATTAATTCAAGAAAGTGAATATTACCAAATGGGAAACGTTTGAATATGATAATATATTAATCAAACACTTTTACAAATGTATATTCTATATTGCCATCACTCTAATGTAAATAACGCTGATATTAATATAAAAAATGAACCACCAAAAAAAGCAAAAAAATACAACATCCAAAGTTATGCGACAAACAATAAGAATTTGTTTTTATAATTACGCATTACTCGTTGTCGGACTAATAAATACATGATATTTTATATCACAAAATTGAATATTAATCCAAAATTACCAAATGTCGCACATGAAATATAATGAAGTTCACCCTTGTGCAAAAATATAAGCATCAAGGCATTATGGCCAACCTCAATATTACCCATGCAATCTTATATGGGCATCAAGTAATTATATACTAAAGATTTTGCAGATAGATGGACAAATACTTACCTCCAAAATTCACCAAATGTTCTCGAGCCTAGGGCCATAAACGAATCGAATCAAGGATTTATTCAAGTTCAAAATATGTAATGAATATTCATATTCGTATTCGGTAATTAATCGATTTCAATTTAACTCATATTCGAAAATTCCTACCTACGTTTATTTTTTATTATAGTTTTTTAATATTTGAATATTCTTAATTGCATTCGATTCGAATGTAATTCGATATTTTTTTTTGCATATACACACACATATAAATATGATTGTATATAATCTATAATAATTACTAAGTATATATATATATATATATATATATATATATATATATATATATATATATATATGTGTGTGTGTGTGTGTGTGTGTGTGTGTGTGTGTGTGTGTGAAACATGCGTGTAAGAAACTAATAAATCGAATTGAATAAGAGAGTATTTGTATTTCTACTCGAAATTCATACGAATATAAAAAATTATCCTTATTCAAATTCAAAATTTTGTAATCCAATCACGAATCGAACCAAAAATACTCGATTCTATTACAACCCTACTCGAGCCCTGATAAATGGTTAAAGCAAGCCTTACCCCAAGAAATCATTTAGTTCTAGGCATAACAAGTAAGGATCCAATGTTTTAAATGGACAAAAAAACATGAAATCTTTGAAGAAGTTAAAAAGTGTAATAATGAAACATAGTTGATTTATTCTTAATTATAACACATCAAGAAAATTAAAAGGTAGATTGCCAAACTAATTACCATGGAATAAGCAGAATATGGAAAGCCAATCTGGATGAACCAAAATTAACACCATAAAATACAAATGCTAATGAGTTTATAATTAGGAATAAATCAAAACTAATAAAAGTTAGTTAGTATAGTTAAAAGAATAAATCTTACATGCAATTTCCAAATATACCTTACACTAAAAGAAAAAAAAGAGAGAAATTTTGTTTATTTTAGTATGTATGTGGAGGAAAACAACTCATTTTCTATTCTAAAAAAATCTCGCTTCTCCCAGTACAATTTAATTGATGACGTTAGTGGAAAAAATTAAATTAAAGTGGCTTCAGAGGTGACGCTTCAAAGATGAACCGCGACAAAATGTGCAAAAGTTGGGCTTATTAGCAATGAACGCCTTATATAAAAAAAAAAAAAAAGAATTTCGTCCGGGTGGCATTATATCAATAAAAATATATTCGATGATATTATACAATAAAATTATGTGAATTACAATTAAAATTATAAAATGACATTATAGGATTTTTTTTAACAATTTTTTTTCCAAAAATGACGAGGGGAGACGATTCCCCTCGGTAATGCCGAGAACATTTCCTTACCCTCAATATTATTATTATTATTACTTTAAATTTCCATTATTCGCCGGGGGCATCAAATGTCCTCGTTGTTATTAAGGGCATTTGTTTCCCCTACTTATTTTCAAGGGCTTTATATTTCACTCAGTATTACCAAGAAGTTTTCCGCTCGATATATATTCCCTCGAAAATCCTTCGTCATTGCCCTCGTTAATAGTGGCAGTAAACGTTGGCGCTGATCAACCAAAGATCATACAAAGGGTGTCGTTACTGAAAGTTTAATTCCCTGATATTGCCCTCGGTATTATCAAGAGCATATTTGCCCTCGGTAATTCACTATTTTTTATAGTGAATTTGACTTCATATTTACTATATTTTTAATTTATAATAGCATACACAATATAAATTGAGATTACTAATAGACGAAACATTAAAACATCAATTTTTTTTTAATAATATATAATGTTGTATGCAAAACTACAAATAAACATACTATTTTACAAGTTACCAATCGAAATTCAATGGAAACAACAATTCTACAAATATAATAACAAAAATACTATATACAAAAAAAAAAATCAAATTATATTTACTAATTAATTTAATTAATATCAGATAATACATACTCAGTGATTTATGCCCGTGAACTCCGTGAATCACACATAAAATACTTAGGGGGTGTGTCCCCAACATAGAATTTAGTGGAATTTAGAATTCCATAATAATATAGGTGTCCTCAATTTGGATTTCTATGTAATACATCAAATTTTGTGTTTCTCAACTTTGATTTTAATTGATTATACGAAAATTCAGTGTTCTCAAACATTTTACGAGTTTCATGAATTTCTTTTATAAATGGATTTGAATGGATTTTCATAGAATTCTAAGGCATATTTATGAAAAAAAATATTCCATACAAAACCCAACCTCAACCCCTCGGAATTTGAATTCCATTTTCCTAAAAATAGTAACAACAACAACAATAATATTGATAATATAATAGAATAAAATAATATTACTAATAGTTATTATAATAATACATTATTATTATTATTTATTTTTATTATTGAGTGAAAAAAATAAATATATTTTTCTCCCACGTATCTCTACCCACATATTATTTTATATATTCTTTTAACCTTTCAATAAACTTGTACCTTAATTATCATGTTTGTATGACAATAATTTTAAATTTATTATTCTACAAAAATGATTATTATTATTATTTTGTATTTTTAGTTGATTCTAAGTTTTGTGAATAGCCACCGTATATTTGCTTTGTAGTCTTATTTCGATTTCTAACATCTTTTTTTATGGATCACTTAGTAAAAAAAAATTGTCATTATAATATTTTACTGGAAATAAGAAATTTGTTTCAACATATATATATATATATATATATATATATATATATATATATATATATATATATATATATGTGTGTGTGTGTATATATATATATATGGTGATTTCTTCTATTTTTCTTAGTTGATAAATATTTATTACCACGTCTTCATAGATGTATTTTTATTTAAAAATATGAATTATCTCCATCAATGTTAATTTTAGTTGAATAATTATATTGACAATAACATTTTATAAAAAAAATTCATACTTGACCATGTCAAATTACATTTATATTAATGAATTTGTTTGAATACTTGCATTTTTTATGATTATGAAGTTATTATATTTACATAAATTCATTAATTATAATAAATTTCATTAGAATATTTTAAAATCCACACAATTTCATTGTATAAAAATTCATAAAAATCCAATAGAATTCTTTAAAATCTATGAAATTCAAAATGCTTAAAAATCCTAAAAAAATACACGCGAAAAAAAATCCAAAAGCCCGCCTAATAATTACCCAAATCCCCAATCTTAAACCCTAGCGCAGGGTTTAAAATCAAACTCTCGCGACAATCCATCTTCATCAGATCAGCTCTGTACAAATCTTCGTATTTTGATTTTTAATCATCATATGAGTTTCGAAAATGCCTTCCAACAAGAAAAAAAATTCGAAAACACAAATAAAATCCTCAAATTCCGATCAAGATTTTAATGTTTTCTCTCCATCTTCTACAGTATCATCATCTCATTCCGCGCTGAGTAACGAACAGCTGTTGTGCTCCCTCGATGAAGCTTCAGCAAAATTCCCATCTCTCATTTCCCGAGCAGCTTTTATTGGCAATGTTGTGGACGACGCCGTTTCGGACTCCAGAGGCTGCAAAATTTGGCTTTCGGAATCAGCTATGGTTTCTTCTTCCATTCCTCCCGGCTCCCTTGTATCGGTAACATTTAATTTTTCCTTCACATTTCCAATCATGTATTTAATTAATATTTAGTTCCTTTATTCTTCTTCGATTTTTACATTGTGTCTTTGAAATTTTAATGACTATAGCGTGGAATATATAACCTTCAGTAACTTTTGTAGTGTTATAATTGAAGGGCGTGGATATTGGCACCCTGGGTTTTTATGAGAACACCCCATTTATAAACTTAAGGGTGTTTGAATTTTTTTTCCAAACATTAAACGTGTTCAAAAAATTTCAGTCTGAACATTCACACAATGTTCGAAATTTTCATCCAAACACCCTGAAGTTTATAACATAGGGTGAACTCATAAATTTTTGGGGTGTCAATATCCACTCCCATAATTGAAATTCTATTTTCAACTATTCATTCAAATGAGTGATCATGTTTCATGTGAGCATTTTTTTTTGTGTATATATATAGTATTATTGAACAGTTGCAGAATTAAATCCATCCGTGAAAAAAATGATCTCTACTTTAAGATGTACTATCATATATATTGACAGGTCTCCCTTTGTTCGGGTGGGAGCGGCTTTCCTTTGAGTGCGCTATCGGATGAATGTGCAAGACGCTCCGGCTTTGAATTGGCAGATAATTTGGCTGACGAAACCGGAAATTTCTTTGCACTGGCTACAGTATTCCCATCTTGTAAGGTTTGGTTATGACTTCGATTTTCCTATCAAATGTTGTTGTTGTCTACGTTCGCTCTGGTCGGTGAATGTTTGGGGGTACTTTGTTTGTTAGAATACCTAATTGCATGACATCTGTTCTTGTGCGTTTTTGTCTCTTTCGAAAAATCAAATCCTATCCAAACAATTTCGCAAGGTTTCAATTGCTGGTCAATTTCTCACAAGACCATTTCCATTTCACTAGTATAGATGTTCAGCTCTCCTATTCTTTTCTCCAATAATTGGTAATTCAACTATAATGAGTCTCACAGTTGTATTCTATGCCTAAAACTGGAATAACATTGAACCTTACGATGATTTTTTAACTTAAGTCTGTAACTATCAATGCAATCTTTGTTGGTATCTAAATTATTTAAGATAATACTAGAACTAGAGTCATAGATCTTATAAAGGCATCAGGGGGTGAACAGCAGTCAATGATTTAAACATGACATCCATGAAGGTAATATATATAGATATCTGTGAGTTTAAACGAGTCATTATGTCAAAACTACTGATTAGAAAATAATTCTGTGAAGCAATCTGGACAAACAGTGATCAACTAATTTGTTGTGATAACTAGGCCTGCGATATATTTCTCGTGCAGCTATTGCTGATTATACTTCTAGTTATTTTCATCAATTTTCTATTTTTTCCTCTCTTTTAATTCTCAAGAATTTTCTTTACCTACAGGTCTTGAAGAATGGAGTGCGTTTGTCTTCAAACCTCTCGTATACTTTGGGTTCCCCAGCTTCAGGAAAGATTATATTTGTTTATCCTGTTAATTGTCTCCCCACAACTGAGCATGGAAATAGTAAGCAATGTGGCCTTTCAACTAGTTGTATATCTTTAGAAAACTGCAAGGAGTTATATCTATCTCCTGTATGTTTGAAGGGTAAAGTGGAAATGGAGGATGACATAATTTCGTCTCGTGACATATCCAAAGAAAATAGTCAAATTTCGTCCCCAAAGACACCATCTATATCAGAGTCTAAAGTTAGCACCCCTCGTTCAACACAGTCTTATACATCAAATTACGAAAAATCCACATCAAAGACAATTCATTTGTCTCATGCATCAATGAATGTACTTGACATGGAAGAAGTTTTAGGGGATGATTCATCAAGGAAGCTTCTAGAGACCTGCACCGGTTCTTGGTTAAATTCACGGCAATTACTCCCTGGGAATTTGGTTGTAGTTCCGTTACTTTCAGGGTTATGTGTTTTCCAGGTTGTAGGATCCAAAAGATTGTTACCTATTAGTGAGATTTGGAATAGTAAGAATCATGATATCTCTGCTCGAGACCCAGATATAGGAAAAGATGTGGTGTCTGCTTTCGTTTTGGATTTGGGAACAAAAATTCATTTGATGTTACCTGAAAGTCCTATGGTTGAAATGAAAAGCTCATCGGCACATCCAGATTTTGGTCAAGGGTCTACTAAAGATGGTGCGGGAGTCAACGTTTCAATGTTGGGAGGGCTTTCTAAAGAATTTGCAGTTTTAAGGGATATTATAGTTTCATCTACAGTGCAAGCTACAGTTGCAAGGTGCATATCATTTACTTTAAATATTTGGTTCAAACTCATCTGGCTAAGGATATAAGTTGTGCAGGGAGATTTTACAACTATGTTGTGTATCATGGAACTATTTTACAGTGATATTATACTTTTGACATGAAGATGTAAAATAAATTGATTTTGAGCATGAAAATCTATATCTCTTGGCCTTTTTAACTTGGTGATGATTGCTGTTACTTTTCTTTAGCTTGGGTTTACGACCTACAAAGGGAGTGCTTCTTCATGGACCACCGGGAACTGGAAAGACCACATTGGCTCGAGTATGTGCTCATGATGCTGGTGTTAACATGTTTTCCGTGAACGGACCTGAAATTATTAGTCAATACCATGGGGAAACTGAACAAGCATTGCATGAAGTGTTCAATAATGCTAGCAAGGTTCCGCCTGCTGTGGTAAGTCGCTTGGCTTACAAACTCTCTATTCCAACATTTTAGTTACAGCTTATGACTTGATTGCTGCGTGTTGACAATTTCATGTTCAAGTGAATATGAATAGCATTTCTACGGAGTGTGGTTGGACTATGGAAATGTGACTTAAACTTCACTCTATATGTGCAAGGTCTCACTGGAGCACTTACTGAACTCATTTTTGTTGTTTATATTTCACGAAAAACTTGACATTTCTGACTAAATTTATCAGATCTATCTGAGTAAGCATAACTATGCTTGATAAAGAAATGACTTGCAAATAAAAGGGAGGATGCAGAGAATGTTGGTGAGTTAAATTTGGCTATTTATCATCACATGAGAAATGTAACACATAAATCGGTGATCCAGAAATCAACAATGCATCTTCTCGTTTTGCTGTCCATACACACACACGCGCGCGCACGCGCACACGCACACACAAATATATATAAAAATATATATATACATACTAGTTTAACACCCGTGTATTTACACGAGATTTATAAAAAATTAAATACAAAAGGTATTTGTGAAAATTATAAAGTTGTAAATTCAAAATAAAAAATTGAAAGGATGTGTTTGGCCTGTTCAATTAATTAATTATTATAATTATTAATTAATAATATATTTTAATATTTAGATTAAATTTGTTAATAATTATGTTTACATACTTATAAAAATTCAAAAGTCAAGAGATGTCACATCATCCATCCATCTCTAATCTATTAATTAATTATTATGAACTCATTATATAGTTTTATGTTTAGATTAATTTTGTTAATAATTATAGTTACATACTTTGAAAAATTCAAAAGGTGTCATACTCTCAAGCATACTCGCATTGTGCCATTATCTAATAAATATGAATTAATTATTATTATATAATTTTATATTTTTATATTTAGATTAAATTCATACTATTATTTAGTTACAAACTCCAATTATTGCAAATATATCATAATTTTACCTATACAGAGTATTTAAAATTTCAAAAGTAAATTATTTCAAGTTTTATTATAAATACAATTTATTTAATTATTTTCATAAGCAAGTTTTTTTTATTGTAATTAAAATTATTTCATATGTAATTTATCTTTTAATTATAATAATTAATTTAGATTTTTTCTACTAATTATATACGACTTATTGATATTTTTATATTAGGAGTATAAAATAAAATTATTGAATTAGACAAAATATAATAAAAGAAAATTATTAAGTTATGCTAAATATAATAAAATAAAATATTAAATTAGGCAAGATATAATAAAAGAAAAATATTAAATTATGTCTATATTTGACTCGGATGACACATAAGCAACTAAAGCACTAAATTTTTTTATTATCCAAGCGAAGCATACTAATTAGACACATAGATTATGAGGATTTTGCATTAATACATACTTGTTTAACACCGTGTAGACTTATCAAAAATAAATATAAAAAATATTTGTGATAATTATAGAATTTTAAATTTAAAATAAAAAATTAAAATAATGTATTCTCAACCTGTGCCATATACATGTCTAATCTATTTACTAATTACTATAAATATTAAATAATTTTGTATTTGATGTTTAAGTTATATTCATTAATAATCTTAGTTACATACTTTACAAAAATTAAAAAGGTGTCACATTCTAAACCCGTGTCTAATATCTATTTTATTAATTATTATTATTATTAAATCATTTTGTATATTAATGTATAGACTAAATTCGTTAATAATTATTAGTTACATATTTTAGATATTAAAAGATGTCATACTCAACCCGTGTCACATTGTACTAGTGTTTAATCAATTTTTATTAATTATTAGTATATAATTTAATATTTTATATTTTGATTGAATACATTACTAATATTTAGTTATATACTTAGAGAATTGTAAATACTCATATTTTACCTATATAGAATATTTGAAATACCAAAAATAAATTTATTTTAAATTCTATTATCAATAAAACTTATTTAATTATTTCATAATAAAGTTTTTTTTTTGTATTTAAAATTATTTCATATGTAGTTTATCTTTTAATTAAAATAATTAATTTAGCTCTTACTTACTAATTCTACATGGCTTATTTATATCTTTATATTAGGAGAATCAAAGGAAAGAATTAAATAAGGAAAAATATAATAAAAGAATTAAATTAAGTAAGATATAATAAAAAGAAAAATGTTTAATTAGGTAATATTAGGTTCGGATGACATATAAGCAAACGAAGCACCAGAATTTTTTATTTGCCAAATGAAGCATACGAACCAGACACATAGGCTAGGAGGATTTTGCATTAATATTTAGGGGTGATATATATATATATATATATATATATATATATTCAACTTTGTCATCATAGATATCATAAAAGGAATGGCCTGATTTTGGGCCAAATTAACCCTGATTGTTGATTTTATTATGAGGTTGATTATTATTCTGATATGTCTGTATTGATCTTTTTTTTTTCCTCTTGTTATGAAATATTCTTTATTGAAGTGGTGAACTTTATATGCACATATCATTGTTTAGAAAAATCTCTTGATGTTCTGATATGCATATGTTGTTCAAATAGTTGGGTTCGGTAATACTTAATATTGTCATGTGCAGGTTTTCATAGACGAGTTGGATGCCATAGCACCTGCACGTAAAGATGGAGGAGATGAGCTGTCTCAAAGAATGGTTGCCACTCTCTTGAATTTGATGGATGGGATTAGTAGAACAGATAGGATTCTAATTATTGCCGCAACAAACCGGCCTGACAGTATTGAGCCTGCACTTAGACGGCCTGGAAGACTTGATAGAGAAATAGAAATAGGTAGTTCGAAATATTTTTCTGGGGTCTTATAATATTTGCTTTCCCTTTTTCCATTAACAGCTACCTGTTTTCACAAATCAAACAAAAACCTTATAGCTACAAGTGGGCATTTCATTCATGCCTATAGGCTATAACCGTATCTATAACTGCATTAATGTTGACTTTGAGCTTCACATTTCTCTTACTATTTTGTTTATATATACATATATGTGTGTGTGTACACACACACACACATATAAAAGAACCTTATAACCTTATAGCTGCAAGTGGGCATTTCATTCATGCCTATAGGCAATAACAATATTTATAACTGCATTAATGTTGACTTTGAGCTACTTTTCTCTTACTATTTTGTTATATATATATGTATATGCAGGGGTTCCATCTCCTCGACAACGCTATGAAATATTGCTTGCACTTCTTAGTGAGATGGAGCATTCACTGTCGGACGAGGGTATTCAAAATCTTGCAATGGCCACACATGGTTTTGTCGGAGCTGATTTAGCTGCTCTCTGCAATGAGGCGGCTTTGGTTTGTCTTCGTCAGTATGTTACATCAAATATTAGTCACGGTGATTCAGATTTGGAGTCTGCAACTGTTGCATTTGATTCAATTTGCCAAACATCAAAGCAGTCACAGGATTTCTACTCAAATGGTGATTTGGAGGCCCCTCAAAGTTTAGGAGATTTTCCAAAAGCTAATTTGGAGGCTGCTTTTTCCTGCACTTCAGAAACACAAAACTCACCAGAACTTACGGATGGGATTGAAGTTAACGGGACTTGTGTGCTAAAGGACAGCTTAAAAGTTACTTCATTTGACTTTGAGAAGGCTAGGATAAGAGTAAGGCCAAGTGCCATGAGAGAGGTAAATCTACCAGTTCTCTTGTGCATGTCTATGCATTGCCCATTTTCTCGACAGCTGGGACAGAGATTAGTGTTTGCAATCCGATCTATTCATTGTTTATTTTATTCATCATTGCCGTAAAATTGAGAATCGACTTTGGTTTCTCAGCAGCATTAAACATTAAATCCCCTTCTGTTTCAATGCATTTATCTATTTAGTATGCGTTTTATTTGTGATTCAAATCCCATGCAAATACTTCAATGTTGTAAAATAAATAGAAGGCGTCTGGCGAGATTCGTTCAGTTTCAGTTGAGTTAGGAGTGTCTCCAGTTGGTTAATTTGCTTAAATAAAATATCATCTATGAGAATAAATTTATTTCATTTCATTGTTGGATTCTGTTTTACTTTGGGAAAATGATTCAGTTCATTATCAAGTACCTAGTATTGCAAACTTTTTGTTTTGTTAAATAAATGTTTGTGTTTTACTCTGGCTCGACTTTTTTTGCTTGCTGTTTTCAGGTAATTCTTGAAATTCCTAAAGTTGGCTGGGAAGATGTTGGTGGTCAGATGGAGGTTAAGATGCAATTGATGGAAGCTGTGCAATGGCCTCAAAAGCACAGAGATGCTTTCGAGCGCATTGGAACTCGGCCCCCGACTGGAGTATTGTTGTTTGGTCCTCCAGGATGCAGCAAAACTCTTTTAGCTCGTGCAGTGGCTTCCGAAGCAGGGTTGAATTTTCTTGCAGTAAAGGGTCCTGAGCTTTTCAGCAAATGGGTCGGTGAATCTGAAAAGGCAGTGCGTTCTTTGTTCGCAAAGGCAAGGGCGAATGCTCCTTCAATTATATTTTTTGATGAGATTGATGGTCTTGCTATAATTCGTGGAAAAGAAAGTGATGGAGTTTCTGTTGGTGATCGGGTTATCAGTCAGCTACTCGTTGAATTGGACGGTAACTAACTCTACGAATCACCTCTCTTTGAAGTTTTATCTAGATGTCTTTTGTTCAATGGTCTCTCTCTCTCTCTACACACACACACACACTAGTTTAACACCCGTGTATTACTCGGGTTTTATTAAGAGATAAATATAAAAAATATTTGTAAAAATTACTGAGTTTAAATTTAGAATAAAAAAGTTCAAATGATGTATTCTCAACCCGTGTCCTGTACATGTCTAACATAATTATTAAATAATTTTATATTTTAATGTTTAGATTAAATTCGTTAATAATTTTATTTACATACTTAGAAAAAGAATTGTCACATTCTCAACTCTTGTCTAATTATTAAATAATTTTATATTTTAATGTTTAGATTAAATTCGTTAATAATTTTATTTACATACTTAGAAAAATTTAAAAGATGTCACATTCTCAACCCATGTCTAATTTCTACTAATTAATTATTATTATTAAATTATTTTACATTTTAATGTTTGGAGTAAATTCGTTAAATACATACTTTAAAAAATTCAATAGATGTCATACTCTCAACTCTTGTCGCATTGTACCGGTGTCTAATCAATATTATTAATTATTCTTACATAATTATATTTTTATGTTTAGATTGAATTCATTACTAACATTTAGATACATACTTATATTATTACTTAAAACTCGTAATTTACATATAAGGAATATTTGAACTTTCAAAAATAAAATTATTTTATTATAAATACAACTTATATAATTATTTTTTTTGTTGTTAAAATTATTTCATACTTCCTCCATCCCACAAAGATAGTCCAATAATTCATTTTCGTCCGTTTCACAAAGATATTCCAGTTACCATATTTAACATATCATTAATTTTTCATTTCCACACATACCCTTAATTAATATTTTTTGAAATACCAATAATCCCTTGGTAAATGTAACATTGATGATAACAATGCAAAATTTTGATATTTCAAAACGAACACACTAATTCCAACACTAACTTCTTGAATTATTAATTGACATTTATAAATTCGAGAAGGGCTAATTGGAAAATAATAGGTAAATTAATGTCTTAACTATCTAAACTACCAATTTCTTAATGTGTGAAATTAACCGCAGGACTATCAATATGGGAGGGAGTATGTAATTTGTCTTTTAATTAAAATAACTAATTTAGATTTTTTGTACTATATATGACTTATTATATTCTTATATTAGTAGAATAAAAGGAAAATATTGAATTAGACAAAATATAGTAAAATAAAAATATTAAATTTCGAAAGATATAACAAAAGGTAAAAATAAAATTAGACAAGATAAAATAAAAAATATAATATTAAATTAGGCAGATATTAGGCTCGGATGACACATAATCAACCGAAGCACCAATTTTTTTTATTTGTCAAACGAAGCATGCGAAGCTGACACATAGGTTAGAAGGATTTTGCATTAATATATAGGGGTGATATATATATATAGATAGATAGATAGATAGATAGATAGATAGATAGATACTAGGAGAATTACAAAAACTACTCTTGAGATTTGATCCTTATCTTGCATTTGCCCCTACTGTTAGTTTTCATGACGGAATTTGATGATGTCATCAAATATTTTACAATTGCGCCCCTCAGATTCTCTAAATATTACAAATACCCCCAACACCCAGTCTGGTTACTTGTAATATTTAGACAAGTTGAGGATGTAAATGTAAAATGTAAGGTGAGAATTTTGGTTGATATGTAATGTTTAGAAAAATGAGGAATGTCAGTGTAAATATATTTGATGACATTAGCAATTTCATCTAGCTCCACTAGTCAGCTGCAAAATGTATAGTGGTTGTGTTTGTTGGAAATAGTAAAATAATTTTGTATTGTTATCTGATGATAGGTTTGCAACAAAGAGGTAGTGTGACGGTTATTGCTGCTACGAATCGGCCAGATAAGATCGATTCTGCTCTTCTCAGACCAGGTAACTTCCCAGCTATGCTGTGATGGTTCTGTGTTTGACTCTCTCCATGCAAGTTCTCTTCTCTTCTTTTTATATCGAGTGCCTGCCTAATTTTTTTTCAAAAAATTTAGGACGTTTTGACCGATTGCTTTATGTGGGTCCACCAAATAAAAGAGACCGAGAAGACATTTTTCGTGTCCATTTGAACCGAATGCCATGTGGTGCTGATGTATGCATCGGCGAGCTCTCTCTTCTTACTGAAGGATGTACGGGTGCTGATGTATCTCTTATATGCCGTGAAGCAGCCATTGCAGCTATTGAAGTAAAATGCAGTGTCTCAAAATAAATATATTTATTACTATCTTATTCTCCCTTCTTCAATTCTTTACTAAATTTTATACTCGTATACATATCAGGAGAACCTGTCTGCCACGGAAATCTCCATGAAACACTTGAAAGTTGGAATTGAGAAAGTACAGCCATCTGATGTTGGGTTATATGAAAAGCTATCAACAAAGTTTCAGAGACTTGTTCATTCAACTGCTAAGGAGGACGATGTGGTATCTGAACTTTGCTCGAGTAAACCAAGTCATATAACTCTTTGGTATGTCTCCTTTTTATTCTTGGCTAATTTTAGCAACTTATTTACATTTCTATTTTTATGTGTTAATAGATTGCTGCAATTATTGGTACTTGTATACTTTCCTCTTATTGGATAATAGCATTCTCTCTAGTTTTTTTTGGCTCTCTTATAAAAATTTCACTTTTTTTAACCTCGATGCCCAAATACCCTCAATTTGTAATCTTTCGTAAAACATTTTATTATTATCATTATTATTATTATTATTACTATTTTAATATTTTTATCTGCTTCTCTCCATATCACTACAGCCTCCTCTTCTTCCCTTGGAACATATGGGCAAACTGAACCATATCTTTTCTCAATCTCCAATGACAAGATAACTAAATCTGAATATACTGAACCCTGTATTTTGTTCATGAAAAATTCCAGAGCTAATAAGCTTTAGGCCAACAAAGAATTGTTTTTTCAAGTGTATCGCTGAAAGCGTGAAAGTTTAGCATGTTAAATTAAGCCGACTCTCTTAGACTTATTTTCAATGATGTTGGTGGATAAAAGATGTAATTAAGAGTTATTTGGTGTTTGATTTTGGAAATTTTTTTGTGTACATGTTATTTATTTTTTCCAATTATATTGATTCCCTGTTAATGTTATTTAAGTATTGATAAATTTACTCCTATATTATGGTATATATATTTCTTATCACTTTCAAGCTGTGTTTTTGCAATTAAATTTCGAGGCACGTGCATTAATTCAATTTGCTGAGACTGGTTTAATTTTGGTGAGCAGGACCAGAATAAGATCTGCAGTGCTTTTCCTTTTTCATCTCCCACAGTTCATTATACAACCACGTTCTTTGTGAAGCAGATGCATATTAATTACATTTTTCTCAACCTGCACCAGATATCAGGCTTCAATGTTAAATCCAATCAGAGATCATGCTATTATGTTGCTACTACCTGGTAGAAAAAACTCCCAGAAGACAATAACTACAAGAACCTGTTCTACATGAGTATTAGGTTATTACCAAAGTTTGTGCAGCTGCAAGGAGCCTTTTATTTATATATACTAACTGAAATAGTTTTATGATGCATTCGTTTGATGATAAGCCAATATAGAGTCATGGTGTACGATGAAAAGATCATGACACTGTTGCAGTCAATATGTGAATTTTTGATGTCTGGAGCGTATTTGGGATATTTATGAAAACTACCCTTGAGAAAATTTTGGTTTTATTTTTATACAAAGACCGTCTAACATGCATTTGTGATAACTCAAGCGAATACTTGGTCATTATTTGTAATACATGTAATTTGAGTTCGAATCTCAATTATTATTTGTTCTACGATTTAAATTTTCAATTCGCAATCAACAATTCTTTACATTTAAACAAACTCATCTCTTTTATCTTATTATTATTATTCAAAATAAAAATAAAAATTACTAAATACAATATATTAATACATTATTATACGTCTTTTAGACACGATTTAACATCAAATATAATATAAAAATATATTATCATTCTCTTTTCAAACATGATTTGATATTTATAATAAAAAGTAATGAATTACGAATTATATAACAAACAAAGATTTTGAATACCATGATTCTAAATATCAACGAAATCTAGTCCAAATAGACCATAAAGTTTTTAAAATCCAAATCATGAACCATGTGTATTAACTTGAGGCTATATATCCTGTATCCGGACGCACAATGCATTGTGCCCTAGATTCTCATTTTCGTGTTATTTGATGAATATGGATGTGTGTGTTGAACATGAATGTTGTGTGATGTATATGGTTCCACTCCATGTAAATTATCGTACACATCAGTTATATACATAATACATTTAAGCATACTCACCACTCATTGAAATCATATTCATTGTATACATAACACAATTTTCATTTAACTATAATAGTATTCATCACACAACATATATAATACAGAAGCACAATTCTCACCTGTTTAAGTAAAACTCAATATAAAACATATAGTCATCACGCACAATATCAATATTTATCTTAAGGGACAATTCATATATAGACTATTGGGAAAATATTTTTTCCCAAATAAACAATTGAAATCCCAATTTCCTACTTGATCTAAAATACTATAAAAATAGTAAATTATCCTTATCAGTTCTTTTATTTTCAAATCTTTCTCAATTTAATCTAATAAAAATCCAAACTACTATATGGTAATTTCATACTACCTACCGTTGGTCAAACTTCATGATACATTAAAAAATCTCATACTACATCGTCAAATTTCGTACTACATCAAAGAATTATATACTACATTGAGAAATTTCATACTACTTGCCATAAATCTCATACTAATCCATGTAATTCTATACTACGTCACTACATCTATAAACTTCATCAATCGGGATTTCATAGCTTTTAGTCGAATGTTAAACTAGTTTTTTTTTTTTTTTTTTTTTTTTTTTTACTTTTGCTTCTTTTTTTTGTTAACTTTAATTTCGTACTACTTATCAAGAAAATTCCATAATAGTTTATCAAATTTTATACTAAATAAAACAAGAATCATACTAATACATTCAAACATTTTGATAATTTTAACTACTCATCAAAATATCACTAAAATTTCATTCCCTTCTCTCGCAATATCCACTTACTGTCACCCCCTTCCTATTCATAATTTTTTCACCAAGTACATAATTATAAACAACTTCCCTCAAAGTGGACTTAATTGCACGTTCAAAGTGGTATGAATTCACCAAATATATACGAAATTATACAAACTTAAAATAAACCTTATGTTTCCCCCCAAAGCCGACAAAATTGCAAGCACTTTGTTCCATCAATAATAAGCAATTGACCTAGAGTGGAGAAATAGGTGTTGTATAATTAGAAAAGAATAATTATAAAACTCTACAAGACTTTCCTCGCAAAAAATAATTATTGTACAACAGACTTTCCTCACACCCATGAAATAAGAAATCAAACAAAGAACAGGAAAAATCAAGTGAATCAAATGATTATCAAAGCCAATTGATAGATACTTCCTCTCCAATAATGGCACTGTCCAAGACTAGAGCAGCGATGCAAAGGTGTTGCACAAAGGAAGAAGTAAGCGGCGGCGGATATGCTAAGCAGAGCGCGGCAACCATTCGCTGTGTGTTTAAAACTCCATATAATTTTAGGGTTCCACATCTATATATGTATATATACATGTATTTTAAGTGTAGGGGTATTTTTATAATTTAAATTATAAATTTTATTTAATGGGATGTAATTGAATTAAATGGAAAGTAATAAAGTTAGACGACTTATTTGGGAATTAAGGCTCATGTCGGTGTAGTATTTGGGAATTATCCGGATATAGTACAATTATATTCATACACATAATATCCATATTTATTAAATAAAATATACATATCCATCACACATAATATCTTTATTTCTTACACAAAATATTAAAGTTGAAATCGATTGCACCGTGTGCACCCGGGTTAACCTAATTACTTTATTTATTAGAAACAACATATTCCTTAATTCTTTTTCAATTAATATTTAGAATATGTACTTTATTTTTATATATATACAATTTTAATGTCAATTTGTATAATTTTTGAGATAATTAATTTTATATATTATTGATCTAAAATAGGTAAAAAATAAATAAAAAGTTATAACAATTTGAAAATTTGAGTATAGAAAAATATATATGATTCAGGAATTTGAGTGTATTTAGATTTGATTCATTTCAAAATGGTATTGGAGCGAGGATTTGAGATTGTTTCTAGTACATTTGGTTAAAACCTATATAATAAAAATCCTTCGTTTTTGAAAGAATGTCATTTATGCATTTGATTTTGTAAAACAATAATTGTGTTGCAAAATTATGAAAAGAGAGAAGAGAATAATCAAGAGACAAGTTTATTATGGGGAATAAAGTTCCTTTTATATATACAAGATTAGGGTTTAGGGGTAGGATGGTCATTCATATAATATATAATTAAAGTAATTAATTAATTACAACACTCCCCCTTGAATGACCTTAAAAATGCCGCCTCGTTAACCTTGCCAGGAAAACCCAATGGGACAAAATCTGGTCGAAGGAAAAAGAGTACAATCCTACTCCCCCTGAAAATCATGATTGTAGATCTTTGAGTCGACACATGCCAATCTTGTGTACCAATCTTTTAAACAATGATGTTGGTAATGCTTTTGTGAATAAGTCCGCCAAATTATCATATGAGCGAATCTGCTAGATATCAATATCGCCATTCTTTTGGAGATCATGTGTGTAGAAGAACTTTGGAGATATATGCTTTGTCCTGTCGCCCTTTATATGATCTTCTTTGAGTTGTGTGATGCACGTTGCACTGTCTTCATATAACACAGTCGGTTTATCCTTTGTCAAAGCTAATCTGCATGACTCTTGGTTGTGATGTGTTATATTTCTTAACCATATACATTTTCGACTAGTTTCATGGATTGCAATGAGTTCAGAATAATTTGCAGATGTTGCTATTAAAGTTTGCTTCACAGATCTGCAAGATATAGCAGTTCGTCCACATGTAAATACATAGCCTGTTTGTGATTTGGCTTTATGTGGATCTGAGAGATAACCTGCATCTGCATATTCCACCAAAGAATTTCTAGAATTTTCTAGATAATATAATCCAAGGTCGATAGTGCCTTGTAGATAACTTAGAACGTGCTTAACACCATTCCAATGTCTTATAGTGGGTGCAGAGCTATATCTTGCAAGGAGATTTACAGAAAAAGATATGTTTGGTCTAGTGCAATTAGCAAGATAAGATAATGCACCAATTGCACTAAGATATGATAATTCAGGACCAAGTATCTTTTCCCCATTTTCAATTGGTCGAAACGGATCTTTACGACCATTAGTGATGACAGTGGATGTGCTTTATTCATGTAAAAATATTTTAATACTTTTTTTTGTATATGATGATTGATAAACGAATAATCCTCCATGGACATGCTCGATTTGCAAACCTAGACAAAGTTTTATTTTTCCCAAATCTTTCATCTCAAACTCATTTTTTAAATATTCAGCAGTTTTATTGAGCTCCTCAGGAGTCCCAATTAAATTCAAATTATCAACATAAACTGCTATAATTGCAAATCCATTAATTTTTTTTTTATGAAAATACAAGGACAAATATCATCATTCTTATATCATTCTTTCTGTAAATATTCACTAAGTCTATGGTACCACATTCGTCCATATTGTTTCAACCCATACAACGATCTTTGTAGTTTAATTAAAAACATATTTTTGGGGTATGAATTACTTGCTTCTGGCAATTTAAATCATTCGGGGATTTTCATGTATATGTCACTGTCTAGTGATCCATATAAATATGCGGTAACTACATCCATAAGGCGGATATCAAGCCTGTGTGACACAGCTAGACTAATCAAATATCTAAATGTAATTGTGTCCATTATTGGAGAGTATGTTTCCTCGTAATCGATTCCTGGTCTTTGAGAGAAACCTTGTGCTACGATTCGGGGTTTATATCTTGTTATTTCATTCTTTTTATTTCTCTTTCTTACAAATACCCATTTGTATCCAACGGGACTAACATTTTTGGGGGTTTATATTATAGGTCCAAACACTTTTCGTTTTTTCAAAGAATTCAATTCAGCTTGTATAGCTTCTTTCCATTTTTGGCCAATCATTTCTATTTTGACATTCTCCAACAGATTTTGGTTCAGAATCCTGATTTGATATCTCAAGAGCTATATTATAAGCGAATATATCATCCATGATGACATTTTTTCTCTCCAATAATTTATAAGAGCATAAATAATTAATCGAGATCTCATTATTTTTGGACACTAATAGCTCTTCAGGAACTTCATTAGTTTTATGTGATTGATCAATCATTTTTGTCATTGCTGTTGGGAATCGGTGGTACCGTCGCGCAGCGGAAAACAAAAATTTTTAAAAATTAAATTAATTGAATCGAATTCAATTGACGACGGTCCAATTTTATAATCAATTAATTGAAACAATATTTTAATTGCTTTTAATAAATAGAACAATTCGATTTTCGTAAAATCAAACGAGCATGGTCGGTTACTATTTATCACATATGTATAACAATTATATATAATTATATATATTAATATATTAAACTTATATATATAACATTTATATATATATTAATATATTAATCATATTTTAAAATATATATATATATTATAAACATATATCATATATACATTTATATAATATATATAATTTTGCATGCAAAAATTAAACTAACACAAGCATGCAATTATAACATCACATTACAGCATGCATATTTATWTCATATATATATATATTTCTACACACAGCATGCATACATATGAAATATGAATCTCATGCACACACCCAGTACACATATATACACTTCAAACATGCATTACAAATTATATACGCAGGCACATAATATATATATCATATATATATATSTACACAACCTGCACACACATATAAATCGTATAAATACATGGATGCAGGCTTCATTACCTCTCGCACGGCGGCAGTCGGGATACAGCGTCCGACGAGGCGACGGCGTGATGTACAGTACGAACAGCGGCGGACAGCCTGGGCTGCGACACTGCTGCGATCCTTGGCAACGGCTCCGGCTAGGGATAGGCGGCAGCGGCTGTCGGTCGAGGCACCGGCGACACAAAAACAGCAACAGCGACGGAGATGGGCTGTTGCTTGACGACTCCGACAGCAAGGGCAGCGGCGACGGGCGCTGGGCTGGAACCCAGGCTGTCCGCCGCTGTTCGTACTGTACATCACGCCGTCGCCTCGTCGGACGC
>BMAC01000639.1:454493-467632 GCA_014905375.1 Phtheirospermum japonicum | reverse complement strand
TCAACAATTGATCATAACTAAATTTCGGATGAGATATAAAATTAAAATCCCTCATTCTTAAAGGGTTAAGAATTAAATCAGGCTATAAAGAAAAACCGATTTGTCGTTCTTTTTCTTTCCTTCTACCAACGGTTAGATTATGTGATAGCCTCTTATGGCAGTGCAGTATGCCGTGTTAGCGGGGAGTGCTGTCATGAGAAAAGCTGTAATCTAATTGACATTAGATGGAGGTTTGTATGTGAGATTCTATTGGTTTGACGTGATTGGTCAGATTAACTGGGGATTGCGTTAACCTGATAGAGTTGAGCTTATACGTCTCACATTGGTAGGTCAGACCTGACACACGAAGATTTTGATATTCGCTGGATTAACCTAGGTCATTATCAAGTGTGAGGAAATCTATCTTTAGGGTCACATTTTGATGTGATTGAAATTGTTTCTACCTTTGAACAAACATGGCTGGTCAGATTAACTGGGGGTCGTGTTTAACAAGTTCGATGAGTTACATTACGTGCTAGATTATCTCACGGTTCTGCTAGACCAATCTACCGTAATAAAGTAACTTCATCAGGACCATACCTATGCAACTAGCATGGGACAAAAGATATGGAATGCCAATATGTATAATAGATATTATTTCGAATAAGAAACGATTGTATTACTAGAGAATAGTCAGACCACAGCCACAAGTTGGCTTGTTGGTCACCTTATTCCAACAATTGCTTGGTCCCTATATTAAAATTTCCTCTTTCGGGGTATAGAATATTTGGAACCAATCGGTCGATCACGTTTTCGACGTATTTTAGATTCATTTACTGATATTGCCTGTCCTACAGGGACATCAATTTTGGCTGGTGTATTTGCAGCTGGTATGAAAGATTGTGTCACTTTTCTTGTATCAACAAAAGTATCAGGTAGTTGATTTACAACCTTTTGCAAATTATTTGTTCAACTTCTTGTTCACATTGATTATTCCTTGTATCAAAATGTAACAGAGTGTAATCAACATTCTTCAGAAATATTGAATTATCACATTAAATAAGAACCAGTATGAATATTCTTATGGAATATTATGCTTAGTTGTTGTACTTAGCAGAAACAACTTGAATTAAAATTCATATGAAAAATAAAATAAGCTTGAAAAGAATTAAACTTAATAAATTAAAAATTGTTACTTCTAGACCAACCATATATCTCATAGTATTCTTCAGGAATACATAATAAACAAATAAATTATGTTAAAATGGTTGTGTTTCTTCAGGAATCACAACAAATCATTATTTTAATAATCTTTTAGATTATTAATAATTGTTAGTATTTTTCAGGAATACATAATAAAAAATTAAAATATGTTAAGATGGTTGTGTTTCTTCAGAAATCACAACAAATCATTGTTTTAATAATCTTCTAGATTATTAATAATTGCTCATTCATGTTTCTTTAGGAAACCATGATTATCATATATGAAGATAGTATAAAAACAATAATATAAATAAACATCATACTGAATATCATTATATGAACATATTACAGGTGTAATCCTCAAACTCTAAAAATAAGAATTATTATCGAAATATGGTTGACATAAAAAAAAAATACCACTATACAAAAAAAAAATCACAATCATACAATATCGTAAAAAAAATGATAATCAAGTATTTAGTATTCAATTAATGAATATTTTGGTCAACATAAACTATGTTAATGCAAATCAATTGTTACTATGGTAATTTACAAAGTGGCGGCACTAATTGTGTTAACATGACCGATCTCCATAATTCAAGCATGACTTACAAATTGATCAAATAATAGATCTTACAATTAGACAAAGATGTACAAATGATAATATAAATAATATATGATCTAACAATCTCTAATCGATATGAGTCAAAATATAATATGTAAGATCATTGATTTCGAAGAAAAAAAACCCATCATTGATTTCGAAAAAAAAATCCTAGTTGGAATAATAATAAAACTAAAACCAGATCTACTTATCACATGGCCAATTGATCATAAAGTCAAATAAAAAAATACATGACATATTTGTTATATACTCAACACAGTAAAGATTCATGAACGAGTATTATACAAATTGGCATAATCTAAATAGATTAGTTTAAATAGATTTAAATACACAAGCAATCAATGAATAAAAGAAGATTAATAATACCTTGAGAAATAGTCGAACAATTGCTTGGGGAATTGGTAGAACAATATTGCTTGGGAATTAGTGGAACAATAGCTTGAGGAATTGGTAGAACAATCGTGCTGATAACGTGTTGTAAAACTAAGAAAAGAGAGAAGAGAATGATCAAGAGACAAGTTTATTATGGGGACTAAAGTCCCTTTTATAGATACAAAATTAGGGTTTAGGGGTAGGATGATCATTCATATAATATATAATTAAAGTAAATAATGTAACAAATTGTCATTTTTAAATAAATTACATATTTATTGTCTTTTTATTCCTATTTCAATCCCAAAATATTTTTTTACTTTCCAAATTATCCTCTCATTAATTTATCTAATTGATTGAAACACTTTTTTTTTTTAATAAAACATGAGTATCTTATTTATGGAATAATACTAATATTTATGAAAATTGTACGTCCATTAGAGAGAGAAAGTATATAGAAACTGAATAATTAGAAAAAAGGAATGTTAAGTCAAAATCACATTTTTAATTCAAGAAACAAACGTCTGTAATTAATGAAATGTTTCTTTTATGAAGAGCGTTGATTTTGTTGAGTTAATTACAAACATCATCATTATTGGAGGCTAGCATGTTATTTATTCAATCGGCAGTATTAGGGAGTGAAAAAAATGTGGGATTCTGGTTAGTCTAATTACCTTGGAACTTGTTCTTGTAAAACTTTGTACAACCGAATCTAGTTGATTCTAGTCTAATTTCTTCTCCTTCGAGAACTATGATTTTGATCTTTGCAGTTCAATCATTTTCTAGTATCAGAGAAAAACTGCCAGATTAATAGAAATGAAGCTTAACCATAATAAATTAAATTAGAATTTTCTGAAGTTTCATTCCTCTATCAACCAACGCAATCAACCCTATTTGATAGAATAGCTTCTATTGAGTCTCTGCATCTATATCGTTTTCTTCTTTTTTATTTTTTCGTTTTCTGAACTTTGTTTTTAGAAAACTGACTTACTTGTGGCAACCTTCCGGCCGCCCAACAGTAACGTAGTGTGACGAACTTGTTCCTTTAACAACGATAGATCGAGCTTAGCTCCTTCTCGCATGTCAATTTCTCGATTGAAGGGTTTGTGCATGAAAATGTTATGAACAGAGGAAATTGTAAGCAAAAATCAAAGAGAACGTTAAAACTTCTTTTGTATGAAATAAATCGTTATCGAGTGCATGCTTCGATCAATGCTTGGATGATTTACAAATGAGGAGCTCATTGCGGGGAAATTATTTTTTTAATTAATTATATTTTATTTTTCAAATAAAAATCATGAAAATTCTCGATATCAAAACAACTAGTAAGTTGACAAGTTAATTAAAAACATGTCCAAATTTATCATAATCGGGCCAAAATGATGATATGACATGGTTAAGTATTTTCTCATCATTTTTTATTTACTTTTAAATATTAATATTAAAAAAATAAAGTAATTACCTATTTTATCCCTCTATTTTTTTCCCCTTTTCCTTTACTGTCAAATGAACCGTCTGCCCATCATTGGAAAGTTTAGTCGCAGAAACCGTCTGCCCACCATTTCCTTTTCTTCTTTTTCTCATTTTCCCCTCTATTCAAATAGTGATTCTTAATTTTCAGTTCTCATTTAATTTCATGTGTTTTCATTCTAATTCAATTTTTTTTTTAACTGTAGATCTGTTTTGATTGATGTTATTAGGCTCATTCCAAAACATTTACAGTGTTGGTTTTCGATCAATTCATTTCCCGTGAATTTAGTCATTCATTACATATTGTTCCCCAATGTGGCGATCAACAAGTCTAAATGGCATCGTAGTAACACTGGTAATTCAATTCTTGGTCGAGGATCCACCGACAACAACAATTGTAGCACCGCCGTCTTGCTGGCTCCAATTGAGCGAAAAAAGAGAAAAAACAAAAAACGGAGGAAAAAAAGGATAAAAGCGTCAATATTTTGCCCGATCATGATAATTTTTAATGATTTTTGATAAATTTGTAACTTAGAATACTATTGCCCATGGAGATTTACTGATTTTCACAGTTCCAACAAGTATTCTAAACCTTATTAATTGCTTTCTAGTTTAGTTTTTCGTTAATTTATGCTTTTAGACAATTGTTCTTTATTTTCGGATCTTGAGTTATTTCTTGCTTGCTACTTTGGGTTTCTTGGATAATATAGTTCGTAATCCTTCGTTTTAATTTAGTTTATTTAATTCATGTTTGGCGATTTGAGTTTCAATTTAGTTCATGCTATTTAATTGAAGTCATGCTATTTAATTGCTCTTTAATTTCCAAAACTCTAGTTCATAGTTTTTAATTAATTAAGCCTTTTAATTTTTGTTGGTCAAATAGTTTAAGATAATTAGTTCAAGTTAATTAGTTTAAATTAATTGCTTTTGTTTTTCAATTCTTAGGTTATAAAATCAAAAACAAACAAACACCCCCCAATTATACATTTCGTGTGTGACTTGTGATTAAACAAACATCCGAGATCCCGATTGCTTGTTCCTTGAGATTCGACTCGAGACAGCTTACCAACCTACAAGTGTAATCGTACTCTTTCGAGCGAACTTTAAACGTTTGACAAATATATTTATAAAAGTAGGTACGGAAAAGTCTGAATCAATAACTAGGAGTGAGCTTCTCATTTGTAAATCATCCAAACATTGATCGAAACATTCAAGCAATAAAGAGTTATTTCATACACACAAAAGCTTTCAAGCTCCTTTTGTTCTTTGCTTATGTTTCCTCGCCCACAACACCTTCACACACAAATCTTTCAATCGAGAATATGACTTAGCTACTGCACGGGGTGGGAAGGAGCTAAGATCACATGGGTCATTGTCAAAAAACAAGTATGTGGAAGGTGGTATCAGAACCGATGTCGTTGAAAGCTCGGGTATGATCAAGGACAAACACGGGAGGGAACTCTTCATAATCGAGCAAAATAAGAATTGTGATCATAGCAAGGTTTGCAAAGAGGTTCCTTCTATGGATCATGTCGTGAGAGAGTTTGCCAAGAAGATCAAACGGGTTGAGTATACCTTCAAGACATATGAGGATAACGTTGTGGAGGAGATGGAGTCCATCAAGGGAGACGTGCAAGGGTACACAGTCACTGTCTAAGGATGCATGAATGTTATCTAAGAGTTTAGGGAGGCTCATGCAAAGTTAGAGTAATGCTTGGATCAAGTGGCGGACATCGCCAATGCCTTGCTTGAATACATGGCGATGTGCAAGTTGATCATGGCTAGTATCGAGACTAGAACCCTAGTTCCAGCCTGAGGACTGAATACCAATGGGTTTTTAATGGCGTACGTGATGCCAGGGAAGTGGATAACTACTTATGGGGAATATAGCAATATTTTGAGCGTATGAACGTGAGAGACGAGGTGACCAAAGTAAGGACCGCAACCCTTTATCTTACGAATACCACCATGTTGTGGTAGAGCCAAAAGCATGCCAACATCGAGCAAGGCACATGTTGGATCAAAACATGGGGTGACTTTGTTAAGGAGCTAAACAAAGATTTTATCCCGAGAATGTCATGTACAAGTCAAGCAAGCGATTACATGAATTGAGGCAAAGAGGATCAATCCAAGACTACGTCAAGGAGTTCACAACCTTGATGCTTTCGATTCCCAACATGTCTGAGAAAGACTCACTATTCTACTTCGTGGATGGGCTCTAACCTTGGACCAAACAAGAGCTATATCGTCAAAATGTTCGAACAGTTAATGGGGTAATTGCGGCCGCGGAGTCTTTGGTAGATTTCCAGGCATATTTTTGACAAAAAGAGAAGTTTTTGACCAAAGGTGGGGGAGAGCCACAAGATAGAAGGAACGTACGAGATCAACAAAAGTTTACACCGAGGTGAAGAGACCAGTATGCAGTTGGACCATTGAGGAGGGACAACCATCACACTCGTAATGAGTACAAGACAAGGAAGAGTATTTTTATGACTAAGGGATGCTACATATGCAAGGGACCACATATCGTAAGGAATTTCCCTAACTTAGGATCCTTAGTCGAACGAGGTGGGTAATCACATCGCAGGGACAAAGAGGAAGCCCAACATTGTGGGGTTATGCCATGAAGGGAAATAAAGGGACACCATGGGTCGAGAAACCGATGGGAAAAGGGTTGAATTACATGCCTTAGTGGACACGGGAGCCACTCATAACTTCATGATCGATAAAGAAGCACAACGACTCAGCGTGCGAGTCACACGGGAAAATAGGTGGATCAAGACAATCAACGCCCAAGAAAGACCAATTTCGGGTGTAGCCAAGGGATTTAAGATATAACTCGGGCTATGGGAATACCGTGTGGATTTCTTTGTTGCACCAATGGATGGTGCAAACATCATGATAGGGCAACATATATGCCAGACCTGGTTTGGGGTAGCTCTGACTCAGAATAATTAGATAATTTAAGAGAGGGGTAGAATAGATCTGTCTCTATGAAAGATCTAATTAGCCCTCCCGATAAAACAGAATGTTAGGAAGAGGTGGTTATCGCTTGAGATCCCTGACTTAGCCATCTTGAAGGGCACTAAAATTTTGGAGATTATACCAAGCTGAAGTCCCAGGGATTGAAGTTTAACCTGGCCTGGGTAAAAGACCTGGTTGAGTCCCCTGAGGAATAGATCTCTTCCTCATTATTAGCAAGAGTTGACCTGTTGAACAGCGGGGACAAGAGGAAAGAAGAGTCGAGATATTATGGATTGGGTCAGATCGGGAGAAGTAAATAAGGAAGACCTGGGACAGGGAGACCTATTTCCCAGATTCCCAGCGAAGAGACAAGTGGGACCACTTGTCAGAATTTGTTGCGTAACGGCCCTTGATTCGCGGCATCTGTTCCTGAGATCCCGTCTGGGGCCCCCGTCAGGAGAAACTATAAATATCTCAGCCCCAAGGCTGAGAGAGGTATGTCATTCTCTTGAAACATTCCTTCTTATTTTCTGGAAAACACCTCAAACGCTTACTGACTTAAGCATCGGAGAGGTGTTCACCGGAAAACCACCGGTGGTCCTTTCTAATCTGTTTTTGTGGTGTAGGTTCAGGAAGCTCTTGGGCTTTCAAGTGTTATCCAAGTAGTTCACTTTTTGGGCTGAAACAATTGGCGCCGTCTGTGGGAAAGTCGATCGAGCTAAGATGTGAGGACGACTTCGGACGGTTTGAAGCAAAGTTTGATAAGGGAGTTGGGTGGCACTCTGAGTTCCGCCGTGCATGCTTACGCACAGCAAGCACCAGGATCATCATCGATACCAGATGCAACGGGATCGGCCATGGCAGCTCCGTCGAGCTCCACACCACCGCCTCCGAGGGGGCCTGCTGCGGCTGTGGGTGTCTCTCTCAATGAATCGCTTCTAACACAGCTGTCAGAGTTGATCGGCAAAGCTGTGGAGGCGGCGGTCGAGAAAAAACTTGCGGAAATGGCAACACCGCCGGCCAGTATACTGCCGGCGCGGGCAACCCCGGCGGCAGAAACAGAGCCACTGCACGCTCGGCGTACGGAGCGAGTCCACCAGCCAGACAGAGAAGAGCATCTTGCCACATCTGACGGCGACACTGCCAGCCAGGTTAACCCCGGCCTGGCTGAGCAGATGCAAAGCCTGCAGAAAGAGGTGCGTGAATTTAGGAAGAAGATGGTGGGTGCAGTTGCGACGCCGGCACGGCGAGGCACCCCGTTTACGGAGGAAGTCATGTGCGATGACGTCCCAACGTCCTATCGATCCTTGGGTTTTGAATACAACGGGACGACGGATCCAGCAGACCACCTCAACCGATTTGAGATAGCAGCGGCGCTACACAAATTTTCCGATTCAGTTATGTGCCGGGTCTTTCCAATGACCTTTACCAAATCGGCACAGCTCTGGTTCAGCCAATTGCCGTCGAGATCTATCAGCAACTTTGATGAATTCAGCTCGGCCTTCCTACATCAGTTTATGAGCTGTAGGAAGTATCAAAAAATGCCGCTCGAGCTCTTTAGTTTAAAGAAGAAAGAGAATGAGAGTCTACGTGCCTACATCAATAGGTTCACGACAACAAAGCTGGAAGTGCCCTCGGTGTTGGAAGAGCTGCTTGTAAATGCTCTGGCACAAGGTTTGAGGAAGGGAGAATTCTTTCAGTCGCTAGTAGTAAAGCCAGCATTGAAGTTTGGAGAGCTCTTGGAGAGAGCTGAAAAATACATCCACTTAGAAGAAGCCTTGAAACTCAAAGATGACGGGGAAAGGAAGAGAGAGAGGTATGACAGGGACGATAGAGTCGCGACAAAAAAGCTCAGGCCAGAGTTGTCAATGGGTAGACCTCGATTTGATAAATATACTCCCCTGGCCACACCTCAAGGTGAAATACTGCAGGCAATAGAGCGCCACCCAGAGCTCAATTAGCCTAAGACTTACTCACAGAAACCAAGAAAAGAAAGGTCGGACCGTTTCTGTCGCTTCCATAATGAGTATGAGCACAATACGGATGAATGCACACACCTGAAGGACGAATTTGAAAGAATGGTTTAGGCTGGACATTTGAAGGAGTATGTCCGGATGAGAAAAGAAGAAACCAAAACAGGCAACAAAAACTATGACCGATCTCGACAAGGTAGAGGAGACCAGGATAGAATGCGAACAGAAGGGAAAAAAATCCGATCACGCCCAGGTCATTCACGGATAAATACAAATGATCACAGGAGGAGAGCTGGATGAGCACTCTAAAAGAGCTCAGCATAGTTACGTCAGGGATGCCAAGGACCTGATCAGGGCACCCCGAGAGGTCGGGCAATTGGCATCTGCCCCGAACATCTGCTTTAGCGCAGAAGACTGCAATGGAATATTGGCTCCACACATGGATGCCCTGGTCATAACAGCCACTATCGCTAATTACAATGTGCGAAGAATTTTTGTGGATACAGGGAGTTCTGCGGATATCTTATTCTTTGATTGTTTCAAGAAGCTAAAATTGGATGTTGAGCTTGAAGAGGTGACCACGTCCCTGGTAGGGTTCGCGGGAGGTGCTCTAAAGCCAATAGGAGAGGTTAGGCTCCTTGTAACTTTAGGAGAGGAACCATATCGTGTGACCCGGATGGTGCGTTTCGTAGTGGTACACGCGCCATCTTCGTACAACGTCATGCTGGGCCGGCCCTCCTTGAGTCAGTTCCAAGCTGTAATCTCGGTATTTCATATGAAAATGAAATTCCCTACTGAGGAAGGAACCGACGAGGTGAGGGGAGATCAGTATGCTTCACGCTAGACGTATGTGGAGTGTATACGGCAAAATGATGAAGAGAGGGTGAGTAAAAGGGCTCGGACAGAACAGCCGCAGCAAGAACTGGCAAGACGAGAGGAAGGGTTAATGTTGGTAGAGGTCGTTCCAGGCGATACGAGCAGAGTTCTTCGTGTGGGCGCGACGCTTAGTCCAGAGGTTTTAATAGACCTGGTGGCTTTGCTAAGAGAGAGTGCGGATGTTTTCGCGTGGTCCCCCCAAGATTTAGTGGGGATAGACCCTGAAATCACTGAACATCGCCTCAATATTCGCCCAGACATGAAGCCGGTCAAACAGAAAAAATGCAATTTCGGACAAGAGAAAGAGGCTATCATAGAAGCAGAAGTAGAGAAGCTCTTGAAAGCGGGGCACATTCAGGAAATACAATTTCTGGAATGGCTTTCTAATGCAGTGCTGGTCCCAAAGACAGACGACTGGCGGATGTGCATCGATTTCCGAGACCTAAATCGCGCCTGACCGAAAGACCATTATCCACTGCCAAGAATTGACCAGCTCGTGGACTCCACCTCTGGTTGTGAACTCTTGAGCATGATGGACGCCTCGCAGGGATACCACCAGATCAGGCTAGCTAAAGAGGACTGGAAGCGCGTCATCTTTATAACCCCGAAGGGGACATATTGCTATGTGGTCATGCCTTTTGGCCTTAAAAACGCAGGCGCTACCTACCAGCGATTGGTGGATAAAATGTTCAAAAATCAGCTCGGCCGGAATATGGAGGTATATGTGGATGACATGTTAGTCAAAAGCATAAAGGCAGCATCACATGTACACGATCTAAGGGAAACCTTTGGTACTTTGCGAAAGTACAAGATGAAGCTCAACCCAAAGAAGTGTGCGTTTGGAGTCAGAGCTGGAAAGTTTTTGGGTTATATGGTCACAGAAAAGAGTATCGAGGCTAACCCTGAGAAAGTGAGGGCCATTATGGAAATGAGCACGCCTAGGAATGTGAAGGAGATGCAATGCTTGGCAGGACGAATCAACGCCTTGAGCAGGTTTGTGTCCAGGTCTGCGGAAAAGAGCTTGCCATTTTTTCAAGCCTTAAGAAAGAAAGCTAGGTTCCAATGGAGTGATGAATGCGAGGAGGCCTTCCAATTACTGAAGGAGTACCTGGCTAGCATGACCTTGCTCACAAAGCCCGTCCAAGGAGAGCCCTTGGTACTATATTTATCTGTAGGGCAACAAGCGGTCAGCTCTGTCCTAATCAGGGAGGACGGCAAAATACAAAGAGCTGTATACTTTTGGAGCAAAGTCTTGAACGCTGCAGAGGTGAGGTACGTGGAAGTAGAAAGGGCGATGCTATCGCTGGTAGGAACTTCTCGGAAGTTGCGGCCATACTTTCTTTCTTACACAGTTATTGTGCGAACTAATCTTTCGTTGAAGAATATAATGGACAAACCGGAGGCATCAGGGAGGCTGGTCAAGTGGATCATAGAGCTGAGTGAGTTTGATATCGCATTTGAGACCAGAACAGCAATTAAAGCTCAAGCTTTAGCTGATTTTATGCAGGAAATGACCGGTCCCCCTGATGAGCTGAAGGAATGGATAATTTTCACTGACGGCTCTGTCTGCAATCAGGGCTGCAGGGCGGGAATTGTCCTAATAGACCCGGCAGGAGTGTCTGCTGAATTCGCCGTACGATTGGATGCAACGTTCTCTGACAATGCCGCCGAGTATGAGGCCCTTTTAAGAGGGATTCAGATGGCGAAAGATTTTGGCGCAGAGCGGTTGAGTGCTAAAGTAGACTCACAGCTTGTTTGCAAGCAAATTAGTGGAGAATTTGAAACAAGAGAGGAAAATATGCAGAGGTATTTAGCTAGGTTTAGAGAGCTAGCCAGGGGGATGAAAGAATTGACGGTCCTCCAGATTCCTAGAGAGGAAAACGGGCGCGCTGATTTATTAGCAAAGGTGGCAAGCTCAGCGGTAGACTGTTATGAGCGAACAATCACCCTATTAAAGGCAAAGAGGGAGTTCGGAGTTGAGAAGGTCTATGCAATTACCGAGCACGAGGATTGTCGCTCCCCCATAAAGAGGTACCTCGAACAAAAGGTCTTGCCAGAGGAGAAAAGGGAAGTGGCAAAAATACGAAGCAGGTCTGCTAGATTCTGCTTGATCAAAGGAGAACTGTTTAAAAGAGGGTTTGGTCAACCTCTTTTGAGGTGCCTAGGACAAACGGAAGGGACTCTGGTGCTCAGAGAAATACACGAAGGTTGTTGTGGGAATCACATGGGGGCCAGAGCTCTGGCTAGTAAAGTATTAAGAGCTGGTTAATTTTGGCCCTCGTTGAGGAAAGAGGCGGAGATCTTTGTCAGAAAATGTGAGAAATGCCAGAAGATGGCTCCTCTGATCCATCAACCAGTAGAAGAGTTGTTAACAATGAGCTCTCCTTGCCCTTTTGTGAAATGGGGGATCGACTTAGTCGGCCCCTTTCCGATGGCTCCGGCCCAGAAAAGATTTCTAATTGTAGCCATTGACTATTTCAGTAAGTGGGTCGAGGCGGAAGTCGTGGCAAAAATAACTGAAGAAGCGGTAATGGGGTTCATATGGAAAAGCGTGGTCTGTCGCTTTGGTGTGCCGAGGATGCTGATATCGGATAATGGTACCCAGTTCACGGGAGCCAAAATTAAGGGTTGGTGCGTTAAGATGAAAATTCAACAGCACTTCACATCGGTGTATCATCCGCAAGAAAATGGCCAGGTAGAGGTAACTAACCGCATTCTTGTCCAAGGCCTTAAATCACGATTAGAAAGATCTGGAGGGAAATGGGTGGAAGAACTAAGCGCAGTACTTTGGGCGTATCGAACGAACCCTAAGGAAAGCACGGGCGAAACTCCTTTCAGTCTTGTATACGGCATGGATGCCGTGGTCCCCGCGGAAATCAGTCTGGAGACTCATCGAATACAGAGTTACAACGAAACCCAGAACAAAGCACTGATCCAAGATGCCCTGGATTTAGTTGGGGAAAAGAGAGAACAAGCGGCGACCCGAATGGAGCATGTGAGAGGGAGGATCAGGGCAGCTTACAATAAAACAGTTTGAGAAAGGCACTTCCAAGTAGGAGACCTGGTCCTCAAAAGAGCTGACTTGGGACAATCTAAAGGAAAATTAGATGCCACGTGGCAAGGCCCGTTTAGAGTCACTAATGTTCTGGATGGAGGAGCGTATGTGCTGGAAGAGCTGGAGGGGACCAAGATTCCCCGCGCTTGGAACATTACCAATCTGTGAAAATTTTATATGTAATTGTAACCCTTAACGTTTGCTTATTTATTAAATGAAAAGTTGCAGGAGTTAACGTTCACAGATTCCCATAATTTCTCCTAGCTAGATGGTCAATAAGATCATCATTCCAGAATTCATTGTTAGTGATGATTTGCCTTTAATCTTTGATTGAAAAACGGAGAAGACACTTACAACGAAAACAAAAAAATACAAGGAGATATCTTTGCAGTACATTAACCATCGCATAGGTGCAAATCACAAGCATAGAAAAGTAAAAGTACAGCCTTAGGATGGAGGTACAGAAGCGAGAAGTTGATGGAGTCGTTGAATCTCTTCCTCATGTTCCAAAAGACGGACACAAAACCGGTCTGATACATCCACGGCAATGTCCCAGTCAACGTACAGTTCAGAGTTCTCCCTTTTCAGGTCGAGAATGAGTTGCTGAAGGCGATGTCGTTCA
>BMAC01000639.1:373295-453248 GCA_014905375.1 Phtheirospermum japonicum | reverse complement strand
CCGCCAGAGTTCACGCTCTGTTTCGTGCAGGCGGCGGTCAAGCGACCTACCGATTCGGCCAGGTCCGCCTTCTCCTCTTGAAGTTGGCGGTTAACTTGCCGGAGTTCAGCCCACTCTCTTTTGTAGAAACGTTTCTTCTGGCGTTTCCTTTCCAACAGTCGATAGAGATAACCAACTTTCTCCTTGAGCGCGACCAGTTGGTCAGAAAGCTTGAAGATAGAGATAACCAAACTTTCTAACGATTGCTTAGGGGGGGGGGGGAGAAGAAGCTGATGAAGAAGAGCAGAAGGCTTGGCGGATGTAGTCAGCAAAGGCCGCTGGATCTAACAAGTGGATGCGGTTATCTGCCGGAACATGGGAAAAGGAGGTGGGCTCGCTAGCGCCTTCGATCTTGGCGGACCGATCATAAGGAGTAGAAGGGTGCTCGGCTACCCATTTAGCGTGGGCATCAAGACCCAATCCATAGTAGACCTCCGCCTCTGGAAGAAGAAGATCATACAGCTCCTCAGAGCCCAGGAAAGCACGGCGAGTGATCTCTCTGGTCAGTTGTATTAGGCGTAGCTCTTCCTCTGAGTTGAGAAACTCTAATCTCCCCTCGGCGCGCCTTCAAGACGGCCCTGATCCACTCCGTCAGCCCTGGATTGCTTCACCTTCTCATCCAGCTCCTGCTCGCGAAGAAGAATAAGATCTCGTTGCTTCTCCTTCGACTCCTTGACTTTGAAAAGCTCAGCCTTCAGCAAATCTATTTCCATCTCTGAGCCCTTCAGTTTGACCTGGGCTTCCTGGCCCTCTCGGACCTTAGCCATCAGCTCTGATTCTCACTTCCTCAACATTTCAATTTCCCCCTTGAGATCGGCGTACAGCAAAAAGCCCTCTAGCTCGGGCCAACAGAGATGCTCGTCCTACCACGGCCTGATGCAAGAAAAAGGTAAGTGGGAAAACTGGAAAAAATTAAGGATGGAAGAAGTGGGAAAGGTTATACCTGAGCTTCTGCCTTGTAGTAGAACTCAATTAGCTCCGGGTCTGACATCTTATCCACGATGTTAAGGTCGTATGTAGGAGCTAACCCCATCATGAATTACCTCGCCACTTCTCCGGGGCAGTTCAAGACCGACCTATTAAAAAAGGTCTGATTCGAGTAGGGAGGTACTTGAGAAATAGCCGGAGGGATAATTTGAGGAGCGAAGGGAAGAGCTGTCTGAGGAGGATTTCTGGAGGATGATGTAAGGTCAGTACGGCTCCACTTTTTTCGCTTCAGCTGTTGCTCTTCTTCTGGATTTGTCAAAGACTGACTTGCTGGTTCCCGCACGGGGCTCCTCCTCGGTTCTGAGTCTTTCATGACGGGCTCGGGAGTCTTAGTTGGCGCCTGAGGTTGGCTCTGGAGTGTCGTAGCAAGGAGGACCTCTTCCGGGGCCTGAGCAGCTCTGGCAGGCTCCCCCAGAGGGCTCTTCTGGCTCCCTGTTGCCGCCTTGCGAGCCTTGGCTTCTATCTTTGCTAGCATCATCTTCTCTGAAATGGAAAAGCAAAATGGTGAAAAAAAAAACTATAGCGAGAAAGCAATAAAGCCAAGACATTCCGAAAAAAATAATAATAATAATAAAATACCAATCTTGGGTGGCAAAGGACCGTGTCCTTGCTGGGAATTGAAGAAGTTCAAGAGCTTGATGGTAAGCGTCTTGGATAAGTCTAGGGGGTTCTGGTTTAAAAGAGCAATTTTTTCCTTCAGATCTGATGACCTATCCCCTCGAGGCAAGCACATTTGAGGATGCAGAAAGCTGATGGGTTCGGTAGGGAAGCCCCAATCCCCCGAGCACTGAACAAAGAAGAACTTCTTTTTCCAGGACTTATGAGAGGTAGGAAGACCTGATAAAAAATGGACGTCTGATCGTCCAGATAAGTAGAAAAAACCGAAGGAGCTCTTTGTTTGGAATAAAGAGAAGAAAAGCTGAGCTGTAGGGGTAATTCGGGCATATTGTGCAGCCAGATGAAATCCGGCCATAACGCGAAAGGCATGGGGTAGGAATTGTTGTAATGGGATATGGTACAGCCTAGAGATAGCCTGGATGAAGGGATGGACAGGTAGGCTTAACCCCGCGTAGAACTGGTCTACATAGAAAGTGAGATGACCGGCGGGAGGTGATGACGCCCTCTCGCCGGGTGCCGGATTAGTGAAGGAGAACATGTCAGAGATAGGGAATTTTGCACGGATTTCTTTGAGGGTCCTATCGCTAACTATTGAGGATAGGTTGTCAGCAGGAGGAGGAGGTAGGATTGCCGGTGGCCCCCTCCCCGGAGCCGTCGCGTAAGAATCGGCGGAGGAAAGGTTAACGGTGGAGGTGGAGTTCACCGGAGTTGCCCCTGACGAACTCTCCCTGACGGAGTTGGTTCGGAAAGAAGAAATTGACATAATTAAAGAGTGCGTGAAGAAAGAAAGGGTACCTGGTAGTAATTTCTTGAGAGATTAGAAGAAGATTACTGGAGGAGCATAAATCGCCAAAATATTGCAGGAGAAAAAGGGAGGAAGCCTTTAGAGGGTTTTTGAGAAATAGAAATAAAAAATGAAGGAGAAAAGGTATTCGGAGGGACAAAAGGAAGGCGGATCAATTTGAAAAACGAGAATCAAGGAAAAAGCGGAATTTGATGGGATCCTCACATTTAATGCGGACAGAGGAACAGTATCCTAGGCAGTGAGCTGGAACGCTAACCGTCCTGGAATGGGACACGTGCCGCTGACCAATCAGGTACAGTACTTGGAAAGACGTGCGGGTATGGCAACCGTTTGGGGAATATGGGCCGACACCACTAGTGCCAATAATTAGGGCTGTTTGGCAGGTGGATATCTCGGGATTCCCCAGTACGAGAAGTCATAAAAAACAAAATGGCCTCATTTATTTCGAAAGAGCTTGGGGATATTACCGATCTACCCCAACTGTTTGGGGGGAGGAGTTGATAGGGCAATATATATGCTAGACCTTGTTTGGGGTAGCTCTGACTCAGAATAATTAGATAATTTAAGAGAGGGGTAGAATAGATCTATCTCTATGAAAGATCTAATTAGCCCTCTCGATAAAACAGAATGTTAGGAAGAGGTGATTATCGATTGAGATCCCTGACTTAGCCATCTTGAAGGCCACTAAAAGTTTGGAGATTATACCAAGCTGAAGTCCCAGGGATTGAAGTTTAACCTGGCCTGGGTAAAAGACCTGGTTGAGTCCCCTGAGGAATAGAGCTCTTCCTCATTATTAGCAAGAGTTGACCTGTTGAACAGCGGGGACAAGAGGAAAGAAGAGCCGAGATATTATGGACTGGGTCAGATCGGGAGAAGGAAATAAGGAAGACCTGGGACAGGGGAGACCTGTTTCCCAGATTCCTAGCGAAGAGATAAGTGGGACCACTTGTCAGAATTTGTTGCGTAACGGCCCTTGATTCGCGGCATGTGTTCCTGAGATCCCGGCTGGGGTCCCCGTCAGGAGAAACTATAAATATCTCAGCCCCAAGGCTGAGAGAGGTATGTCATTCTCTTGAAACATTCCTTCTTATTTTCTGGAAAACACCTCAAACGCTTACTGACTTAAGCATCGGAGAGGTTTCCACCGGAAAACCACCGGTGGTCCTTTCTAATCTGTTTTTGTGGTGTAGGTTCAGGAAGCTCTTGGGCTTTCAAGTGTTATTCAGGTAGTTCACTTTTGACTTCATGCGACAACGCAATGCAGCGTCAGTGTTGTCATGAAGACCCTATGAGTTTTCCATTCTGATGGAGGAAGCAGGGAGCGGGGCTAGGTCTTCAGCGATTCAAGTGATCGAGAGTTAAAGATAACATACTTAGGTGTGACCCATCTTATGGAGAAACATGGATACTAAGCTTACTTTGGAGGGACAAGGCGCCGAGGACATCGCCGAAATAGGTGGGGGAGAATTTCAGGACCCACACATAAGGAACGGGCATCAACGAGACTTGAGTTTCCCATCATGTTAAATGGTGGTGCATGACATGGTAAAAATGTCACAAGGGTGGCAAGGTTTCATAAGAAGGGTCTGGAATCTTCCGCAAGTGTTCACGACTTGCTAGATAGACTGTAGACTAGAAAGATCCATAAGCGGGCAACCACAAAAGCCTCTAAAATATTGCAGAAGTACGTGCACGTGTGGGTAACATTCTAGGATCATTGATGTGTGGAAAGAGTTCGACACATTCTAGATTTATCAATTATATTGTGGGGAATAAAGTGTAGAAAAATAAAGAATGCTCTAAAATGTGCTTAGTTGTTAGAAGTGTATTTTGGAGAATTAGAATACTTTAGGATATTTCTAAAATACTCCATATGAGTATGGAATGTTATAAGTATTTAGTACGTTGTTGGAATTGTATATAATAATCTGGAATGTGTTCTACGTAATTCTATAGGTGTGGGAGATCATTGAGAATTCTAGATAACTCGAATTAAGGATGTGATTGTAGGATAGTTGTAGGACTTTCTAAAATACGAGGTGAAGATGTATAAATAGGGGTGACCTGGGAAAATTATTTTTTAATTTATTATATGGTTATTTTCCAAATAAACATGATATTAGTGGTAATGGTTAGCGGTAAGAGTGACCGCTAACTCTATCGTTAATAGGTAAAACTCGCTACTTCTTCGCTGAATCGCTCGTTTCATCTCTCGGTTCTTGCAACAGTTTGCAAACTTCATCTTTTCAGTACTGAGCTCCTTCGGTTACTTAGCTGCATGGACAATAATAGATAATAATCACCCAATTTCATCAATAACAATCAAAACATGGTAAAATAAGCTGGAGATACAAAAATACGAAAATATGCTTAATCTATCAAACTTATACCAAAGTTAACAACAAAAACTAACTAAACTAACAAAAATAGAGATAAATTCATGTTAATCAGTTATACATCCCCACCTCATCATGTGGAGTATTCTAGAAAGTCCTACAACTATCATACAATCACATCCTTATTGGAGTTATCTAGGGTTCTCTATAACTTCCTATATCTAAGGAATAATCTTGAACACTTTCTAGATTATCGATACAACTCCTACAACTTACTAAATACTTAAAACATTCCGTACTCATATGAAGTATTCTAGAAACCTCTCTAGAGTATTCCAACTCACCAAAATACTCTTCTAACAACTACCACATTCTAGAGCATTTTTATTTTTTTATACTTTACTCTCCACAATATAATTGATAAATCTAGATTGTGCCTAACTCTTGTCACACCTTGATGATGCTAGAACATCCCCGACACGTCCACACACTTCCGTAATATTCTAGTGGTTTCTACCAAACTTGCCCGCTCGTGGATCTTTCTTGCCTGCACTCGTTCTAGCAAGTATCGAACACTTCTGAAGGACTCCGGACCCTTCTTATGAAACCTTGTCATCCTTGCAGCATTTTTACCATGTCATGCACTACCGTTTAACATGATGGGACCCTTGAGTCCCATTGATGCTCATGCCTCATGCGTGGGGCATGACAATAGCCTTCAAATTAATCCCTTTTCTTTTATCAACATCATAATCATTATTGGTTTCAAACATTCAGAAATTTCTAAATAAATCATCAAGATCAAAAGTATTTTACTCTTTGAAAACTTTCTAGTGTAGTGGTCTTTTCTTGAAACCTTTTGGGAAGGTATTTCATAATTTATTGCACTTGTTTATATTATGAGATACCTTCACCAAGCATGACACTTTGGTTAACAAGATCGCAAAATCTAGCATAATACATCTCATTGGTCTCACCTTCGTTCGTCCTTATTTCATCAATGGTAGTAGTTTCCTATTAGATTTTTGAGAATTTCACCGAGGTTGTACCTTCAAATTGACTTTTAAGAATTTTCTAGGCTTCTTGTGTCATCGTGCACTTTACCACCATCTTATGTCAAATATGATTTACGATTGCTGGAATAGAAAATATGGACATGTAGTTAGCTCGTGATCTGTCATTCTCAGTCTATATGTGTCTTGCCTTGGGTACAATATTCTTTGGTGCCACGTCCTTTGAATATGTTGCTTCTTCTACCATAGGTGGTGACCTTCTAGTTTTAATGATCTCCCATATTCCTTTTCCAAGTGAGTGCAGAAAGATTATGGACTTCTAATACGCATAATTGGTTCCATCCAAAAATAGAGGTTGTGATGTCAACATGAAGTCGTGACTCATGGTCGACATTCCATGTAGTACATCGTATCTTTACCTTATAAAAAAGGCAGAAACACTACTCTGATGATAATTGAATTTGTGGGGTTATCAGAATATTTTTGCGCATAAATAATAATCAGTGTAAAAAGATCCTATCAAGCGGAAAAAATAAAAATAGAAAGTAACAACTAATTATCTTGGGAAGCGTCTCATGCCCTTTAAAAATATTTCATTAAGATAGTATTTGCGCACAATGTAAGACTTGGAATTACATATATATGATTCACTCCTAAACTCACTGGCGACGTACTTATTACACAGTTAACTACCTTTCTTGCCAAGATTATATGTTCTGCCTAAGCAATTTCAACACAAAAATAACAAGGAAACCAGCAATAAAACTAGTAGAAAATGAGTAGGAGAAATTGATAACTTTTATTACTGAAAATCGGGTCAGATCGGCCATGGCCGGATCATTTTACAGAGGTTGGATCTCTAAATACAAGCTTTCTCTCTCTAAAAATCCTTATGTTTTTCTCTCTCTAAAACTCTCTATGTGTTTCTCTATCTTAAAATTGGGATCCATCTCTCTCCCTTGGAGATGCTACTTATAGTTTTCTCTAGCAACCCAAATTGGACACCTGTCTCTTTCCTATTGGCTCATATATTTCCTGATCACATTTCTACCGCCTTAGTGCCGACCTCATTATCACATTTCCACCACCTTAGTGCCGGTATCATCTGTTTTCTCTGCCAAATGAGTCTTGAAATACTTTTCTGGTCCTTTATTTGGTGAATTCATATCGGTAAGGATGATTTAGAAAGTTCCGTTGAGCGCACTGGGCATGTCGGAGTAGCTGTCCTGGTCAGAAGCTCCTCAGGTCAGCATTTCAGCTCGATGGATGATTTAGAAAGTCTCACTGAGTGCGTCGTGCATGTCGGAGGAGCTGTCCTTGTCGGCTTAGGTTATCCTGGTCAGTAGATCCTCAGGTCGGCAACTCCCCAGGTCGACAAATTCAGCTCGACAGATGATTTAGAACATTCCACTGAGCATGCTGTGCATTTCGGAGGAGCTGTCCTAGTCGGCAGCTCCCCAGGTCGACAAATTCAGCTCAACGGATGATTTTGGAAGTTCTGTTGAGCACGCTGTGCAAGTCGGAGGAGCTATCCTGGTTGTTAGCTCATCAGGTCAGCATTTCAGCTTGACAGATGATGTAGAAAGTTTTGCTGAGCGCATCGGGCATGTTGTAGAAGATGTTCTTGTCAGCTTGAACTGTCCTGCTCGGTAGCTCCTCAGGTCAGCAATTCAGCTCGACGGATGATTTAAAAAGTTTTATTGAGCGCAATGTGCATGTCGGAGGATCTATCGTGGTGCTCTTAGACTGTCCTGGTTGGAAGTTTAGCTTGATGGATGATTTAGAAAGTTCCGCTGAGCGCGCTGTGCATATCGGAGGAGCTGTCTTGGTCGGCTTAAGCTGTCCTGGTAGGTAGCTCCCCAGGTCGACAAATTCAGCTCGACGATTGATTTTTAAAGTCCCGTTGAGCACATCGTGCATGTGTTGAGCGAGTTGTACATGTCGGAGTAGCTGTTCTAGTCGGCTTGTACGTCCTAGTCAGCAGCTCCTCGGGTGGGCAGTTCAGCTCGATGGATGATTTAGAAAGTTCTATTGAGCTTGAGCGAGTTGTACATGTCAGAGTAGTTGTTCTAGTCGGCTTGTACTGTCCTGGTCGATAGCTCCTCAGGTCGATAGTTTAGCTCGACGGATGATTTAGAAAGTTCTATTGAGCGCGCCGTACATGTTGGAGGAGCTTTCCTGGTCGGCTTGGACTGTTCTGGTCGGTAGCTCCTCAGGTCAGCAGTTCAGCTCGATGGATGATTTAGAAAGCTGCTGGGAGCGCCGTGCATATCAAAGGAGCTATCCTGGTTGGCAGCTCCTCAGGTCTGCGGTTTAGCTCGACGGATGATTTAGAAAGTTCCACTGAGCACGCCATGCATGTCGGAGGAGCTATCTTGGTCGGCTTGGACTATCTAGGTCGGAAGTTTAGCTCGACGGATTAAGAACAGAGTGCGCCATGCACACAGCTTCAGGGTGCGTCCTTGTCGGCTGAGACCGTCCTGGTCGGCAGCTCCTCAGGTCAGTAGTTCCGCAGTCAAAGCGAGTGCACCAGTCGAGGACATCAGCAGCACACCAGTCGAGGGCATCAGTCAACTCAACAATAATAAAGATTGAGAGCTTTTTCTATTTATAGAGGAAAACCATCCACCTCAAAGTCATCTCCAATTGGTTGCATTTGGATATTAAGTGATACGACATCAAAAACTGACTCGACTATATATGGTAAGAAAGTAACGAAAGGGGTAGAAGGTTCTAGGTCCCGGCGTATATGGTAATAAGGTTCTATGGTTATTATGAAATTATGAAAAGTAAGAATCCTAATGTGAGAATACTTCTTAATTATGAAAACTGGGTACAATTAGGAGATTTAATCCCATCTTATGAAGGAATTCTATTAGTTGGTGGATAAGTCTAATTAATCTTATATATACGGAACTTAGGCCCTTATTTCATAACTTTAATTCTCATTTACCATAGAACTCACAATTTTATGTGGAATAATTCTTCAAACTTTAATTATCATGGATCATGGAGCTTACGGATTTTATGGGGAAATAGAGAGGCAAGATCTTTTTTAGGAGAGGCGAGGTCTTAGGAGAGGCGAGCTCTTATATAGGAGATGAGAACCCTAGATTGGGAACACGTCTCTTGTCTATACAAATAGGACACAGGCCTCACTTCTGTTCTAAGTTCATTTTATCCTACTCTTTGAGCTCTCGCACATCACTATTAAAAATACTGACTTAAGCATCAGAGGGCCTACGCCGGGGCTTCCCGACTTGGGTTTTGTTTTGTAGGTTGATCAGGTCGTTAGGAGTCTTCTGGAGGTCTATCAGGTCTGAGCACGTATTTTAGGTCATTATTTTCTTTTCTTTGTAAACCAATCTTTTTGGTCGCATCAAGTGGCACCGTTTGTGGGAAAGAGGGACATCGTGTTCTTGAGCAAAAGACGTGAGAATACACAATTTAATTGATCATGGAACCCTCTAAAATAAGTCTTAATTCTTTATATCCTTCAAAAATTGATGGTGTCTTTTACTTATCATAATTGAGAAATCACATGAACATGCGTACCAATTTTTTGAATCACTGAGTAGGGAGTCGATTCTAAAAACTTTAATACTTTACCGTGGTTGATGATTTTATTGGCTCGAAACTATTTTGGAATATATTGTATATGCGTAGCTACTTGAAAATCATGAATTTCTTGGTTTTATTTATTAGTTGGGGGTATGAACCGATGGTAGTGCTATGCATAAAATTAAAGGAATTGATATACGTGGCTTGCGTGTGTGAATCTTGAACAATGTGAAATGGAAGTTCATATATAATTATTCTAATATGTGACCACATGTATTCATGTTAAAATAGTCTGTTATGGGATAAATAGATATGGGATAACTGGCCTGGTGGGCTTGTATACAAATTATGTGATTTTATGTGTTAAAGTTGATATACCTGAATGGAATTAAATTAGGAGGTGTATTATAATTGTGTCTTACATGTATTTGGAGTTATCACCATGAACTGAGACAAGTATTCTATTTTTCTAATTACGAGACCTGCTAAAATAAAATATCTAACATTTAATTGAAGTGTGTGTGTGTGTATATATATATATATATAATTTAATGGGCTCTCACAACTAATATGGGCTAATGATCAATTCTCCTTTAGGACGTGGTGATGGAAATTATATGAGCATGATATCTTTAATAATTTATGTGAGACTCTAGTTAAAAGTTACGAGGGAGCTGGTGTCCTGGTTTTATTTTGCATGGGCTTGATTTAATTCTTATTGGCTGAATGATCAGAAGCTTATGTTATATATAAATTTTTTGGATTCGTCTATTTGTTATGGAGATATGTCATGTGCTGAGTCTGGTTACTAGCAGTCCAACTTCGTTCATAAGAAGTCGCTAAAAAGGATTGACAGGGTCTACCTATTTAGTTCGTATTAATTTTGGTCTTGAAGGGTTAATTTGTTTTGCTGCCCGAAATCTAACTCGAGGATGGTCAACTCAACGCGATGAGGTCGCCAATATTTAAGGTTATATATCGTGTCGCGTGTTCAAATATTCAAGGAGATGTGATCATGAAAATTTTGCTACTTAAAAGTAAAGAGGTCACGCAGTTGGATTTTCGAGGAGAGGTAAGTTTTCCTATGGAATCAATATGACTACGTATAAGGTACGCTTGTTTAAATCTCATAAAAGGGAAGGTTTTCTATTTCCTTTATCTACCTTACTTATTTTCTTATTTTAATACCTAGAACATGGGGGAATAGCTGATTTATGCGATTTAATATGGTTAACTTGATTTGATAAAATTTATTTGGTTCGCTTTAAATGGTTACGGTGTGTGATTAGATTTAAATGGTTAAGGACTGGTCGCAAGTTTGGTTTATGTCATATTAATCGATGAGATGGTATGACTATGGATATGGTATGGCCCGACGCTTTCATTAGGTTGGTAATGGTTTATGGATATGGTTTTTATGGTTATGGGCCGATGCTTTTATGAGGTCACAATGGTTTATGGATATGGGCCGACGCTTTTATGAGGTCGGCGATGGTTTATGGATATGGTTTTTTATGGTTATGGGCTAACGCTTTTATGAGCTCGGCGATGATTTATGGATGATGGTTTTATGGATATATTTTTTATGGTTATGAGAAGAGGTTAATACTTGGTTTAATTTGCAAAGAGTATGTTTGGTTTACAAATTCTTTGTTGTTTGGTTGAATGTCTATGTGAAGAATATGATTGATTAACATGTTCTTTGCGACCTTTGACTATATGTCTGTGAATATGTTTGATTAACATATTCCTTACTTGGTTAGTTATACATCTATGAGATTGTGTTTGACTAACATATTCTCTATCGTTTTAGTAAATGTTTATGTGAATATGTTTGATTAACATATTCCTTGGGCTGTTTGGTTCAGTGTCTATGTATATATGCTTGGTTGGTATACTATTTGGCTACTTGATTATGTGTTGATGTGAATTAGTTGTTTTTCTTCGCTCGCATTATTTGAACATGGGGAATTGAGTAGTTTTCTCGGCCCTATGTTGTTGCTATAGGGTTTTACCTAGTTTGAGTATGGTCTAGATGTTTTACTTTGCTCAATTTGTTTAAACTTGAGGGACTTAGACTCAGTGGTTTTCTTGGTCATATGCGGTTTAATATGGTTTTACTTGATTTAATACTTGCGTCAGGTCGGTATTAATATTATGATAAGCTTCAATAAGTTGACTCTTGAATATATTGGTGGAAAATTCATGGATATGTTATGACGTCGGCGATGATTTATATGAATTGGCTTACGCCTTTATTAGGTTGGCGATAGTTTATATGGAATGGGCTAAAGCTTTTATTAGGTCGCTGATGTTTTATGGACGCAATGGTTTTTTGATCGACCTGTTTTAGGTCGATGATTTCTACATGGTTACATGATCCAAATATGTGTATTTTTATGAATAAGTGGTTTATGGTTAGGATATGCAATAGTTTTTTGGCCAAGATATCTTAGGTCGGCTAAATGGTATTTTGGCTGACCTATTTTCAATCAGGTAAATGGTTATGGTTTTATGATTTTCATGGTTTTATGGGCCAACGCTTATTCAGGTCGGCGATGGCTTTTATGGTTCTTATGGTTGTGGGTTGATGCTCGTTTAGATCGATGATGTCTTTATGGTTTTATGGGTTTGCGTGCTTTTATGGTCAGCAAAGGCTCATTGGTATTAATGGTTATGGAACGATGTTTAATTAATAAATTATGGGAGATGGTCTTATGATTTTATATGGGTGAAATGGTTTATGGTATTATGGTTCTCATGGTTATGAGCTGACATTTATTTAGGTCGGCATGCATGTAGATTTCTAGATTTTTGTAAGTCGACCTCACCTTTAGAAGGGGCGATCTCTTCTATAGAAGGGCGAGTTGTGTGTAGGAACGACGACCTTTTGTATGGGAGTGGCGAGCTCCCATATGAGGGTTGCGAGCTTTTACAAGGTAAATTATATTATAGCAACTCGTTACTGAGAGTTGGGCTTTTATGGTTAACATGATCTTGGGCCCTAGTGGGCTATTTTGGACTATGGTATGGGGTACCGGCGGACTAAAGGCATGGTATGGTTATTAGCTCATGGTTATTACGAGAGTTCTAATATTTATGGTAACTTAGCATAAAGGAGGAATCCTAATTCTAAATCAGTGGTTATTTATGGTATTGTGACCTTATATGAGGGCTCATGGTTAACAGGTTTATGGTTATAAGGCGATGCTTAAGTAATATTTCAGGGTTATGGTTTATGGTTAATGTATGGAATGAATTTTTGGCCGACCTGTTTTAGGTCGAATAAATGGTTTATGGTTTTTTGGCCGAAGTATTTTAGGTCGAATAAATGAAATCTCTCTCTCTTTTTTTTAATATATTCTACCTGATCTCACACCTCAATCAACTAGCAGGACTAGCTGATACGGCATCAAAAATTGACTCGACTATATATGGTAAGAAAGTAACGAATATGGTAATAAGATTTTATGGTAATAGGGATTGGGTACCATTAGGAGTTTTAATCCCATGTTATGAAGGAATCCTATTAGTTGGTGGAGAAGTCTAATTAATTTTATAAATAGGGGATTTAGGCCCTTATTTCATAACTTCAATTCTCATGTACCATAGAACTCACAATTTTATGTGGAATAATTTTTTAAATTCTAATTATCATGGATCATGGAGCTTACGGATTTTATGGGGAAATAAAGAGGTGAGGTCTTCTTTAGGAGAGGCGAGCTCTTATATAGGAGACAAAACCCTAGATTGTGAATACGTCTCTTGTCTATACAAAGAGAACACATGCCTCATTTCTATTCTAAGTTGATTTTATCTTACTCTTTGAACTCTCGCACATCACTATTAAAAATAATGACTTAAGCATCGGAAGGCCTACATCGGGCCTGGCCGGCTTGGGTTTTATTTTCTAGGTTGATCAGGTCGCCAGGAGTTTTCTGGAAGACAATTAGGTCGTTGAGCACGTATTTTAGGTCATTATTCTTTTTTTTTTTGTGAGCCAATCTTTTTAGTCGCATCATTAAGGAATTAATATGAAGACTCTACGTGTGTGCACTTGTCTAAATATTAATACACGTATATTGTGAGGGGTATTTTCTTTATTTAATGTTTAGTGATAAACACACATACATATATATCATATTAATATCACTTACCTTAGAAGCTAACCATACATGTGTGTGTGTGTATATATATATATAAAGTTATACATATTTTTAAATTACTATATATCAAAAGTTGTGTGCATGCATGCAAGATACATATATAACACGTAGACATTGTTTTTGCATGTCTTACTCTTTTTATTTAAGGTAATTATTATATATTTAATTATAATATATTAAATAATCTTAAATGTAATAATGAAAATTTCAAATTTATTATTGTTAGGATTATAAGTAATATGATGAAAAAGAGAAGCAATAAAAATAACACAAGAAATTGTTTACCCAGTTCGTCAGAGAGAGATTCTGACTACGTCTGGGGGCGCTGTCAAGCCAGGAGTTTGTACTATAATAATTTTTGAGATAGGGTTACAATTACACAGCCAGACTATTTATAACAAGAAAAACACTAGTTATAATTTTACGCGAATTCTCGAAAATTCTAGTTGGATCGCCGTGAACGAGGCTTTGGATTTACAGTACTTCAGGCTCCACAACCCAATAATTTTAACACGGCAACCTGACCCTACCCACGAACCGTGATGGGGAGAACCGACCTGACCCATAGGGTGAACGAGACAGGTCCGGGTCCTCAAGTACCCGACATGGCCCATTGCCATCCCTAGTGGCACAGTTTTTAGGGAAAACTATGAGAGTTTTTTTAAAGCATTCAGGTTGATTCATGCTAAGTGTATAATAAAATATAAGATTTATCGTGCAATATGCAACATATGTGCCTAAAGAAAGATATATTACTGATAAGCATTTTTTAATTTAATATAATATAATGCAAGCAAGTCACATAATGCATATCCCTAAGGGTTTCCTTAGAGAAATAAGTCTATGTGTATCAGTGATTTTATAAAAATATTTGTAAGGTGGTTTTATGTAAGAACATGATACAAGATAATTGTTCTATTCTCAACTGGATTTCTAATAAAGAGAGAATGAATATCAATGTGCTTCGTGCGTTTTTTTCGAACTAAGTTATTGGAAACGTTTAAAGCATATGTGTGATCATAAAAAATTGATTAGAATTCACCTTGATTTCATGTTCATATATCACTTGTTTCATCCCACACAAAATGGGAAGTATAATTACCGGCAAATAGATGTTCCACTCTAGCAGTAGAGAGAGAAACACAATTTTGTTCCATATAAATGTAGCTACATCTGACATCAGTAATATTGTCATCCTCAATTTTCTCTTCCCTGTTAACATCACTAATCCCAGACTAATTATACTCAAACTCAACTTTATAGCGTTTGCCAATTGATTTTATTCCCATAAGTACACACTTATTACTTTTATTAAAAACTGAGCATTTATCATGAGTAAAGTTAACAACCAAACCTTCCTCACCCAACTAACTAATACTAAACAGAATATCTTTCGAGTTCTCTACTAACAAGGCATTTTTCAATTTTGGTAAACCATCAATGTTTAAACACTCAATTCCAATCACCTTATTACTCACACCATTACTAAAAGTATTATAACCATTAGATATAGATAGAAAAATCAGAAAGATGTGACTTCATGCGTGTTTAGAACAACCACTATCAAAATATCATTCATCACTCAAAATGGTTTTCAAAGATGAAACAGATGCAAGATATGTGTGCTTGTCTTTTACAACCCAGATATTTTGTTGTTTATGTCTTTTCAAATCAATTTAGGTTTTGGTGTTTTCATAGGAATACTAATGAAATTCCATTCTTTAACCCTTCTTGTATATAAATCACGATGTATCATATATCATCTAAGATGAATATGACCAAACACACCACAATAATGACAAATAGGGATAAGATTTTCAACAAGGACCTTTGGATGTTTCTTCATGTAAAAAACTGCAGTTTGAACGTTCATACCTTTGAAGTTTGAAATATTTTCAGAAACAACAACATTATCAAATTTTAGATTAGAAGTTTGACCTTTATACCAAATACCTTACTTCTCAAACCATTTGCTCGTCCTAATCAGATTATTCAAATTTCTACCTTACCAGAATTCATCTTTTGCAAGATTTAGTTGGCTTTGTATAGTTCATTTGATTTCAAATTAAACTGTTGATCATCTTGAAAATAATTATTCTTCAGGTCAAAATGTTCCTTCATCACTCTGTAGACTTCACGTTGAGAGATAAAATCTCTGCATCTTTCTCACTTATAGTTGGTGCATTCCAAATATTTTAGTACTAAGTGTTTTAATGACTTGATCTTTTTTAGAACATACCTGTTTGGAAAACTTCTGTTCATACTTCAGAATGGTCAGTATTGAAGTAGATTCATCAAACTAATCTTCTTTCTCCTTGGTGAGAACAAAGGTAAGAGTCAAAATTTCATTCAACTTGATGTTCTCTACACATAGATTGTGGACTTCACCTTTTAGGAAAAAAACTTCTTTGGCTCTCTCTTCAAATGTTGCAACATCTTCAGCTCATTGACCTTCTTTTGTGCCTCAACACACTTTTTGATTGTTAATCTATGCATCGAAATATCTTCAGTACTTAGATTTGTGACATCATCAAATATCAGAATCACAAACACATTTAAATTAAAATGAATTCATACCTTTTTAAAATCAGAATCAATATCAGTTGTTGCAAGGAAAACTAGTTTATCATGAGAATAAATCACCCTATTGCTTATATGGTGTGTTTCTTCATCATGTTGTTCTTTTCCACCAGAGTCACTCCATGTTGCCCTGAAAGACTTATTCTTTTTGAGAAGTTAGGAATTTCATATTGGAATTGTCTAAAACCTTCACAATCCCAACATTGGTTCTTATGATTTGGAGATGTTGCTATGTCCATTGCTATTTGGTCGATCATAACTTCTGTTAGACTCAATCGGCTCACTAGTCTAGCAATTCTTCTTCTTAAGTAATTTCCCAATGACTTGTTTGATGGGAGTCATAGCCTCATCAAAATTAGCATCCTCCAACTGACCCACTCTATGATCTTCATCAAATTATGTAGGAACAATAGCCTTAAATGCAATACCCATACCCATGTTCTTCACGATATCATATCCATTGTCGATCTCAAATGTTCAAAAATCTCCAAATATATCACCAAGATCTAGAGTATGGACCATTTGAAAACTTTTTAAAGAAGTGATCTTTTCAAGAAATCTCTTTGAGTGAGTCCTCATGATCTTTTGTACTTATCAAGTTTTTGAGATCTCCTCGCCAATAATGATGCTTTGGTTAACAAGATTACAAAACCTAACGTAGCACATCTCGATGTCCTCATCTTCCTTCATCCTTATATCATCAAAAGCAATATTAACTTTTTGAAGCTTGTAAGACTTAATGGAATTTATACCTTCGAACTGTTGTTCAAGAATTCTCCATTCATCTTGAGAAGTTGTGCACTTGACCACCATCTTATGATGAGTTTGATCTACAACCGTCAATATATAACTTAGAGCCATGAAGTTTATATTTTCAAGTGCTTTATCCGTGTTGTTCCATTGATACTGAGGTTTTTGGACAATCTTCTTCATGGTAGATTTTTGATGTAGGGCATGACCATCTAGAATCGATGATCTCCCAAGCACTTTATTCTAAAGAGTGCAAGAAGATTGCATCATGGATTTTTAATAGGAATAATTAGACCATCCACATACGGAGGCTGTGAAATCGAGTCATGACTCATGGTTTCCACCCCAATAAACCTTACTGGATCTCTATCCTAAAAAAACAACATAAACCTACTCAGATACCAATCGGAATATTAAGGTGGCTTTAAAATATATTGAGTAAAAATAATATTTATGTAATTAAAAAATAAATAAAATGGAAAAAATAAATAATAACAAGTATTTTATCCACGGGAAAGTGTCTCACTTCTCCTCATAACTCTATCATTAATTTAGTGATTGTCTCCTACAAGTATAACTAGGAATTACACGAATAAGACCTCTCTTAGACACACTAACACTATACTAACTATTCTAACTAATTTCTGTCCAACACGTAGACTTCTGCAGCACTCTATGAAGTCTCTACTAGGCTAAAAAGATGCACATCCCAAGCAACGAACTAATAAAGAAATTCTAAGTTTAAATGTTTGAGCGATGCACAAACATAGAATATAATTTTGAATCTAACTATGAAATATAATATAAAATAAGCTTTTAGGTTTTCTAAGATATGCTCTATATGTATAAAACTCGTGATGTATACAATGAGACCTATCGACTATATATACAACCTATAAATCGGTCTTCTTCACGGTCGCTCCTTACTTGCCTCGCCCTCAACTCCTCCAAATTGGCATCGAGCCGATCAAAATGCGTAAACACTTGTCATTGGAACTCCTTCCAACTCATGTCATGACCCGAGCCAGTGCTCGGGCCTCCCTCTTGATGCGGGATTGCCGCGTGGCTCGTGTTTGCTCCAAAAGGCGTGCCCAAACCTGTGTTTGGGGCTTCATCAACCTCGACACCTTCATTGTGCCGCCGTTCATATTCCTCTTCCTCTTCTTCTTTGTGGCTGCGGTGGCGGGTGAGTCGTGGGTTTGCCAGGATCTTGGGCATCTTCCAAGCCAACTCCAACAGCTCGATCCTTTCCAAACTGGCCTCTTTGGGGTTGAAACCGAAGTGACAGGCTAGCAAGGTGATCATCGGTCCCATCCTGACCCGAGCAACACTACCGCCCTTCGTCCTCCGAATCCCAACAATCTCGGCACATAGAAAAGGATAAATGGGTACTCAATGCCCGTGGTGCAAACACCAAAGCATGTACACCTCGTTGTGTGAGGTTGATGGTCTCGTGCTTGCCCATTAGGACGTGAGCGAAAAAATTATATGCCCCCAACAAGGCGAGGTCAGTTATTGTCGATGCCCGCGACCGAGAAGTACCTCGACCGTTCGAGATACTTACCCAAAATGGCGTCGCGGAAAAATCGGCAGGCCGCTCGTCCCTCCATTCGTGGCAATCAAGCCTGAGCACCGCTTGAAGCACCTCTTAGGTGATTGCGCTCGTGCCCCCAATCCGAACTGTGAATTCTGTGGCCACGCGGCCCCGGTAGGTGGTGAAAAATTCGTGCATAAGCTCTCAGTAAGCTGGGGCCCGGAGCGATGCGAACCTGCAACTACTTAGATCATCAACGAATTGGAGCAACCGAGCCCCGAATCCTTGGTAATCCATGTTTTCCACCCACTCGTCTAGGAAATCAAGTTGACGAAGCGCAGAACGGTGAAGTTCCGTTGGGAGAGGTTCTGGTAAAGCTCCCCCTCGTCCTCCGAATAAATGGGGAAAGGGGTGCCGTAGTTGTCGGCGATGTTAGGGAAGAGAGGATGGTTTTGGTGGGCATAGGCCATGGGATTCGAATAGGTGGAGAATTTAAGTTTGAAACGAGATTGCAAAAATGTGAAAAGGACACGACGCGAAAAGGAGGAAATTTTAGTCCAAAATGGTCACTGAGTCATTTTAGCGAACACTTGGTGAGCGTAGGTTTTGAGTAAGGAATTTGAAGAAAATTGGAATAATAGCTACCAATCTACCCTTCAAGCATCAAATCCCCAATCCAGTCACAATATAATCGAAGATGAGTCAAGCCAATTACCTCGATTTCTTCCTTTTTTCTTTGTTTTTGTTTTCTCTCCTTTTTTTTCTTTCGAAGGTGCTGCAATATGGTTTGTTTCCTCTCTTTTTCTTTTTTTGTGTTTTGTGAGGGTGAGGTTTGGATTTTGCCGGAAAATGAAGGTGAAAATGGGGGTGTTTCTTCTTCTTTGTTTCTTGTCGATCGATTATTTTCTTTTTTTTCTCAAGTTCGTTAGTTTTTGTTTTGTTATGAAGAGGAGAGAAATCGACTAGGTTTAGAAACCTCGCTGGGCCCGGTTTCAGTGGATCAGTCGATCGACTGGATGTCTATCGATCAACTGCCCTTTGCAAAACCCCAAGTCTCTGTCTTTCAGTCGATGAGACCAGTCGATCTATCATTCGATCGACTGGTGTGTAGCCGATCGATTGCTCTGCTGCAGCCAGTTCGCTGTTTTTGGTTGCTTTCTTTCCCCAAACTCCATAATTGCTCCTATAAAAACCGAAAAACATTAGTTAAATCTTAATAAAGAAAGTATATACACAAAATCAAAAGAAAAATAAGAAAGAGGGTTAGAAAATCATGGGTTGCCTCTCATGTAGCGCGTTTGTTTAAATTCGCTCGCTCGACTATGATTCCTCAACTAGGACTCAGTCGGGGGCACATCTCCCAAGTTCTCCTCCTCTACGATCAAACGTGCCTCATCACTCGTGGAAAGCTTTGAGAAGTTGATAACGGATCTTGTTTCTCCTTCTTCTAAGTTAACGTACTTGAGATGACTCGGAAGGGTCTTGAGCTCCGGCTTCAGTATATTAACCGGTTCCACGCTTGTTCTCTCGAATATCTCCATCACCCCCTTCGATAGAAACGTTAGCCACTTGTCGTCCTCGACGACCTCATCCTCAACTCCCTCATAAGCCTCCTCAACTACTTCTTCAATCGGATCAACCATCGCACAATCGGCTTGAAAAGAGGAAGTGGGAACGACACTTAAGTCGTGGATCATAAAATCCACGGGAACTATGAGGCCTCCTACTTGTACCAACACATCTTCGACAGATCCCCTTTGGGTATCGGATTGATTGGTCGGCCAGTTGCAAACACATCCTCGTTTCCTTGAGACCGCCAAACTCCAATTATTTATAGATGGAGTAGGGCATCAAATTAATCCCCGCGCCGAGGTCTAGCATCCCTCGTGTTTCCTTGCCATTCCCGAGAGTGATCTTTATACAAAAACTTTCTGGGTCGCCCTCCTTAGGTGGAAGAGAGTCGCTATAAATGATGCTCGCCGTGTTTGACATGTACACCTTCTCGTTGTCCTCGAACCATCGCTTCTTGAATGTCAACTCCTTGAAAAACTTGGTGTACACGGGCACATTCTGGATAATTTCGAGCAAGGGAAGGTTGATGTTGACCTTGGACAACATCTTGTATAACTCAGGAAATTGGGCGTCTTGCTTCGTTGGTCGGATACAACTCGAAAATGGGATCGAAGGTCGGTATAGCGTCGCAGATTTATGGAGTCCCCTGGTAGCCTCGGTGTCCTTCGCCTTCCCACTTTAAGAGGATGTGGGTGGGCTAGGAGTGACCACAGGATCGTCTACAACTTGGAGTGAAGGCAAGGGATCATCAATGGGATGGGCAACCTTATTATCTACCACCTTGCCGCTTCGAAGAACCGTCACGGCTTGGGCTTGGACCGGTTAACTCGGTAGCTTTCTCTTATCGCGGGCCCGCTTAAACCCATTAACATCCACCACCACTTACCCCACTTGTGTCTCTAAACTTGCAATTCATTTGTTCAATTGTTGGATGGAACCCAAAAGTACGGTCAAGATGGACTCCGTGCTTGGTTTACATGATTCCGAATGATATTGAGGGGCCGAAAATGATGCTTAAGGAGGCGAAAAAGGTGGTCGTGCATTGAACGGTACGTGAAGCCGTGGTTGTTGCATAGGAGGCCCAGGTGGATTTTGAGCATTGGTAATGTCCCTCCACCCAAAGTTAGGGTGGTTCCTCCACCCGGGTTGTAAGTTTGGGAATATGGGTCGTTGTGTCATTGGGCCCCACTTCGTTAAGCTTGGTTCAGTTGCGAGGCTTGGTGGCCTTGGATCGTGAACGCTTATTCATCGAACTCACTTGGTTGACCATAAACCCTCGGGCACATGCTAGCTCCATGACCCGAGATGCCGCACGTGGTGCATGTCTCCATCGGACCCGAGTAGGGCTTGGTGAGAAGCCACTCGACTCTCGAGGTCGGCAATCTTAATGGCCTACTTGGTCTCATACATCATCGGGACTTCCTTTACTTGATCTTTATGATCCAATATGCTCATTTGGTTATCGTCCGTGTCCACGAAGATGTCATATAGCTCCCTCGTCGAGCGACCGGCTAGGTTTCCTCCGGTGGCATTGTTCACCATGCGTTTAGACGCAAACGTCAAGCCACTGTGAAAAAATTGATTCAAGAAATTGCCGGTTAACCAATGATGAGAGCACTTGGTAAGATAGCCCTTGAAACGCTCCCATTCCTCGTAGAAGGTCTCGTCGCTTGCTTAACGGAACAAGGTAATCTTTGCTCGGAAGTTGGCCGTCTTGTCTTCGGAGTAGTACTCTTCCATAAACCTCTCGGTCACCATGTCTCAATTTGTGAGGGAGTCGTCCGGTAACGTCATAAGCCAATCGACCGCCTTGTCCTTCATTGTGTATGGAAAGCATCGCATTTTTATTTGGTCGATATGTGTCCCTTGTCGTGGAAAGCTTGACGCGGTGTATGAGAAAATTCGAAGGAAGTGGAGAGTGTCCTCGTGAGGTAGGCCATGGAAAGACGGTAGCCGGTTGAGATCGATCGGCCGCAAGTCATACTCAAGGGCCTCGGCACTTAATTGGATGCACGAGGAAAAGTCTCACATGTAAGGCCTCGACACCTCCTTGATGCTATTCGTAGGGCCTCCATCGGGAGTAGCAAAAGGATGGCCACCCGGATCTTTCGTGGCATACGAATTCTCATTGACGGCGGGCACTCATGGAAGATCTTGAGGAATCGGATTTTGGAATTGAGGCACGGGCCTGGTCGGATGTGGGAATCGAGGCTCTTGGATGTGAGGAGCGGTGAAGTGGCCCTTGGTAATGTGTCCTTAGCGCTTGAAACTGCGGTTAAAATTGGGCCCCGTTCATAACCGTGTGTTGGTATGGCGGGCCATCGACGATCGGGCGTTGGTAATGTGGGCCGTAGAATTGGTTTCCTTGBSACGAYGRATYYGAGYRYGGHGAGACTTGRAGTTGTGGCTCGGGTGTCGGCACACGAGCATGGGACAGAGAATAGGGGCTGTGAAATTGGCCGTTCAAACTTTTGGGGTCTTAGTTCGTAAAACCATTTCCCCCTTGGTCGAGCGGCACTCAGTAGACGGGTTGAGAGCCTTGTGGTGGTAGGCTATGAGGTGATGATGCGGTCCCGGATGATGCTTGCGGCATCCCTTGATTATCGTGTGTGTGGGCGGTCGGCGTCGGATTCTCGAATGAGTTGGTCATCATTTTCTCTTCTAGCACCGGGGCTAAAGGTTGAAGAGGCGAGGCGTCGAATGTGTCTTGAGTTCTTGTGGCTCGTTCATCTCGTCTCAATCTCTCGGGATTGGGCAAAAGTGGGGTCAACTCTCGTCCAAGCGATCGCCTACCTTGCATGCACAACACTCAACAAAGGATTACGGGTATCGAATGTAAACCAATAATCTATTCTAACTACCAACTAAGATAACAAGAAGAGTAATTAAGAACACCATTAGCCTTAATCTATCCCCGCCAACGACACCAAAAATTGATCGATGATTTCTCAACACTCTAGTTCATAAATCGTCTCCGCAATCGTACGAAGTCGATTTTAGAGTGGTAAGTTGTATCCCAAGTCGTGTCTCTCGAGAATAGATGTTATCGGCAATTAGTGTCTTTAGTTAATCTACTCCAAGAAAGTAATAAGTCATTTGGTTTGGGTTTGAGTTTTTAATGCTAAAGCTTGGATTGAAATGAAAACTTTGAAAATACTAACTAAGGCAAAGGTTAAAGAATATTAAAAGCTTGCTTGAAAGTACTAATTTAATAAAATTAATTAAAACCTATAACAAATTGAAGATTATTAAAATAGGAAAAGCTTGCGTGTATTTAAGAGAGAAAATGGAGGAAAGTCAAGATTTAAAATTTAAAGGAGTCAAAGAACATTAAATATGAAAAAGTCAAATTGATTAAAGAAAAAAGTCCCATAAGTCTTTGAAGGACCACTACTGCAGAAACAGGTTTTAACAGTGATTCTGGAAGACATTTAACGTCGATTTTGGAACCGTCGTAGAATACAGCGCCGTTGTTGGTAACGACGGTTTTGTAACCGCCGTAGAAAGTAACGTTTTACGGCAGTTCTTGAACCGCCGTAAAAAAACAACGGTGCTTCATTCTACGGCGGTTCTTGAAAAATACCTTCTAAAAAGTCTATTTTCCAGAATGGATACTTTACAACGGTTCTTAAAAAAATAACTTCTAGAAAGTAGTAAAAAACTTTAAAAAAAAAACTATATTTTTATTTAGTCTCTATATATATGAGACGACAAAGCTTCAATAAACCAATTAAACACAACAAAAATAAGAAAAATAGAAAAATCAGCAATTCACAAAAAAAACACAACAAAAATAAATCTCAAATGTCTCACATTCAACACAGAACTCAAACCCAAACCAATCAACTTAATATGATTTCCAAAACCAACATAATACTTTTTTGACATGAAAATAAATTAATGTCTGTTAAGACTGCTATAATAACCACAATGCCAGACAGAAAAAATAATTATTCAGCCTTAAACAGGAGAAATGGAGATACAAGCAAAAAAATCACACATTACAAATGAATGAGAACAACATTCGAGCAACTAATTCTAGCAAATTCGCCTTAAATTCACCTTCTTATGGTTTTTGTAGCTTAAGTCTATTTAAATGCTCACCATCATCATCGTGTAGCTACGTAACTGGAAAGTGCAAATCTGCGATAGATTTATTCATAAAGCTACTTGCGCAAATGGATTTTGGACAAGCAACATGAAGGTCATAAACGATGTTCATTCGAGGTGATAAAGGTCATAAACGATGTTCATTCGAGGCTCACAAATGTCACCCAGCACACTGTCTCGTCCTCAGAGGCTTCAACTTGCTCGTATCTTTACCGTTCTTTCGAGCTTGCTTCAAAATAAAATTTCCCCTTCCATTGGCATCTAACTAAGAAAGAGTCAAAGCAGCTTTAGATTTATTATAATAATCATATTATGGCTAAATGCTAATAAAAGAGTTTACCTCATCAACCATAATATTGTAAATATGAATCATCGAGTTTTCTATTCCACTAGCAATTATATTGTTATCCTAAAGATGAAATGTCAGATAAGTTACTGTTGGTGACAGCGACACAAAAGTTGTCTTGACCTGTAAAAGAATTAAATACATATTAGTTTCTATAATATCAGAGACAAGTTATTGCAATTTAAAAAGAAATTAACAAGTTACTGAAAATGTAGGTTCCACTAGAGATGATGCACTAATAGTAAGGAGAACTAAACATGAAACCAGAACATAATATATTATTGGAAAAATATCAAATGCGGGATTCTAAAGCAACTTGACCCATCTGCACTATATGCCATTGTATTGTACCAAAGTCCAAGCATCATAATCTACTCGTGACTCCAAGGAATCATAAAGCCACGCTTTTATTTTCCCATCAATAGCTGTTAAAAATATAAATTGCAGAAAATAAAATAAATTATACACACACTACTATAGCGGGAAAAAAAAAACGACCTTTGCAATCCATTTCCCACATGTTCATCCAATGCCAAAATCACTTGAGGCATCTTCTGCAGTATCTGCAAGTAAAATAAAATTAAATTAAAAAAATCCATGATCAAGAATAAATATCAATTCAAAAGAAAATTAACTTGACAACAAGTTTTTTGAACATGCACTTATAAGTTTTTGTGTACACCTCTGAAGATTGCATACAAGTTTTTGTGGCTTTAAGCAAGAATTGTAATTTCGAATGTTCCACTTATTCATTGCCTTCACCATTACACATATTCCTCTATTCAAACTAATCTATTTGACCCGGACTCTTTGTCATTAATAAATTAAACAGAAGAGATATATATAATTTTTTTTAGTTGCAATTGGATAATTCATGCTATCAAGAATGTAAACAGAATAGTTCTGAATCTTCGAATGTCAAAACAGGAAGAAAAAAATACAAGTAAAATAAAAATGAAGTTGTTGATACTTGTTATCGGACTAAAAGTCTGCACAGGCAAAGTTATCATATTCTCCAAGTTTCCCTACTCATTGTTCCGACACTCTGTTATGTGAACTTCATATGAAAGTTAAGAGCTCATACTTTTCATAATCGTTCACTTTATTAATCAAGTCCAAATATTCAAGAGTCAAAAACCAAAGTAAACAAGTTTAAGAGCTCATACTTCTCATAATCGGGACCATTAATCAGAAAAACCAGTGAAAAGACATATCTCTTTACAAACTCCATATATAGTCTATAAGCCACCGGGTACCTCCTTCGACTTGATATTACCCTGCACAATTACACGATGCAAGGTAAAATGTCACATACCATGCATCATCCAGGTACCTCCACCAGATGTTTTATTAACGTTGACTTAAAAGTTAAGAAAAAAAAAAGACCCCATGAAACACCCATTCGGTTGTCTGAGCTTCCTTTTTTCTTTTTTTTAAATTGCAAATCTCCATCTGATATACATTTTCGTGACAGCACAATATGAGATCGATTGATTTGTACCTTTTCGTACGTTGTTTTTGTAACCTTTTTGGGTCGCATTTGCATGTATATTACTTGCATTTATGGGTATTACGAGTCGTTTTGGCCAATTTTGTTAGTTTTAGGTTTTTGTAACTTTTGTGCGGTTTTCATTGGATTTTTGTTTATTTCTACTCGTTTTCGTCTTTATGGCCGTAGGATAACCGAAGCGGTCCCGTGCACGCTCAGGACATCCCGTTCGACTCGGATTTGAACGAGCAAGCAAGGGAACACATCGCGAACGAGGAGCGACAGCCGGCGGATGTTTAGAGCGGAAATGAGAAAATGAGCCGGAGCTGCCTATCAGTCGATCGACTCGACTTGCAGTCGATCGACTGAAGATCAGTCAGTCGACTGAACCTCGTGGAAATTGACTGCTCAACACTGTGTTTTGCGATTTTTGGGCATAGCAGTCGATCGACAGCTTTCAGTCGATCGACTGACACGCAGGTTTTTAACCCGTTTTGATATTTTTGCCCCTGCATTTTTGTATAAAAAGCTAGCACTTGCCCTCACCTACCTTATCCTCCCTTGGCTGATTTTGAACCCCATTCAATCTCTTCCAAGCATGTTTTCACTATTCCATTGCAAACCCTAGATATAATCCTTAGTTAGTTAGTTTAATTTAGCTTAGTTAATTAGTTAGTTAGTTGTTATTCATAAGTGTTGGAGAAGGTGACATCTCTCTCATTTTTGGATTTTATTTTATGAAGTTTCTCTTGGTGTTTTGAATATTGTAAGCCACATTTGAAACTTTTCTTTGGAGTAAAATTGGTAGTAATATTTCCCTTTCATATTGTTGTTGTTCTTGGTTGTTTATTATTGTTATGTGTTGGTTGTTAATTTGTAGTTCTTGTTATGTTTCTCTTGGCTTTTTCAAATTCTCTTCCGATTTCTAGATTATTCCTCTTCTTGCTTAGAAACTCCATTGAATCTTGCTAGTTGAAGCTTTTTACTTCTTTTGGTTAGACATTTTCTTAGCCTTTAAAAGATTTATGAAGCTTTCCTTTTTGAAACATTTGACTTTTACCTATTAAATGCATTTGACTTCTTTTGAATTTAACTTTGACTTTCCCTCCTTTTTAGCTTTTAAATTTACAAGCTTTTTTAGTTAATAGTTTTACTCTAGTTGAGGTTGTTAACTAGGTTTAATTTGTGTCATTAAGTCCAATTATTTTTAAGAAAGTTTTAAATTCCCTTTTCCTTGCTTCAATGTTTTTCAAGCTCTCTTTTCAATTCAAGTTTAGTGATTACAACTCAAAACCAAACTAATGATTAATGCTTTCTTAGATTAGATTAGTTTAATTGAGATTAACAAGAGATTAATTAAATACATTTATCGCCGATTATATCTATCCTCGAGAGACACGACTCGGAAAAATTTACTGCTCTACAATCGACTTCGTACTATTGCGGAGACGATTTCTTAGAGTGCTAAGAAATCTTCGATCAAATTTTGGCGTCGTTGCCGGGGATAGATTAAGGCTAATGGTGTTCTTAACTACTCTTCTTGTTATCTTAGTTAGTATTTAGGTTAAATTAGTGTTTTACATTCGATACACGTAACCCTTTGTTGCTTGTTGTGTATGCAAGGTAGGCGATCGCTCGGACGAGAGTTGACCCCACTTTTGCCTAATCCGGAGAGGTTGAGACGAGATGCTCGAGCCACGAGAAATCGAGACACGTTCGACACCCCGTCTTTCCGATCTTTACCTTTGGTGCTAGAAGAACGCATGATGATGAACTCATCCGAGAATTCGACGCCGCCCGCCCACGCTCACGACAATCCAATGATACCCCCATCTCAAGCATTGTATGGGCCCACATCATCACATCACGGCCCGCCATCCCTAATTTCTCAACCCGTGTACGGAATGCCGATCGACCAAGGGGGGGATGGTTTCCCAAACCAAGACCCCCAAAGCTCGAATGCCCAATTTCATGGCCCGTACTCTTTGCCCCATGCTCGCGTGCCGACACCCGAGCCTCAACATCAAGCTTCGCCACACTCAGACCCGTCGACACATGGAACTCAATTCCATGGCCCTCCTTACCAAAGGCCCGGTTGTCAATGGTCCGTCGTACCCATTTCAACCGCAATTTCAAGCTCTAAGGCCTCATTACCAAGGGACGCACTTCGCCGCCCCCATATGCACGAACCTCACATCCCACATCCGACCGGGCCCGCGCCATGATTTCGAAATCCACACCCGCAAGACATTCCGAGAATGCCCGCCGTCAATGAAAATCCTTACGCCGTACAAGATCCAGGCGGCCATCCGTTTGCCACCCCAATGGGGGCCCGACAAATAGTATCAAGGAGGTGTCGAGGCTATATATGGGCAATCTCTCCTCATGCATTCGATTAAGCCCCGAAGCCCTCGAGTACGACTTACGACCGATTGATCTCAACTGACTTCCAAATTTCCACGGCCTACCACAAGAGGACGATCTTCAATTCATACGCATCTTTTCTTACACGGTGTCAAGATTCCCGCACCAAGGGATTCACATTGATCAAATTAAAATGAGGTGTTTCCCATACACAATGAATGATAGAGCCGTTGATTGGATCATGACGTTGCCGGCCGATTCCCTTACCAATTGGGACATGGTGACCGAGAGGTTTATGGAGGAGTACTATTCTCAAAACAAAATGGCCAGTTTTTGAGCAAAGATCTCCTCATTCCGTCAAGCGAGCGACGAGACCTTCTACGAGGCGTGGGAGCGATTCAAGGGCTATCTCACCAAATGCCCCCATCATCGGTTCACCGGGGATTTCTTGAATCAATTCTTTCATAACGGGTTGACATTTGAATCCAAGCGTATGGTGAACAATGTCTCCAGCGGAAATCAAGCCAGCCGCTCGACGAGGGAGTTGTACGACACATTTGTAAACATGGCCGCCGACGACTATCGCATGAGTATCTTGGAGCGGAAGGATAAAGTGAAGGAGGTTTCGACAAAAGAGGAGCCCGAGTGGGCCCGTAAGATCACCGAACTCGAGATCCAAGTGGCCTCCCTCATCCAACCGTTCTCGGGTTCGATGGAGACGTGCCCCACATGTTGTACCTCGGGTCATGGAGCTAGTGCGTGCCCGATGGTTTATGGGCAACCGAGTGGTTTCGACGAGCAAGCGTTTGCGGTTCAAGGTTACCAAGCCCAACGAAGCGGAACCCAACGGCCCAACGAACCATGTTGGTGGAGGAACCACCCTAACTTTAGGTGGGGGGACACGTCCAATGCTCAAATTCCACCCGGGCCTCCGATGCAACAACCACGGCCTCAAGCCCCATTCAATGTGCAACCACCACCATTTCCGCTTTCTCAAGCGTCATTTTCGCCTCCACAAGACAAGTCGGCATTGTGTCAACCAAACATAGAGTCCATCTTAACTGAATTGACAAAACGGCTCGCGAGTTTGGAAACACAAGTTGGGCAAGTGGCGACGGACGTCAACGAACTTAAACGAGCCCTTGACAAAGACAAGCTACCAAGTCAACCGGCTCAAGCTCAAGACGTGACATTACTTCGAAGCGGAAAGTTGGTGGATAACAAAGTTTCTCTTCCCGACAATGATTCAATGCCCTCACCCTAATTCCAATAAGATCCGACCATGTAAGGCTCGAACGATCCCATAGCCGATCCTAGCTCACCCTTGTCTTCTTCAATTGGTGAGGTGATGGAGACCAAGACTACTGGAGGACTCCACAAATCCACGGCGCTGTACCAACCTCCGATTCCATACCCGAGTCGTATCCGACCGACAAAACAAGACGACCAATTTCTCGAGTTGTACAAGATGCTATCGAAGGTTAACATTAACCTCCCTTTGCTCTACATAATCCGAAATGTGCCCGCGTACGCCAAGTTTTTCAAGGAATTGACGTCCAAGAAGCGACGGTTTGAGGATAACGAGAAAGTGTGTATATCGAACGCGTAAAGTATCGTCTATAGCAACAATCTCCCGCCTAAATAGAGTGATCCAGAAAGCTTTTACATCAAGATTACCCTTGGGAATGGAAAGGAAACACGAGGGGTGTTAGACCTTGGTGCGGGAAGCAATTTGATGCCCTACTCCATCTTTAAACAATTGGAGTTGGGCGATCTCAAGGAAACGAGAATGTGCTTGCAATTGGCCGACCGATCGACCCGATATCCGAAGGGCGTAGTAGAAGACATTTTGGTACAAGTGGGAAACCTCATAGTTCCCGTGGATTTCGTCATTTTGGATGTCGGGGAGGTGAGCAACGAAGGATGAGATCACACAATCTTACTAGGGCGACCATTCATGGCAACTACAAACACCTTGATCGATGTTAAGAATGGAAAGTTGTCATTCTCGGTTTTAGGGGACACGGTTAATTTTTCTATCCATGACTTGGGAGTCGTTCCCCCTTTATCTTTTCAAGCCGATTGCTCGATGATTGATCCGATAGAAGAGTTGGTTGAGGAAGCCTTCGGGGAACTTGTGGATGAGGTCGTCGAGGATGACGACTGGCGAATGCTTCAATAGGAGGGGGTGATGGAGATATTGGAGATCGCAAGTGCGGAACCAACCATTACACCAAAATCGGAACTCAAGACCCTTCCGAGCTATCTTAAGTACGTGAATTTGGAAGAGGGAGGACCAAAGCCCGTGATTATCTTTGCCGAGCTTTCCGAGCATGAAGAGGCGCAATTGATTGAAGTGTTGAGAAAGAATAAGAAAGCGATAGGGTGGAGCCTTGGCGACATTAAGGGGATAAGCCCCTCCACGTGTATGCATCGTATTGTCCTTGAGGACAGGGCGAAACCAACAAGAGAGTGCCAAAGTCAGTTGAACCCGAATTTGATGGAGGTGGTGAAAGGCGAGATCCTAAAGCTCGTAGCCGAAGGTCTAATTTTCCCAACTGGAGATAGTGAGTGGGTGAGCCCGGTACACATGGTACTGAAAAAGAGTGGAATTACCGTAATTGAGAACGACCGTGGTGAGCTCATGATGACTCGCGCTATCACCGGATGGCGGATGTGTATAGATTTCCGAAAGCTTAATGCCGCCACCAAGAAGGATAACTTCCCGTTACCGTTCATTGACCAAATGCTGGACAAACTCGCGGGGCACCATTCGTATTGTTTTCTCGATGGATTATCCGGATACTACCAAATTTCCATCTCACCGGAGGACCAATCCAAAACGACATTCACGTGCCCCTTTGGCACATACGCGTTTCGATGAATGCCCTTCGAGTTATGAAACGCACCCGCCACCTTCCAACGGTGTATGCTATCAATACTCTCCGATATGATCGACAAATATATGGAGGTTTTTATGGATAATTTTTCCATCTATGGCTCCACATTCGATGAATGTCTTGATCGCTCGGCGAGTGTTTTGGAGAGGTGTGTCGAAAGTAACCTCACCTTGAGTTGGGAGAAGAGCCACTTCATGGTGAGAAGTGGGATAGTTTGGGGGCATGTGGTGTCGTCCAAGGGAATCGGAGTTGACAAGGCGAAGGTCGACGTGATCGAGAAACTCCCTCCTCCAATCAACGTGAAGGGAGTTCATAGCTTTCTTGGTCATGTGGGGTTCTATAGACGGTTCATCAAGGATTTATCAAAGCTTAGCCGTCCCTTGTGCCATTTGCTTAGTGCCGATGTCCCATTTGTGTTTGATGATGCTTGCCGTTTGGCGTTCAATTCATTAAAGGAAAGTTTGACCTCGGCTCCCGTGGTGGTGGCCCCGGATTGGTTTCTCCCGTTCGAAATAATGTGCGACGCATCATACGAAGTGGTGGGAGCCATCTTGGGGAAAAGAGTGGACAAGATTCTTCATGTCGTCTATTACGCAAGTTTCATGCTCAATGACGCCCAAAAGAACTACACAACTACCGAAAAAGAGCTCCTCGCCGTAATTTTCTCGCTTGAAAAGTTTCGAGCCTACATCATTGGTTCGAGGGTTATTGTGCATAGTGACCATGCGGCGTTGCGGTATCTCTTCAATAAGCCTCAAGCAAAGCCGAGGCTAATCCGATGAATACTCTTGCTTCAAGAGTTCGATGTGGAGATCAAGGATCGGAAGAGGTGCGAGAACGTTGTCACCGACCACCTCTCTCGTTTAGAGGTCCAAATAAGGGAGAGAGAACTCATTGGAGAAAATCTTACGCACGAGAATTTATTTGTTGTTTCCGCCGCGCCGTGGTATGCCGACATTGCCAACTACCTTGCTAGCGAAGCACTCCGCCCGGACCTATCTCATCATGAGAAAAGGAGGTCTCTCTCCACGTGCCGAGGGTATTATTGGGATGACCCTCACATGTACAAGATCGGAAAAGATGGTATGTTGAGACAGTGTATTCCGGACGAGGAGAAAGGGGAAATTTTGACGAAGTGCCATGATCACCTAGTTGGAGGACATTTTGGCGAGCAAAAGACCACTTACAAGGTTCTTCAATCAGGTTTCTATTGGCCTAGCCTCTTCAAGGATGCCCACGACTATTGCCAAAAGTGCGATCGATGCCAAAGGACTGGAAGTATAGGAAAAAGGAACGAGATGCCGATGACGTATAATTTGGCCGTCGAGATATTCGACGTGTGGGGGATCGACTTCATGGGACCCTTTTCGAAGTATCATGATTTTGAATAAATTTTGGTTAGAGTTGATTATGTTTCTAAATGGATCGAGGCAATCCTGACGAGGAGGAATGATGGCGACACCGTGGTGAAGTTCGTGCGGAGCAACATTTTTAGCCGATTCGGGGTTCTGAGGGTGATTATTCGAAAGGGTGTTGAAGAACTATGGGGTCGTTCATAAGGTATCCACACCATACCATCCCCAAATGGCTGGTCAAGTCGAGATGAGCAACCTTCAAATCAAGAACATTCTTGAGAAGACCGTGCAACCAAACCGGAAAGATTGGTCAACAAAGCTCGTGGATGCCTTGTGGGCCGTCCGCACAGCCCACAAGACGGTTCTCGGAATGAGCCCCTATCGCCTTTTATACGGGAAATCCTGCCATCTACCAGTCAAAATGGAGCATAGAGCTTGGTGGGCCATCTAGGCATGCAACTACAATAAACAAGCTGGCGAGGAGCGGAGGCTTCAAATCGAGGAGCTTGATGAGATAAGAAACGAGGCGTTCGAGAGTGCTCGGATGTACAAAGAAAAGACAAAGATCCTCCACGACAAGAAGCTTGTGCCCAAGGAGTTGGAGGAAGGGATGCAAGTGCTCCTTTACAATAACCAACTCGCCTTGTTTCCCAGGAAACTCATGTCTAAGTGGAGCGGACCGTACACGATCGAGAAAATATCCCCGTTTGGAGCCATGACGTTGATTGAACCCAAGACGGATGAGCATTTCCAAGTGAATGGTGCACGAGTCAAGCCTTACCGACACGGATTATTGCAAGCCAAGGATCTCGAATTCGTGACCGTGGAGGAGGAGGATTTAGGAGATGTGCCCCCGATGGGACCTTGATCAAAGAAGGATAGTCGAGCGAATGACTTTAAACAAACGCGCTACGTGGGAGGCAACCCACGACTTCCTAACCCCCTTTCTCATTTTCTTTCGATTTTTGTGTATATTATTTGTCAATTGATCTTTAACTTAGGTTTTTCTTTCTTTTCGGGTTTTGTAGAAGAAATCATGGCGGTTTGAGAATGAAGGAAATTGAAAATGGGAAGTTTGTTGCTGCCTTGCAGTCAATCGGCTGCACTCCAGTCGATCGACTAAGTTGCGGTCGATCGACTGAGAGGTCGACTAGGAGGTTGAAGTCGACTGGAGGACAATAGGTTTTTTTGCTTTTCCAGCTCAGTCGATCGACTGAGGACTGGTTGATCGACTGGCAGTCAATCGACTGCAAGGTTGACCGATGGTACCAAATCGACTGGAGGACAGTAGGTTTTCGAGTTTTGAAAGCTCAGTCGATCGACTGCTACAGTGTCACTGCGTCCTTTTAAACAGGCAGCAGACGGGCATCGACTCAGAAACAGAAAAGAGAAAGAGAGGAAAAAGGAGGGAGGCATGAAAATTTCAAAAGGGCTAGTCGATCGACTCAACTTCTTTTGTTTTTCCAGTAATCTCCATCCCAACTTCACCTAGGTTGGGAAATCTCACCACCAATCCTTGTTTTCCCCAAATTTTTCCCAAATGCTCAATTCAAAAGGGTAAGGTTTGCAACCGGGTTTCGTTTCATTTTGAGCCATAATAATTGAGGTAAATTGCTTGAAGCGGACCTCTTGATCATCTATCTTGTGATTTGTTGGGTTTGGGTGGTTTTTGTTTCAAATTCTTGTCGAATTCTTCAATCGAAAACCATGCGCACCAAGTGTTCGATGAAATACCTCAATGAGCACTTTTAGCTAAAACTCTTTCGTTTTTCCATCTTGTCATTTCCTTACGATTCCTTAACCGAAATTTTCGTATTCCCCTCGTGAATCACTTCATATAATTCTTATGGCTAATCTTTCCGACGATGAGTTTCATGACGCCAATATCCCCAATCTCGCCCACGTCTATGGTGCTCCATTCCTGATTCATTCCGAGGCCGAAGGGGAGATGTATCAAAGCCTCGTCCAATGGCAATACGCCTGCCCGCGTTTTTTCCATATTGAACGCCTACAGGGGTGGATAGCAAACAGGGACCACGAGCACTTTGGGGCACAGACGTTCCATTTCATCGATGCCTTGAGCGGGCGTCAATTCGCATCCCTCCGTGCACCGGCATACCCATAGCTAATGCTCGAATTCTTCTCGACCTAACAGAGTCGCGAGAGCGGGGAGTTCACTGTTCATTTTCATGGAGTCGAATGCCAGATCACCCGAGACGTGCTTCATGCGGTGCTCGGGTTAGATTGCCAAGTTTTTTGGGAGGCGCGGCCAAGAGAGTTTGCGCTGCATCAATTTTGGGCAACTATCACGGGCGGACGTGGAACTCCGTGTTTCCAGGCCTCGGCAATCACCGACTTGGTATTGCTCGGGATTTACAAGTTCTTCGCCCACGTCCTGATGGGTAAGCACGAGAGCACCAACTTCACCCAGGATGAGGTTCACATGCTTTGGTACCTTCATAGCGGCCATCGATTTGCCGCCTATCCCTTCCTCTAAGTCGGGATTCTTGGGATTCGGAAGACGAGGGGCAAGAGTGTCGCTCGGGTCGGGATGGGGCCCATGATTACCTTGATCGCCTGATACTTTGGTTTCGACCCCGAGGTGGAAAATCTTGAGAGGATCGAGCCGATAGAGGTTGTGTTGAAAATGCCCAAGGTTCCGACAGACCCGCGACGCCGCTGAGCCCACGAGCAAGAGCAAGAGGCGAACAAAGAAGAGGCCGATTTAGAGAGATGGCACGAGGAGGGTGTCGAGCCCGAGGAAACCCCGAACACCGGTTCGGGGCAACATTTCGATGCGAGCACAAGCCAAGCGGCAATCCTGCATGGCGAGGGAGGCCCGAGCACCGGCCCGGGTCCCAACATGGGTTAGCACAAGTTCCAACGCCAAGTGTTTGCTCAGTTCGATCGGCTCGATGCGGGTCAAGCAAGGATCGACAAAGCACACCGCGCCCTCCATAGCCGCCTCTTGTTGATCGAGAGCCGATTGCCTCGGGACGAGGAGGAAGACGAGGAGAACGACAGAGAAGGATATGGAAACGAGGAAGAAGAGGATGAGGACGCAAACCTCCAACCCCGACGTAGTTGATTCGCCTTCTATCCTTTTTCTTTTGTTTTCTTAAAACTTGCACGTTACTTTTGTTTGTTTCTTTTTGATTTGATTATGTTCTTTTATTTCTTATCTAACTCTTGAAAAATCCAAAACAAAATAAAAACAAACAAACAAACATATTCTTAGTGTTTTTGTATATAGTGTAAAAAAAAACAAAAAAAACTAAATATATCAAAAATCACACAAAGTTTTTACTTTTTGTACATAGTTTATTTTTACAAGCCCCCGATTTGTCTTTCCTTGTAGATAGCTTGTCTTGATTCCCGGGAGGACTTACGAACGACCGAACCGCGTCAACACGATCTCGGACATAGGGTCTTTCTCTTTTCCCTACACTTTTTACCGTTTTTTTCTTAGCTTAATATGCAATGAGGACATTGCTAGGTTTTAAGTGTGGGGAGGTTAGGGTCGTCTTAGGATTTTAAGTTCTTGCATGCTTGCTTGTGATGATTTGAGTAGCGTGTGTACTATATTTGCTTGGAACCTTGGCGAAGTGACGCGGTTTTGATTATTTGGTTAAGAAGTTTAGATTGTCGATCGGATTTAGTGTACTTAGGGAATATGACTTTTTGGGAACTTTTTGCGGCTTTAGCTTCATTCTATCCTTGTGCTCAATCTTGAACTAGTGCCTCAACTAGCCTTGTTATCGAATACTCTATATAGGATTTTACTGTGTATTTTGGAGTCGTCAATTGCTCCATATGCTCTATCGGAAATAATGTAAGTTGCTAGTAGCAACAAGTGATCGGAGTCGTTGATTTCTAACATACTGAACTCTTCCGGTTACTTAGCTATAAAGTGAACAACTACAAATAATCACTTATTTGCATCAATCTAGATCAAAAGGCGATAAAATAAGCTGGAAGTACAAATATACAAATTTAAGCTTAATCTATCCAACTTATACCAAAAATAATAAGAAAAATAAACTAAAATACCTACTAAAATCAATACAAATTAGTGCTAATCAACTACCCCACGCTTTATTGGTTTGTTCGTCCTCGAAAAATGATAGTTTCAAAGTATAACAAGAATGAAAATAAGTCCAAGTAAGGAGTCGTGTCGTGCTACGTACATAATTCTGAAAATATAGATACAAGCAACGGAACACTCCACCCTTATGACATTGTCGCTCCAAAATCAAATTCATGCATCCTCTCCAAAGGGAAATATATATGGGGGTTTTCACTCAAAAGCACTCAAGCATTGCTGCATAGGACGTGTATACACTCAAATCATACAAATACATGCACAATAAATAAGAACGGAAAATAAATCTCTTTTCAATCGCAAATTAAGTGTGTTGTCGAACTAAGAATCGGAAAAGGTCTTTTCGGGTTGTAATGTAAGGCTCTTTGGACGGGTATGGAATATATAAGTCGTGTGGCTAACTCACCCAACCTAATCTAATCACGAAGCAACTTGATTCACCCCGTTCAAAAGAAAAACCTCACTAGACTCTCATAACGTAGCCTTAAGATTTAGGCTATTTCTCAACTCGATACTCTAAAATTGACTTGAAGCTCAAACCACTTAAACACAATTGAAGCTTATAATGTGATTCTTACATAACTCTTTTGCCTTCTAAATATTAGGCTTCAAGAAAATAAACAATAAAACACAAGCCTTCATTAGCGCGTAGGCAATTAATCAACACTATCCACCATCCTTCTTTTTTCTTCTTTTCTTTTTTTCTTTCTTTCCCCTCTTTTTTATTTTTTTATGGGGTATTCTTTTTCTTTTTTCTTTTTTTTTTTCGGATGTTGGCCCTTAATTATAAAAATATAAAAATCATAAATTCCTAATAAAATTTCCAAGACACTTACAACCAATAAAAATAAAGAACTCCTACCCCACGCTTTTAATGGGTTTGTAGGGGTCGACTCAAAGATAAAATCACTCATGGCTATTGGCATGGATTATTTGGCTATGATTGGCTCATAGTTGCTCAAAACTTATGGATATGGCCGGAATAGGGTTTTTTCTGTGCCTTAACCTCATTTTCAAAGTCGACTACACACAGCGGTTTCAAAGAGATATCATGACTAAAACTTATTCAAGCACATGCAAAGATGATAAACACTCAGGCTACTCACAGGCTTTTTGCATGAAAAAGTTTTAAATTGACGCTGATTTTAAGGTTTTGCGAAATCAATTGCGTTCAAGTGCCATTTTACAATATATAAATAATAATGTTTGAAAAGTTTATGCACTTATGCACGCTCAAAGACAAGAACATCAATTCATACGTAGTCAACTTCGACAGGCAAGACATACAAACACAATATCGCGCAGGAATAGTAATCAATCACGTAAGAATTTTAAAAATTGCACATTTTTTAAGAATATAATATAAATTACGCTCAAACCACCCCCCTCTAAAAACTCGGCAATCTCCTGATTGCCATAAATATAAAGAAAAGTAAAACAAACGAGGAAAGGAGTAAGGGAACGTCCCTGAAAAATAGTCGAGTGGCTCCAAAAAGTTGTGCGCAATCAACACTCGTCTCAAATCGCGTGATTGGAAATGACTTGGTTAACCATCATTGGCGAATTCCCCAACTTTTTTTGCACACCAACACCGCATAAAAAGTACCAAAGCATAAACACAACTAATAAAATAAAAGAAATAAAAATAAAAATAAAAAGCTAAGGAAAGAAATCAAACACTTGGGTTGCCTCCCAAGAAGCGCTTGTTTAACGTCGAAAGCTCGACGCCTTCTATGGACGATGCTATCCCAGATCCAAAAATAAATGACGATCGTGCCATGCCTTAGTGTTCTCCAACAGTAAGCATGGGCGTTTAAAATTCTCAAAGCGGGCACGGAAAGCAAGTTGTAGAATCAAAACTCCAATTCGCTTCGGAGGTCGAAAAAGCGAATAATTTAACACCACGAACAAATTAAAAGAAAAATGCGGCACAGGGTGATCTTCTACTTTCTTAAAAACTAGAAAATTCGTTGAACAAATGGAAAATCCTCCAACCACTCCGAACTCCTTAACTCTTTTGGCATCCCCCTCAAAAGCTTGAAAAATATTAAAATCTATATAATGGCATAGGGGAGGGGGAGTCTCTTCGACTACCTCAACCACCATATTATTCTTATTCTCCATCAATGCGTCGGGGGGCTCGACAAGAGGTTCGATCATCTCTTCCTTCTTCAAAATCTCATCCACCACCTCCATTTCAATATCAATTAAAGTATCGGGTGGATCTCCATACGTCTTGACAATCCCACTCTCTTCCAAATCGGGCAACTTGACTCCTCCATTCTCATTGAACTCCAACGACCTTGAATCTCCAACGTCATTTGGATACTCCAGTGGCAACGCCTCCTCATCATCCTTCATAAAATATTCAAAAAGTGCAAGAGGGTCGATCTCCACCGTATTCTCAAATTTATCCTCCATATGTATCTCTCCCAAATTAGTCTCCATCTCATTGCCTACATAGAAATTAAGAAAACTTGAATACGTAAGATCCACATTAAGCTCCAATGGCAATGCCCCAATATCCTTGTCTAAATCAATTTGCATCGGGGGAGTGATTTCAACCAATTCCTCAATAATCTCTTCCTCACAAGTATCTTCCAAACGATCTTCCACACTCAATTCCTCTACATCCATGGTGGGCTCCATCACATCACAAATCGGCACGTCATCCCCCTTGTTCGGTAATTCCTTTACAGAAGCTATCATTTGAGCCAGCATCATCTCCATATTCTCAAAACTTTGACGCATAGACTTACGAGCTTGACGCATAGACTCAGAAATTGGGTCCATAGTCTCAACAGGATCATCTTCTTGTTTGGTCAATGGGACGATGTCGTCTTGAACACTAATCATCTCGGCTTCTTGGTCTTGCTGCTCCACCACTAATTGATCATTTGGTTGGGAATCTTCATAGATAGGATAGGAAGGAATTAATTGGGAGGGGCATAAGAATCGTAACTCGTATAATCTTGGACTGCGACAATTTCCTCCTGTGGCTCCTCATAAAATAATACTAAACATTCTTTCGCCATATGCCCTCGGTATCCACAACGATTACAAATTACATTAGGCACGTAGAACTTCCTCATGAACTTGTCGATTACTTCATCCCACATTTGCAAGGAATTGGGTTCTAAGTTTCTTAACCATCTGCTTGCCCGACCCATTAGCGTGTAAGGGAAGAGTCGCATCCTCACTTCATCTCTTGTAAGGCCAAGACGAGGAAAAGTCCGGGTGATGGCTTCGAATTCTTGGATGAATTTCAGCGGATCCTCGCTCGGAAGCCCACGAAAATTTTGGAGTTGCTCTGTGTGGAAGTCGTCAACCTTGTAGTTTCGCATCCTTGAACTCAATGGAATAGCCCGTCATGTAAATATATATATTTTTTTAAAAATATTTTTTTTTTATTTTTTTTTATTTTTTTTATTTTTTTTAAATTTTAAAAACTTTAAATAAATAAAATATTTAAAAAAAAAATTCGATTTTATTTTATTTTTTTGAAATTCGAAAAAATAAATACTAAATTAAAAATAAAATTTACGATATTTTTTATTTTATTTTTTTTATTATTTTTTTTTGGAAAATTATTTTTTTTATTTTTAATTTCGAAAAATAAAAAAAATTTAATTAAAAATAATATTTTCGATTTTTTTTATTTTTTTGGATTTACGATTTTTTTTATTATTTAGAAAAAATATTTTTATATTAAAAATAATAATTAAGAAAAGATTTTTTTTTAATTTAAGAAAAACGGTTTGATAAATCTTGAGTTTTGTTTGTCGACATTCCTTGCAAACACAACACTCAACACACAAGATTAAACGCACCGGTGGAAAATAATAAAAACGAAATAAAACGAATGACACAAATAAACACAAAAGATAAACGAAACGAAATAAGAGCACAAATAGGGAAACGAAGAACAAACACAAAATTCACAACCTTTTGTTATCCCCGGCAACGGCGCCAAAATTTTGATTCGAACTTTTGTGTACCTACTTTATAAATATTTGTCAAATTTTAAAAGCTCGCCCGCAAGAGTACGAGATCACGTGTAGGTTGGTAAGTTGAATCGAATCGTCTCTCAAGGAAAACTAGGCTCGGAAGCTCATTTTGTGTTTGTTGTTCACGAATAAGAAATAAAAATAAAATCCTAATCTAAACACATAAAAATAATAAATTGGTTTAAACGAAGGATAATTAACTCAAGGGGTTTTTGAAAAGTTGTAAGAATCAAGATCTAAGAATTAATTAAACTAAAGCAATTAAATTAAATCTAAAGATTATCTACGCTATTAACTAATTAATTTAAATCTAAGATTATTTAAATTAAGAATTAATTATCTAAATCCTAAGATTAATTTATCTAAGAGCAATTGGGTCTAGAAATTATTTATTCTAAAAGAAAATTAATTAAAAGGTTTTAAAACGATTTAAGAAAACTTGGGTTCTAGAGCTTTGATTCGTCTCCACGATCGTTTGGGAAGACCCAATTGATGGTTCACAACGAATATAGGCTCTAAACCCATTGGATCTAACAAAAAACAATCATCATAATCAAAGTTTCAATCCCAACACAATCACAAGAACGATTCGTCATGGAAGCAATAATTATTAATTAAACTAATTAAAAGCATGCAAATAAATTGAAAGCGAAAGAAATAATTACTTACTAGTTAAACCAAGAACATCCGCAACGTTTTGGTGTAGAAATCAACGAACTAATATTAATCTACACTAACTAGGAGCTAATCTAAACTAATCCTAAAAACTAGAGATTTAAAACTAAAATTAGGAAGAGAAACTAAGAAAAAAACTCGGCACTCCTTGGGGTTTTCAGCCCCTAAGAGGCCTTAGAAACCCTAAGAAAAGTAAAAAGTAGGAAAAGTGACCTAAACTATGCTAAAGTATGCTTGAAATCCGAATTATGGGGGTATTTATAGTGGTGGGATGATTTAGGGCCGAAATCAGGCTTTTATGTCGGTCCTGGGCCTTTTTAACGACAGTGTTAACGATAAGGTAGCGGTAGTAACCGTTATAGAAAGCTACCGTCAGCGCCTCTGTCCTTCAAGGGTACTATAACGGTTCCATCAGAATAACCGTTATAGAAAACTGGCAGCTTCAAATACTTGCTACTTCTTTGCCGGAAAGCTCGATATTTGCCTCTCGATCATCATACTTCATCTTTAACATGTTGAACTCTTCCGGTTACATAGCTATAAAGTGAAAAACTACAAATAATCACTTATTTGCATCAATCTAGATCAAAAAGCGGTAAAATAAGCTGGAAGTACAAATATACGAATTTAAGCTTAATCTATCCAACTTATACCAAAAATAATAAGAAAAATAAACTAAAATACCTACTAAAATTAAGACAAATTAGTGCTAATCATTACCTAGTACTTTTAGGTTTCAGAAGTCAAGCTAAACTTTCTTAGTCAACGCATCATTGTCGTCCTTTTAGCCAAGCTAACAAGCGTTATAGTATACGACGTCTCGAATTAGGTTTGGTGCATTAGTTTATTGTCCGGGGGTAGTTTTGTAATTCTAGATTAGTTTTTCTTGAGGACAAGCAATCATTTCTAGTGTGGGGTGGTTGATTTGTACCTTTTTGTACGTTGTTTTTGTTACCTTTTTGTGTCGCATTTGCATGTGTATTGCTTACATTTATGGGTATTAGGAGTCGTTTTGGCCGATTTTATTAGTTTTAGGTTTTTATAACTTTTGTTTGGTTTTCATTGGATTTTCGTTTATTTCTATTCATTTTTTTCTTCATGGCCGTAGGATGACTGAAGCGGTCCCGTGCACGCTCAGGACATCCCATTTGACTCGGATTAGAACGAGCAAGCAAGGGAACACAGCGTGAACGAGGAGCGACAGCCGGTGGATGTTTAGAGCAGAAATGAGAAAATGAGCCAGAGCTGCCTGTCAGTCGTTCGACTGGACTTGCAGTCATTCGACTGAAGATCAGTCGGTCGACTGAACCTCGTGGAAATCGACTGCTCGGCAGTGTGTTTTTCGATTTTTGGGCATAGCAGTCGATCGACAGCTTTCAATCGATCGACTGACACGCAGATTTTTGACCCGTTTTGATGTTTTTGCCCCTACGTTTTTGTATAAAAAAGCTAGCACTTTCCCTCACCTACCTTATCCTCCCTTGGCTGATTTTGAACCCCATTCAATCTCTTCCAAGCATATTTTCACTATTCCATTGCAAACCTTATATACAATCCGTAGTTAGTTAGTTTAATTTAGCTTAGTTAATTAGTTAGTTAGTTAGTTGCTATTCATAAGTGTTGGAGAAGGTGACATCTCCCTCATTTGTGGATTTTATTTTATGAAGTTGCTCTTGGTGTTTTGAAGATTGTAAGCCACATTTGAAGCTTTTCTTGGAGTAAAATTGGTAGTAATATTTCCCTTTCATATTGTTGTTGTTCTTGGTTGTTTATTATTGTATGTGTTGGTTATTAATTTGTAGCTCTTGTTGTGTTTCTCTTGGCTTTTTCAAATTCTCTTCCAATTTCTAGATTATTCCTCTTCTTGCTTAGAAACTCCATTGAAGCTTGCTAGTTGAAGCTTTTTACTTCTTTTGGTTAGACATTTTCTTAGCCTTTAAAAGATTTATGAAGCTTTCCTTTTTGAAACATTTGACTTTTACCTATTAAATGCATTTGACTTCTTTTGAATTTAAGTTTGACTTTCCCTCCTTTTTAGCTTTTAAATTTATAAGCTTTCTTAGTTAATAGCTTTAATCTAATTGAGATTGTTAACTAGGTTTAATTTGTGTCATTAAGTCTAATTATTTTCAAGCAAGTTTTAAATTCATTTCTCCTTGCCTCAATGTTTTTCAAGCTCTCTTTTCAATTCAAGTTTAGTGATTACAACTCAAAACCAAACCAATGATTAATGCTTTCTTAGATTAGATTAGTGTAATTGAGATTAACAAGAGATTAATTAAAAACAATTATCATCGATTATATCTATCCTCAAGAGACACGACTCGGGAAAATTTACCGCTCTACAATCGACTCCGTACTATTGTATAGACGATTTCTTAGAGTGCTAAGAAATATTCGATCACAGATACATAACACTAGTATATCGTTAAATTACCCTGTGTACAAAGCTTATGCAACTTATTGTGTGATCAGACATAGATACCCCCAGTAAGAACATGGCAAAAGATTAATTCCAACGATAAAGAGATTAATGACACGAGAAGTAAACTTGGTGGTGAGAAGTGCGAGAACGAACAATGGCGGAACAATCCAAAGAGTGAGCACCTTCTCGAGGAATTTCCATGCGATTGGGATGTTGTTCGACTAGCAAATGTGAGAAACGAGGAGCTCCGCCACCTCGACCGACCGCATGGAAACTCCGACGGCTGAGAGGCTCGAGGACAGCTCTGTGGCCCAAATCAGGGGGTCGGTGCCCCTCTCTGGTGCGGCCATGGTCAGCTCCAATACGCCGTCCCACAGCCGCCACTGCTGGTTCACCACCCCCGCAATTGCCATATGGTCGTCGAATCCCAAAACCTAAAAAGTGAGGGAAAATTAGGGTGGAGGTAGGTAATCATCAATCATGTAATTTGGGTAGGAAGAGAAGAAATTTATCTCCGGCTACACAGCGAAGAGAAGAAAATTAGGGCGGAGAAGAATTTTGGTGGGAAGAGAAGGAATTTACAATCAATTCATAGGTTTGTAAAATCAGCGATGAACCAAAAGGGGATTATGGTTTTTTGGTTTAATATTTAATGCAGGTCGTCAGATGAGACACGGATCAACGGTTGAAACAACTTGCTTGAGGAAGATGAGGATCGGTGACATGGCAGATTACTTTTTACGGCAGTTCTATTGGAACTACCGTTAAATGTCATCACATTCACGGCGGCTCTAATGGAACCAACGTTAAATCCAGCGAACTAATTTAAGGTATGAACTAATTCAAGGTAGTTCTTTAAGAACCGTTGTTAGTTAGTTCAGATTTAACGTCAGTTCTACGCCAACCGCCGTAAAATGTAGGATTCTACGGTGGTTTTAAGAGAACCGCCGTTAAATTATGGATTTAACATCAGTTTTCTGGAAAACCGCCGTAAAAACATATTTAACGGTGGTTTCCCAGAACCGCCGTGGATGAGGTGCCGTGGAAAGCAAATTCTGATGTAGTAGACCAAAGGTTTGTTTAGACTAATGGGGTAAAAAGCTTCAAGTGATGTGCTCTAATGGAGGTTATGCAAGAAGAAGTTTTAAAAGCTAGAAAACTGAAATGGGGATTTGAAATGCAATGAAAGACAACATAAGCTAAAATCTAATAATCAACATAAAAGCAATTACAATAACAGAAGAACAACACAATATAAAGTGGAAAGATTACTACCAATTTCACTCCAAACAAAGCTTCAATGTTTAGCTACAATCTTCAAAAGATAAGAAAATCTTCACACAAGAACTTCTACAAGTGATAGAGATGACACGTTCTCCAACAACTAACATGAAAGTCTAAACCTAACCATATTACTCTAAGAATTACATACTAGGGTTTAAAAGGCAATGAAATAGTAGAAATGCTTGGAGGATATTGAACAAGTTCAAAAATCAACCAAGGAGAGGATAAGGTTGGTGGAGAAAAGGTTGGGATATATATATAGTCGTAGGGGCAAAATCGTCAAAAACACCAAAAATCTCAGAACTCCCTGCGATGTAGTCGATCGGATGGGGGTTCAGTCGATCGACTGCCTGTCGATCGGTAGACATCAGTCGATCGACTGCTTGTCAATCAATTGAAGGGCAGTCGATCGGCTGCCTTGTTCTTCAAGTGTCCCGGCCTCTGTCGAGCAGTCGATTCGGGTTGCTTTCAGTCAATCGACTGGCATGGCAGTCGATCGGCTGACCTTGCAGTCGTTTTGGGCTGCTTCCGGCTCAGTTTTCTCTCTTTTCACTCCAGAACATCCACCGGCCATCGTCCCTTGTTTGCGCTATGTTCCCTTGCATGTCTTCACTTGTTTGTTGCATAGTGAGTCGATTAGAATGCCATAAGCATGCGCGGGTCCCGCTTGGTCATTCTACGGCCAAACATAAAACGAGTGAAAATATATGAAAAACATAAAAGAAACCGCGCAAACGCTACAAAACTTAAAACTAACAAAATAGGCCTAATCGACTCCTAATCACCCAAAAATGCAAGCGAACACATGCAATTACGACACAAAAAAGTAACAAAAACACGTACAAAAATGTGTAAATCAATTATCTCCTACAAGTACAACTTGGAATTACATGAATAAGACCTCTCTTAGACACAGTAACACTATACCAACTATTCTAACTAATTTCTAGCCAACACATAGACTTCTGCAGCACTCTATGAACTCTCCTAGGCTGAAAAGATGCTTATCCCAAGCAGTGAACTAATAAAGAAATTCTAAATTTCAATGTTCGAGCAATGCACAAACATAGAATAGAATTTTGAATATAACTATGAAATATAATATAAAATAAGCTTTTGGGTTTTCTAAGATATGATCTATATGTATAAAACTCGTGATGTATGATTAGAGTAGATTTGTCCTTATTTTTATTAGCTTTTTAGTTAGTTTTTATATTTATTTTTGGTATAAGTTGGACGATTTAAGCTTAATCTCGTATTTTTATAATTCCAACTTATTTTACCGCATTTTGATCGTAATTGATGCAAGTAGGTGATATTTCGTTGTTTTTCACCTTACAGCTAAGTAACCGGAAGAGTTTAACGCGTAATAGATGAAGTTCGATGTTCAAGAAGTGAAGAACAAGCTTTCCGGTGAAACGAGTAGCAAAAGATCGAGGATTGGAAACAAACGCGCAGTCGCGTCGTCTGACGCGACCGTCGACGCCCCGTCGACGCGAGCCATGTCAGCGAGTCATGATCGCGTCAGTCGACGCTCCGTCGATGCAACGTCGACACTACTTGCTGAAGCGTCGATGTCGACGCACCACTGTCGACGCAACGTCGACGCTACTTGCTGAAGCGTCGATGTCGACGCACACCGTCGACGCTCCTGCCCAGCCGACGCGCACACCTGCCGACCAAGTCTGCCGAGTCCCGCCGTGCACCAGCGCGCGTCAGTCGACGCTACATCGACGCACCGTCGATGCGACGGCCCAGAATTCGGAAATTAGGGTTTCTTATGCGCCAAGTCATGCAAAATCTATATAAACCCTTATTATTTCGGATTTTCAGAAGAACACACGACCCCCTAGGGTATTTTAGCTTAAAATAACAATAATCCCACATCTCATAACGAGATTTGAAGGCAGAGATCAAGGATCGAAGAACAACGTGTCCAAAATGTCGAATTCAAGTTCGGGATTCATTCTTCGCCCAAGATCAACGTTCAACCTCCGGAATAGCTGGAGCTTTTTACTGCTTTCATTAGTTCCAATAAGTTCTCTAAACTCTTAGTTAATTTAGTAGTTAATTTAGTAGTTAATTTCTAGTTTAATTGTTAGTTTAATTCTTAGTTAATTCTAGAACTAGTTTAGTTAGTTTAATCGTTTATGCTTGTTATTGGATATTGGTTAATTTAGTTGATTTATGCTTAGTTATTCGTTAATCTTAGATTCATATGATACATTGCTTAGTGATAATTTATTATATTCATGCTGTTAGATTAGTTGCTATTAATTCTTAGTTCTTGAGTTCAAGTAGTTTAATTATTGCTCGTAGTTGATAATCTAGTTAAGGTGTTTAGTTTAATTAGTCTTAGTTTAATTATTGCTTAGGTTATAATGATCAATTCAATCCATTTAAAACCCCAAATGTATATGTATGTTATTCGTAATTGAGAAAAACATCCGAAAGACCGAACAGTTGTTTCCTCGAGAGATACGACTCGAGTCAAACTCATCACCCTACAGTTACCTCGTACACTTGCGAGCAAACTGACGTGCTTTTAAATTATTTATTAAAACGGGGTGCACAAAAGTTTGAGTCAATGTACACAATGAGACCTATCGACTATATATACAACTCATAAATCGGTCTTCTTAAACTAAACTTGAACATTTCTTCCTTGATGCACAATCCTTATGGCTTGTATCTCCTAGGGTTTGGAATACTAGATTGGTATTTTGAATACTGAATACTCGTTAGTTCTAAGACTCAAAAATCAAATACTCAACCAACAATCTCTTACACCTAATCTCTATCACATACTATCCTATTAACACATATAATTAAATACTACTAAATACAATATCCTTCACTTTTCATAGATGATTTGACATAAATACAGTAATAATACATCATCATCCATTTTTTAGACATGATTCGATATCTACTTTTTGGAATCTTTTATATTTCGGCTTCAGCTCGATCTGATATGTAAATCTTCATATGTCCTCTTCTAGATTTTCCATGTCGGAACATGAAACTTTTCATATTTGACTTTTTCTTTACTTATCGAATCATGCCTTGTAAATTCACTACAATCCTAATAAATAGAATTCTGCTTCCTTCTTCTCTTCTTTCCTTGTATAAAATTCAGGTTCTTTATGACTCTGACTTTTGTCACAAACTTTCCATATTTAAAACTTTTTGAATCCATCTCTAATTCTTGAAAGTCTTCCAAGTTTTACACGTTGAAATCTTGACTTTCCATATCTATTGATTTTTTCTCTCCTTTCTCGGCGTGTAACTGCACTTGCAAGTAAGAGAGATAAACAAAATTCTATTTTCGAATTAATATAAAATATATAATAAAACTATATGAATATTGAATCTTCCTTCAAATACTTGAATGACCCATAAGTAATAAATTACTTAGTTTTCTGATTCAAGCTTTTGTGTGTGCCTACTTATAAATATTTGTTAGAAATTTAATAGCTTGCCCGCAAGAGAACGGGATCGCGTGTAGGTTGGCAAAGTTAACTCGAGTCGTCTCTCAAGGAACATGCAATCGGAATCTCGAATAGTTTGTTCAATCACAAGTAACACGAAAACTTATACAAATTGGGGGGGGGGGGGGGGGGTGTTTTGTTTGTTTAGATTATCTACGAATTCAAATAAGATCAACTAGCATAATTGAAAAAGCAATTATCTAAAGCGTAAGGTAAACGGAATGAATTATTTAAGCATGAACAATAACCAAACATTAATTAAACTAAAATGAAAGATTACAAATCTGAATACCAAAAGTATCTGGGTTTTGAAGCATGAAATGATTCAAGAACAATAATCGAAAAGCCTACTACTTATTGCCCACCTCCTTCTGATGTCCTCACCCAAACACGCGTTACCCCCCCCCCCCCCCCCCCCATTCCCAACCTTTTCTTCCACTCGTTTAGGCGACTGTGCCATAAGTGAGCCATATATCTATAAAAGTTACGTTGTATGAGATCCTCAGAATACAAACTCAGGTCCGTATAACGATTTTTCAACAAAACAAAACAAAAGAATTTGATTAATAAAAATTATTATATATAAAAACTTTTGAAAATATTAGTTAATTACAAAAAACTCGGGCCACCACAACTGACGATGAGACTAGGGGACTATTCTCATATGTCCAGTACTTCTAGAATTATCAATATTTCCTCCAAGGTCACTACCAGTAAAACCAATGAGTTTCACAAGTACACTAGCATCATAAAAAATACCATAATCAATAATACCTTTAACATAACGAAGAGCTCTTTTTGCTGCCTCCCAATGATTTGAATACGGTTTCTCCATAAACCTACTAATCAGACTTACAGCCAACATAATGTTAAGCCTTGTTGCGGTAAGATACATGAAGATTCCGAAACATTGTTGTATTAACAAGCCTTCCTTCACCTTGTTATCTTAGCTTTAACCCAGTAATACACGTGGTTGCAATAGGATTCGCTTTCTCCATTGTGATTTTTTTCAAAATCTCATGTGCATATTTCTCTTGTGAAATAAAGATCCATTCAGTAGTTTGTTGAAGATTTATTCCAACTAAATGATGTAATTTTCCCAAGTCAGTCATCTTGAACAATGCGTATTTTTTCTCGAATTTCTCATTGAGAAGGCCCTGCCAGATTCACCACGCGCGACTGCAATTGAAGAGTTTAGAGTACTTATTTAAACTAAAAAACTACAGTAAATTCTCCAGCTAATCCGGAGAGATTGCGTAGATCTTGGCCGAAAATCGAGTCACGATCTAACGATTGGAGCTTGGAACTTGTGACTCTTGAATCTTTGATCTTGATCTTCTATGTTGATATGGGATGTAGATGGTGTGTTGTATTTGAGCCAAAGGACCGTAAGTAGGGTTGTAGTGGTATCTCGTGTCTCATGGGACGGACTCAGAGAGGGGTTTTTATAGTTTTTCCTTGTCTTGGAGCATAAGTTACCGTAAAAACACATTTCCCGCACGTCAGTGTCAACGGTGCGTCGGTCGACGCAGGGGGGTCGACGCTAGTTGTGGCTCGGCAGGTGTGGCGCGCAGCGCTCGGAAGCATCGGCGGTCTAGCTGGTTTGCGTCGGTCGACGCTCACAGAGAGTTGCGTCGGCCATGTGCGTCGATAGATGCCGGAAAGCATTTGGCGACGCTCCATAGATCGACGCTCACTGAGAGTTGCGTCGGCCATGTGCGTCGATAGGGGCTGGAAAGCGTCGGTCGATGCGTGCAGCTCTCGACAGCCAACGTCGATAGCAGCTCGGTAGTTCTACTATAACAGTTCCAGATGGAATCCGTTATAGATAGTTGGCAGTATCAAATTCTTGCTACTTCTTCACCAGAACGCTCGATCTTTGCCTCTCGATCATCATACTTCATCTCTAACGTGCTGAACTCTTCCGGTTACTTAGCTATAAATTGAAAAACCACAAATAATCACTTATTTGCATCAATCTAGATCAAAAAGTGGTAAAATAAGCTGGAAGTATAAAAATACGAAATTAAGCTTATACTATCCAACTTATACCAAAAACATATAGAAAAACTAACTAAAATACTAACAAGAACAAGGACAAATATGTACTAATCAACTACCCCACGCTTATTGGTTTGTTTGTCCTCGAACGAACGATAGTTTCAAAGAATAACAAAATTGAAAAGAGCTCAAGCAAAGAATCGTGTCGTGCTACACAGGTAATTTTGAAGATATAGATACATGAAATGCAACTTCAAACACTCCACCCTTATTACATTGTTGCTTCAAAAACAAAATCATGCATCCTCTCAAAAGGAGATATATACAGGGGTGTGCACTCAAAAACACTTGAGCATTGCTGCATAGGACGTGTATACGCTCAAATCATACAAATACATGCACAGTAAATAAGAACCAAAAATCAATCTCTTTTCAATCACAAATTAAGTGTGTTATCAGCAAAGAATCGAAAAAGGTCTTTTCGGGTTCTAATATAAGGCTCTTTGGACGGGTATGGAATATATAAGTCATGTGGCTAAATCACAATCAAACATGATCAATAACTCACCAAACTTATTCTAATCACGAAGCAAGTGCTTCACCTCGCTCAAAATAAAAACCTCACTTATCCCTCGTAACATAGCCTCGAAACTCTAGAATCCGACTTTAGCTCGAACCACTTAACTTTTAAGAAGCTTATAATACGCTTCCCTATTACAACTCAACTCTTACCTTTTAAACATAGGCTCATCAGAGAATAAACAATAAACACAAGCCTTTGTAAACGCGTATGCAATTTCATAACACGATCCACCATCCTTTTCATTTTTTTATATTATTCCCCTTTTATTTATTTTGATGGGGTCTTTTTTTTTTCTTTTTTATATATTTTTGAAGGATGGTGATCCTTTATTACAATAATTCATAAATCCCTAATAAATTTCCAAAACACTAATAACCAGCAAAATGGCGAACTCCTACCTCACGCTTTTAATGGGTTAGTAGGGGTCGACTCCAATAAATCATTCAGGCTATAGGCATGAATAATTTGGCTATGATTGGCTCATTCGGAATTTATAGTGGCTAAAATATATGGATATGGCCGGAATATGGTTTTTTTCAGTGCCTTAACGTCATTTTCAAAGTCAACTACAAACCGCGGTTTCAAAGAGATATCAAGACTTAAACTTATTCAAGCACATGCAATGATGATAATCACTCAGGCTACTCACTAGCTTTTTGCATGAAAAAGTTTTGAATTGACGCTGCTTTTAAGGTTTTGCGAAATCAATTGCGTCCAAGTATCATACTACAATATAAAAATAATAATTTTGAGAAATTTATGCACTTATACACGCTCAAAGACAAGAACATCAAATCATGCGTAGTCAACTTCGACAGGCAAGCCAGACAAACACAAATTAGCACGTGAATAGCAATAAATCACAAGAATTTACTAATTCAAATTACACCAAATTTACGAAATACACATCATACTCGACCCTCCCCCTCCTTAAAAATACGGCAATCTTCGAATCGCCACAACAGATATAAAATGAGAGAGGGAAAAGGAAACTTCCCTGAAAAAGATCGAGTCTTTCCAACTGAAGTCGTGCAATTGGCCGTCGTCCAGAATCTTGTGATTGGATTTGTCCTTGAAACAAAACTTCCGAAATACCAAAAATCAAAAATAAATGGAAAATAACAAATAAAAGCAAATAATAAAAAAAATAATGTTCATCAGCAATAATAAGACACTGAAAATCACTGCCACGGCTCATCAGCAGGCGGCGGAGCAGGAGGGCACTGTCCTATGAAATGAGCAAAGTCGGCCATCGGCGGCAGCGCGTGCCCTGCTTAGCGTCGACGCCGAGAGATGTTTGCATCGATCGACTCACCCGTCGACGCTAAAATTGTTTATTTCTCGAATCCGCTAGCCATACCGCTAGCTTTCCTGTTGGTGGGTAACGGTGAAACCAACGGTAATAAAAACCGCTAAGTGACCATTAACCCGGAATAAAATGCACAATCTCACAAGAAAAATCAAAAGCGTCCAAGTATAACCGAAGAAATATTTAAAGATAAGGGACGTGCAAAAAATAAAAATTTTATTAATGCTGATTCGAAACACTTAGACAAAAGGAATAAAATTAAAATTGCGATAAAATAAACAGGATAGCGTAGGAGGACAATCCTATGACTCGATAATTTAAAACTTAAATAATTAGCTAGTGGCAACGTCCTATGAATCTAAGGGGGTCAATGGCGCAAGTTCTCTAGTGCGGCAACCCTTTTGTTAGCATCCTCCAGACGCTGCTTCCAATATCCTATGTTCCACTCGTGCACTGCGTTTCCCTCTTTTAGATCTTTGATTTGGGCTTCCAGCTCTTCGATTCGACGTATGAGCACGAATTTCTCCTCTCGGTTTCGTAATTCTGTCGCAGGAGGGCCATACAATCTATCACTGCCGCATCTAATTCGGCCTCCTTCTCTTCGAGGAGCTTGTCCCTAATGGTGATCTCGTTTGCCAACTCAGCTTCACTCCACAAAACCCAGTATTTTGATTGGATAATTTCTCAATCTTCTCTCTAGCCATGAGAAGTTCGTCGTGAATCTCGTCCATGGACATGTCAAATTCCTCAGGATCCTCCGTCCTTCGCTCGAGATCACACTTTGCTCCCTTCATATCTCTGATAGTGCCCTTTAGTTGGAAAATAGTGTTCCTCAACCCCGCATTCACCTCTCCTGCCTCCTTCCAATCTTCTTCCAATGCGTCGATCTGGAGGGTGTAATGGACTTCTCCCATCTAGAAATCACCATTCCTGGACTTCATCTTTTCGATTTCAACTTATAGCTTGTCCAATTCTTCGTCATGCTGCTCTCTCAACATCCACCTATTCTCATGGTTGTTGGTTGCTTGTGGAATTGGCCTCATGGTGTTGGGATACTTGGAGAATTATATTTGTTTGGTATAGGGAGGTTTAGAACACAAGAGAATTATGAAATATAGAGTGCATGGTGGGTGGTTTATATAGGAATTATTGTCTCTTGAAAATAAGAGTCCTAGATTTACCCAATTATAATTAAGGTAAGAGATATTAAGTTACCTATTCAATTAAGAACTCTCTTAAGGTAATAGATCTTGTAACGCCCCGATTTTGATTGAACAAAAATATCATTTGTATTTTAAAATAAATAATGTCGACTTGGCATTACGTACATGTCTAATTGTAAAATCAAAAGAAAATAGAGAATTTTATAAAATCTTGAGTTACGCAGCGGAAATAGTAATAAGAAAATAATATAATTTTTTTATCAGTTTTAAATTGATAGTTAAGGTGGAATCGTCTCGGGTTTAAGTTGCTTTAAAATAAAATATAATATAATAGGGAATTTACTATTCAAAAATAATTTTAAAGAAAAACACCTCGTAAATCATAACTTCTAGGCCCCCTTTTTAAAATGAAACCAATAATAAACCAAAAGTAGGATATAAATAGAGATATCCGAAGTATAAACACATATCATTTAAAAATAATAGTAAGGATATCAATATTTATAAATTGTCGCCCACGCTTTCGCTGTGCTACTTTGATATATAACCTTTTGAAATAAAACGCTGACAATTGATAAATAGGACTAAATATACTCCAAACCAAAAATGTCTAACTAGAAATCAAATCGACATAATTTAAATTATTGAAATTATACTTAGTAAATCATCCACCTCCAACGTCACTCGTTGCTCGGACTCCTCAACCTGGAATTTGTTAATGCTCAGTAGTTACACCGACATATCCAATGCAAAATTATACAACTCAGAAATAGCACATTTAACCATAGAATTCATAATTTTAACGTCGAAAATCAGTTGACTGCAGCTAAAACGCGGCGAGTTTCACGATGACACTTTAGGTCATAGGCACATAAGGCCCCTGGTTTTAATCATTGGGTATAGCACGCCGGGATAAACCCGATGACGACTTTTGGTCACAGACAACTTTAGGTCTACGTCTATATTAGATTTTATAAACATCGAATTTCATGATACACATAGCACATAGATTTGAGCATGTAAAATTTAACATAGACAAGTCGGTGGTCCCTACCTCGTAATTAATGTCATGGTAAATTGAATGATATGCACTTGTTGAATCCTAAGTCCCCTTATTGCTCGTAATTTGAATGTAATGGACTTTGATGAATGCCATGAGTGAATGCTTAGTAAATCTTCGATTCTTTGCCTACATAACAAAATAAAACATTCGAACGTGACTTTTGTATATTTGAACTTGGATAGTTGAAGTCGAAAATAATTGGAATAAAATTGAACTTAATTGACAACCATCATCATCAATTCAGAAATTAAGGGTTAAATGGCGGAATAAACTAAAATTAAGGTGTAGATATATAATTAACTTTAAGTGGTGGGACAAAATGGCTGAATTGATATTTCACAAGTTCAAGAGGCTGAAATTGGAGTTTTGGGTAAACTGTGGGTTAACTTGAAAGGATGGCAACAGGTTTGGGGGTCAAAGTGGAAATTGGGTTGGGTATTAAAAAGAGAATCCAGCCTCTTTTCTTCAAACCCGTGTGCACCCTTTATTTCTTCATTTTCCTTTCATCTCAAAGATTCACAACCAGAAAAGTCGGCGCAGCAACGGTGATGGCGAATCGGCCGGCCACACGACGGCGGAGCGGCACCAAATGGGCGGCGGCGTTCAGGCGACGTTCTATCTCCACATCTCCGATGCGCACGGTGGATTTTCCTTCTCCAATTTCAAAAATCAACGATGGCAATCGGTGCAGCCAGTACCTCCGACGACTCCTCACTCCAGGCGTGGCTCGATTGGGTTTGGGTATGATCGAGCAGAACTTCTTCCCCAAATTTCAGAAATCGGCTTCGACGAGGACCTCTGCCTTGATTCTTCCATGGCGGTGGCTCGACAAAAGGAGAACGACGGCAGCAACTACGGGGAAACTTCACGGCAAAGGCGACAACACCTCGCGATGGGACCAGGTCTGATCAGTTGCGATTGAATGGGGTTTTGGTTATCGATCGGGCCGCGGCAGAACTTGTAGGCGATGTGAAGCCATGGTCGGTAGTGGCTGGTGAGTTTGCTTCGCCGGCGTCTGAGAGTTGGTTGTCGGGTTCCATTCAAGCGGCTGAGAAACGGTGGTTGGGGTTCATGTGGCCGTGGTGGTCGTTTGGGTTTGGACAGGGGTCCAATTTTGGGTTGTTGGTTTGGGTTTGGTGTTGGGTTCGGCCCTGGGAAGGGTTTGATATGGGTTTCAACCGGGAATTATCGGGCTGTCGTTCATGTTTGGTGGTGAAGGTTCGAGGTGGTTCAACCGAGAACTTGCTTGGGGTTGATGACCGTTGTTGATTAGAAATCGGCGTGGAGAAAAAAAAATTATTGATGTATAATGTGTGTTCTTGGAAAAAAATGAAACACAAGAATGCTTTATCTGGAGCGGCCGATTTGCGGAATTGTGAAAAAAAAAAGAGAAAAGGACTGCTGGACTTTGAAAATGGCTGAAGAAGAAAAAATGGAGATTTTGCTATTAAACCGAAGATGGTTTTAAATTTGGAAAGTTAGGGATGAGGTTTAGTGGATTCGGGCTTGTTATTGGGCTCTTGTTTGAGGTCCTAAAAGAGACGATCCAAAAGACGAATCTTAATTTTTAAATCGAATAATTTTCGCAAACGACAAACTAAAATACAATTGAATTATAATAAACTTTAGAAGTCGAGATTATTTAAAACTGAAGTCTACTAATTTGGTTATAATAAAATTTTAAAATAAGTGGTAATAATTTATATAGAATACGACCAAAATATAATAGTCTTTAAAATTGAGGTATATAATATATTTAATCATCGCATTAGAAAATTCTTTTAAATAGAATTTCTTAAATCAATTAAGCCTAAAAATAGAAAATAATTTATAGTGACGAGTTTGGGACTAAGTTTATATTTTTAATGCACGATGATAAATAAATAAATAAATAAATAAATAAATAAATAAATAAAAATATGTATTGGATGTGTGGATGTTACAGATCTAGACTCCAAAACTAGCCAAATTTCGTACAAAAGATTACCATAAACTTACTTACCTAGTGGGAATAAAATACCCAAAAACCGCAGCCCCAAACTTTCCAAATTCTGCACAACCGGTCGACGTGGGCGGGCCAAGCGTCGACACCGCGTCGGTCGACGCGATCCGTGCGTCGGCCACCATATTACATTCTTCGTTCTAAGGATTAATCCTTCCTTGAAAACACCGCTTCCTATTTCAAAAACATGACACAAACGAAAAAAGAAAAAGGGAAATAAACTAAAAAGAAATACAAGGGATAGAAAAGAAAATAGCTTGGGTTGCCTCCCAAGAAGCGCATCTCTTAACGTCGCTTGGACGCGAGTTTTCGTGATTAATTTGTAATCGTAGGCGGGTCCACTATCTTCAACACCTCACGATCTTGACTCATTGCCTCTCCATCACGATATAGCTTAACTCGGTGTCCGTTAACTTGAAACGTTGTATCTTTTTTCTCGTCGTAAAGAGTAACCACCCCAAATTCGTTGATTTCTTTGATCACATACGGGCCACTCCATCTTGACTTAAGCTTTCCTGGAAACAATCTCAATCTAGAATTATAGACCAAAGCTAACTTACCTACCTCCAATCGCTTGTTAACCAGTCTTTAATCGTGGCGTATCTTTGTCATCTTCTTTTGCCTCCACGCAATGTCATAGGACTCGTTTCTAATTTCTTCAACGTCGGTCAACTCCAATTTTCTATATTCACCCGCCTCGTCATAGTTCATGTTCAACTTGTAAATAGCCCAATTTGCTCAGTGCTCTATTTCAACTGGTAGATGGCACGCTTTCCCATAGACGAGTCAAAAATGACTCATACCGAGCACTGTCTTGTAGGCCGTTCGATAGGCCCACAGTGCATCAATGAGTTTAACTGCCCAATCCTTCCGACTTGGTCCAACTGTTTTCTCGAGAATAGCCTTTAGCTGACGATTGCTCGTCTCAACTTGTCCAGAAGTTTGAGGGTGGTATGGTGTAGCTACCTCGTGTTGGACCCCATATTTCTCCATCAACCTTGTAAAGGCGCGATTTCAAAAATTACTTCCTCCATCACTTATAATTGATTTAGGCATTCCGAATCTATAAAAAATATTTTCTTGGAGAAATTTAAGAACGACCTCTGCATTGGCTCTTCGAGTGGGGATCGCTTCAACCCATTTTGATACGTAATCAACTCCTACTAAAATATATCAAAATCTCCACTTTTAGGAAAGGGTCCCATGAAATCTATTCCCCATACGTCGAAAATTTCTACCACTTGATTAGGTACGTGTGGCATTTCGTCTCGCTTCCCTATGTTACCGGTTCGTTGGCAATTGTCGCACGTCTTACAATATTCGAATGCATCGGCGAATAAACTCGGCCAATAGAATCCAGCTTGTGGCATCTTAAATGCCATCTTTTGAGCTCCGAAATGCCCTCCGCGGTCATGGCAAAATTGCAATATGCTTCCCATTTCATCATTTGGAACGCATCTTGTGTTGAGCCCATCTTTACAGCATTTGAACACATAGGGTTCGTCCCTGCATTTACTTAGAAATCTCTTCCTTTCTTGGTAGGATAAATGGTTAGGTATAATTTTGCAAGAAAGATAATTTACAATATCAGCATACCAAGGAGTAATTAATTTTTCAACATTAAACGCGTTCTCATAAGGAAACAAATCATTAATCATGAATTTTTTGCCTTCGTTTTCCTCAATTATCATCCTAGATAAGTGATCATTTACAACGTTTTCACATCCTCGCATATCCTTAATTTCCACGTCAAATTCTTGCAGTAATAATATCCACCTAATAAGACGTGGTTTACTTTGGGGTTTAGAAAATAAATGACGCAGTGCAGCATGATCCGTATGTACGATAACTTTCGATCCAACTATATAGGATCTAAATTTGTCAAGTGAAAATACAACTGCCAATAATTCTTTTTCAGTCGCGGTGTAATTACGTTGGGCGTCGTTTAGCATATAACTAGCATAATAAATAACCCTAAGCAATTTATCCACACGTTGCCCTAAAATGGACCCCACCGCTTCATTAGAAGCATCGCACATTATTTCAAGAGGTAGAGTCCAATCAGGTGCAACAACTACAGGGGAAGAAGTAAGACTCTCTTTAAGATCATAAAACGCATTCATACATTCTTCATTGAAAACAAAAGGAATGTCTAAGGTCAACAATTTGCAAAGTGGACGACTTATTTTCGAAAAATCTTTAATAAAACATCTATAAAAACCTACATGATCAAGAAAACTCCTAATTCCCTTAACATCTCGAGGGGGGGAAGGGTTTCGATTACATCAATTTTAGCTTTATCAACCTCCAACCCCTTTTTAGAAACAACATGACCTAAAACAGTACCACTTTTAACCATTAAATGGGATTTCTCCCAACTCAATGTAAGATTCTTCTCGATGCAACGTTCCAAAACCTTAGATAAATTAGATAAACAATTCTTGAAAGATGACCCAAAAATTAAAAAATCATCCATGAATACCTCAAGAGAATCGTCAATATAATCACTAAAAAATGAGAGCATGCACCTTTGAAAAGTCGTTGGTGCATTGCACAAACCGAAGGGCATCCTTCGAAAGGCAAAAGTCCCAAAAGGGCATGTGAACGTCATCTTGCTTTGATCTTCCGGAGCGATGGATACTTGATAATAGCCCGAAAGGCCATCCAGAAAGCAAAAGAATTCGTGTCCGGCAAGCTTGTCGAGAAGTTGGTCTATGAACGGAAGAGGTAAGTGATCCTTGCGAGTGGTTGCATTTAACTTCCTATAATTGATACACATACGTCATCCAGTGGTCAGTTGGGTTGGAACTATCTCGCCTTTGTCATTTTCAGTTATGGTGATGCCTCCTTTCTTCCTACAATTGATACACATACCCCTTCCAATTTCTCGTTAAACACTGCTCTCCACGGGCATAGTTTTCCTCAAAGACCCATGACTCCAAGTCTCTTCCTTGTGTCTTCAACCCCAATGATGAATCAGAAGAGGAGAACTTCCAGGCGGGATAAACCCTATTCCTCAGTTAAAAACCGATAACCACATGAAACCAAGGGTCATGACCGAGTTTCCTGACCCAATAAAAATGACTGGCCAGGTCTATTTTTCCTGGGCGAGAATAGGGGACACTATTGACACCCCCGCACACAACCATCTACCTTTCATTCAGGAGCAAGTTCGTAGCGGGTTGCGCATATCTTCCCATCCTTTTCTTCTTGTTGTTAGGCCATCTCCAACCATTACCTTATTCTCAAGCTCAAAAAGGCAGTAAGTGTCACATCAGAAATTCATCTCCAACCAATAAACCTATTCTCAAACTCAAATAATATTCCCAGTATATTCCTTTTCACACTATTCTTTTATATATTTCCAACAATACCTATATATTTATAAAATTTACAAGTTGGACCCCTTAACTCTTTTATATCACAATGAGTCTATTAATAATAATTATCAATCAGCATTCAAGATAAATGTAAAATGATACTAAATTAAATATTTGTTAAATAATAAGAAATTACATCATTTGAGAATAAAATTACATTGAAATATTAAAAAAACTAACTAATTCGTAAACATAAACATAAATAAAAAACATGTAAATGAACATTTAATTCTCAGAATTAGTAAACTCTTCCCACATATGATCTATTAATGCATTTCGAAGTGCGATATGTGCATCTTTATTCCTTATTTATTTATATCGAGACACGAACTCTTGAAATTTGACATTTTCACTGATCACCATTCCAACCTCCAGTGGTGGTGTCTCTCTCTCAACTTCAATTGGTGCACTAAGATCACGTTCATCCTCCACCATCATGTTATGCAAAATTATACATGTGTTCATTATGCCATGCAACACTTCCTTTCTCTAGAAACGTACCGGTCCTGCTACAAAAAAAACGTGACTTGAGAACTCGAAATGCACGTTCTATGTCTTTTCTGCGTGATTCTTATTTAATTGCAAAACACTTCTTTTTCGGAACACGTGGCTCATGAATCTTTTGTACAAGGGTATACCATTTTGGATATATACCATCAACTAAATAGTAACCCATATTATATTCTTTTACTTGAATTACATAATAATCTGGAGGAGAAATACCTTAGGTATGATAGTTGAAAAGATGAAATGACTCCAACATGTTGATATCGTTGTTGGTGCTTGGCGAATCAAAATAAGCATGCCATATCCAAAGATCATAATCTGCTACAATTTTGAGAATAATTGTTGGATCTCCACTACGACCTGCATATTGTTCGGCCCATGTGGTAGGATAATTTTTCCATTTCTAGTGCATACAATCCAAACTACCTAACATTCCTGGAAACCCATGTTTTTCACCAATAAATAATAGTTTAGAAATATCATTACTTGTTGGCATCCTCAAGTATTGCTCCACGAATATCTCCACTACTGCTTGATATAATCTCTTCATGGTTTCAATTGTAGTGGACTCACCTACTTTGATATATTCGTCAATTGAATCAGTCGGTACACCATATGGCAACATACGAAACACTTCTGTTATTTATAATTAGTCATCATGATCTTTAACTGCATCAACAATGCAGAGGAATAGTGGGTGAGACATTCAATATCTCCTACGAAACATGAGCTCATTATACATTGGATTATCTATAAATTAATCCATATACAATCCATGACTAGCATCCTCATGATCATGATTGATGACGATATGTCCTGGAACTGAACCACCATGTATTACATCGTGGTTTTGCTGATTAAGAAGTTGGTCGAGGCTCGTGTTTTTATTAATAATATGATGACATATCATTTTTTTTGTCATGTATACTATTTATTATCTGCATATTATTATCATCATAATCATCCAAAGAAGAAGAAGATGATGAATTACCAATATTGAAATTCACTTTGGTAGATGAGTTTTTTTGGTTTAGATAAGTATGTTATAACATGGGAGTGAGTAATTACTGAACATTACATGTTATATATTTATATCAATGAAGTTGTGTGAATCAAAATATGGAGTAGTGGCAGGTGTGGCGTACTCACATCTATTTCAGGTGTGGAGAAACGTGAGAATCTTATAAGAGTGATGAGGTGGTGTAGTGACATCTATTATAGATGTGAGGAAACGTGAGAATATTATAAGAGTGATGGGTGTGTTGTAGTCACATCTATTTTAGATGTGAGAAAACGTGATAATCTTGTAAGAGTGATGGGTGTAGTGTAGTCACATCTATTTTAGATGTGGGAAAACGTGAGAATCTTGTAAGAGTTGTGGGTGTGGTATAGTCACATCTATTTACCAACATGGAGAATCGTGCAAATTATGTATATAAATACAGACATATTATTTTGCTTGCATTCAAAACATCTTAGCAATTTATCTTTGTCAAGTCCACATCTAATATCTTGCAAGAATGTTTGCTTCAGGCTTTAAACATGCTGAAGACATCCTCTTGTGTCAAGTTTATATGGAAACTTCATAGGACCCAATTGTTGGGGTGAACCAATCAACAGAATGACTATGGTCTTGTGTAGAAGATTCTTTCAACAAAAAAAGACTAGAGCACTGGGAGATTTATATTAGAAGATCTTTGCGGGCTTGAATTGGACTTTTCGAGAAAGCAGCAAAGAAACTCCAATGGATGTATACGAACGGTGAGAGGACTTAATAAGAGTGGTGCTTCAAATGAAGATATTGTGAGTATTAAATGATTACTTTTCAATTTGAATTAGTATTTTAATATGAATTTAACTATCTATAACTATTTACAGATGCAACAAGCCAAATCGTTATTCATTGAAGATCCAATTTCAAATCAAATTGGAAATACAATCATGTGTGGGGTATGATTAAGGATTTTGAAAAGTTTAAGGATTGTTCTACAAGCATCAAAAGATCATGTTTCGTGTATTCCTCTTCCGAGTCAAAAAATCTGACTCCAGAGTTTTCTCCCCAAGTCTCCCCGAGCATCTCTTCATTTTCTCTAAACTTAGAGGATGATGATGAGAATGTCTTTGGTGGTTCTCCATTAGAACGACCTATGGGAGTGAAAAAAGCTAAATCAAAAAGAAAAAAAGATGAAGATATGGCATCTGTCATTAAGACTGTGCAAGATGGAAATAAACAATTTTTAGAAGAGTTAAAGAAGACAAGCTCCCAAATGAACTATCATTTGGAAATTCAAAACAAGAAGTACTTACTTAAAGAAGTGAAGAAAGAAAATAAAATCTTGCTTCGAGACTTGAATTCTATCCGAGATCCGTGCGTTCATATAATCATTGAAACTAAGCAAAAACGTATTATAAGAAAAGAGCTGAACAATCGGGTCAACCAGATCCTTTTCCAAAGACCATATTTGACCAGTATTTAAATTATTTTTGGAGGATTTGCTTCTTGTGGTGTACTTGATTATTAAACCAGTTTTATTGTTGTTGTTTCTTAATTTGTCATGTATTTTTTATTTTTAGTACTCATTTGTGTTTGTCATTTTTAGTGTTGGATAATTTTATGTATTTGTTAAATCTCGTGGTATGTTATGTATTATTTTAATTATTAAAGTTGTGTGCTTTATTTTAATGTTTGTGTTATGGTTTCCAATTTATATATAAATGTTAGAAATTTAATTTTTATGTCAATGTTGTTCTTCAATTATTACGACTTTGAATTAATTTATACCGATTCCTTTATCAATTTCACAAACTGGACAACCTTAAATTTTTTACTTCATGAAAAATCAAATAAAAACAATTTACTCAATAATTTCATAAGAAATAAATGTAAAAAATCACTAAATTAAATATTTGTTAAATAAGAAGGAATTGCATTGAAAGAAAATCAAATCAAAACTACAATAATTTTATTTAATTTTCTTTAATTTTTAAAACTATAATTTTAATTATTTTCTTAATGAACATCGTACAAAAAAACACGTAAAATTTAAGAATTATATATATATAAATAGGTACTACTTTGTAATTTAGGAAACATTAAAAGGCCACTTTGGATTTTTTAGGAGATGAAAGATGAATTTGCGTTTGGAACTGTACATCCGCAAATATAGGTACAAAGAGGGGAGAGAAAACAGCAAACGCAGATTTGGGATTGCATTTACATGCTGGTTGGAGAGTTTCTGGACTGCAAATTTGCATATGCAGTCCGGTTGGAGAAGCCCTTAGTGATAAATACCACCTACTATGAACCGATTCACTCGAACTCCTTTCGCATAGTCACATGCTACATCATGCTATGTAATCTACACTAAGGAGCCAGACCTAAAATGATAATTAAAGAAGATACGTACGGATGAAAGACCCAACATTCCAACTGAAGACACACCCCTTGGCTTAATGTCTAGTGAAGAGCAGGATAAATGTATTCCCTTCCTCACTTCCCCACTTCCCACTATTGACCGCATGAAGATACAAGTGATCACATGCAACGAGCTGGCTAACCACCACATCAACCATCCTACAAGGTAATTCTTATCACTTATTCTTCACAATTAATTTCTTATAATGTTAATTTCTTCACAAGCGATAAGCATTTGCATCCTCAATTGCTTTATCCTACTTGAGGGCCGCCAGTGGAAATAAACACTTGGTCTCTCGTATCTCTGATCTTGAAGGAGAGATCTCGAAAGTACAAGAGCAACTCTCTCAGGCACTTGCATCCTCGGTGGAAAACCTCTACTAGTTCAGATACTGGGAGTCATTATCTCTTCAATAGATACAAGTGCTAAAGGGTAATATCAACCGCTCTATCAGGAAATACACCAAACTGAAGGATTTATTGATCACCAAGCAAGAAATGGTGAAGAGGGCCACTAAAGGGCGCCAAACCTTTTTTATAACTCGTGAGAGTCAAGTCTTTCATATCTCTTGTCTGGAGAAACTTCTAGAGTGGTACCATCATTCCATGGCTTTCCTGCATCACCTCATGCTTGACATCATTGAGTATTTTAACTGGGCACTAACCAAGGCCACATAATAGATGAAGGCAACTGGCTTCAAATACGGGTACTTGGATAGTTACAAGGCTCTAGAAGGGCTTTCCTATCCTAGCATGTGGAAGTGCGACAAAATTGAGGCAGCCTCCTTTACTTAGCGAGAACCGACGTTGGCCAAGGCAATGGAAGATATGGGGATGGAGGATGAGCTGGGCGTTATGACTTCAGAACAGCCCACCGTGGTAGCTAAGATCACGACAATTGTGTCAGAGATAACATTAATGGATGATACCGCTACACCATTTGAAGCTCCCCCTTCTATTTAAAGTTCTTTTACTTGTATATGGACTATTTATTTACTTCTTCTTCTGACTCGACTGTACTAGGTGGATTTTATTCCTGTTGAACTTCATTAAATCTTTGATTTTTATAATCTTATATTTGATGTACGAAAGTGATTCATACATATTTGTGTGTGTTTGTATATTTTTGTGTCTTGTTTTGTGTGCTTTAGTGGATTTTTTAATCGTATTTTGTCCTATTTTTCCTTATTTTGCATTTTTATAGCTTTTGTCATCTTTTTAGTATTTTTCATGTTTCTCTCTTACTTTACGTAGATTTTTATGTTATTTTGTTTTTCTTTGTTTTAAGGCAGTCGATCGATCCCAAGAGCATTACCTAATATCACAACTGGCTCGATTTAACGAAAACATGACTCGGACCCGCGAAGCACATCCATCGATCAATGAGCCATCAAAAGTGCCATTTTTCCAAAATCGATGGTCAGGCCATTTTGGGCAAAATTACCATTCTGCCCCCACTTTCACCATTTAAATACCACTTCCTTCTCAGCAATGAAAAGCTTTTGAACCCCTTAGGATTTGGATGTCTAGCCTTTTCCTCTTCATCTTCTCCACCTTCTTCACTCATTTTCATCTTCTTAGTTTTTAACAAAATATGGACCTTTTGTCATTGCTTGGATTTTGGATTTAAGCTTAAGATTAATTTGTGTAATTTCTTGTTCGAATGATGAAACCCACAATTATTTATGAGTAAGCTTTCCATTCCCTCTTTTTAATTGTTCGAATTCCTTATTTGATTTGATTGTGGGTTTTTGTTGGGTTTGTGATGTTCTTGTTTTAGTATTTGGTTTCCTTTAATTTCTTCATGGTTCTAGATTACAGGGTTCTTGGAAATTTATATGATATTATTTGGTTCTTAAAAGCTTATTCTCCATTGTTGTCTTCTTTCTTACTTTCAAACTTTTTGTCTCTTTAATCATGTCCATGCTTGCGTTAAGTTTATATTACTGCATTTCTTGATTATTATAGTTTAGAATTCATGGGTCTAGTATTTATGAGTTTAGAACCATAAATTAGGATTGACGGGTGTTTAATTTACAATTTGGGATTGACACTCCTAACTTGTAGATTAAGTTTTCAGTTAAATATTAATTGATCGTTAAGACGAGTCTAGAGCCTTAAACCCCCATTTTGTTATCTTTTCAAAGTTTTTGGTTTTATTTCTCTTAATTTAAACCATTGTCCTAGATATTAGTACTTCAAAAACCAAAACTTAACCACGTGTAATCAAACACAAAACTTTACATATGATTAGTCTTTCCTGGAGATTCGACTTGAGTCAAGCTTTCCATTTAAAATTGCTTCATTCTCTTGCGGACAAACTTTTCTATAAAAAAAGTTGAGTGTAAAAAGTTTGATTCAAGATTTATGCCATTGTCGGGGATGGCTAAAGGTCGTCATTTTTGTGTTTCTCTTTGTAACCTTTGTTTGAGTTTTTGTTTGTTTCATGTACGAATCATAAAGAGTTCGACAAAAAAGGGAGTACATCCAGCTCAGTTCTAAGTTGCACAAGCTGGAACCCCTTACCCAACCTGAAATTATCATCACCAGAAATAGTTCAAAAGGCCCATCTTTGTATAAAAGCACATTGAGCCTAACTCTTCAAATGGTGCATAAAAGTATTTTATAATATAAGGCAATAATATGCAGGGGCTAAGCATAATTTTTCTTAAGATGGCATATGTTCTACACTACAAAAAAAAAACTCAAATAAACTGATGGATAGCATCCGTCGGGAAAAGTTCGACATTCTCGAAATCTTTTCTGATGAATAGAATTACCGACGGAGTGTCGATGGCTTCTGCCCTTTGTAGACGAATCCGTCGGCAAACTCTCAGGGAGTTGGCGGCAATAAGGCCCGCCCAAAATGCCTGACGGATAATATTTGTCGGCAAATTAAAATGAAATACTAAATTAATTAAAATATACACAAACATAATATTTCCATTGGAAAACCCATGTATTTTATTATACTTTTTTTTAAATATCACCGACGGATTATTACTTGTCGGTAAATTTTTTAAGATATATATAAAAATAATTAAAAATAAAAAATAACTACTGACGGAAATGATTCGTCGGTGAATCCCATAATTTATTTTATTTTTAATTTACATATTCCCGACGGGCTATTTCCATTAATATGACCACGTATATTTTTTTTATTTTTCTTTTATTATCACTGACGGACTATTTCCGTTGGAAAAGCCGTAATTTAATTGCCGACAGAAGTTTATCCGTCAAAAAATTTAATAAAACTGCAGCGGGACTGCAGTCTTTTTCTTTCAAGCAGATAAGAAAGGGAGAGAGGAAAGAGAGAAGAAGCTCCCACCGCCACACGCCGGAGCACCATCACCGTCATATATTAAGGTATGTTAGCATTTTAATTCAAATTGAATGTTTTTTTTATTTAGGATTTTGATTTAATTTGATTTGTAGTTCAATTTAGTAACTAGGGTTGATTCAATTTATGATTTATGGTTTTAAGTTACGATAGAGGGGTTGAATTAAGCTTTGATTTTGGGTTTAGGGTGTGAATTTAGGAACTAGGTTTTGAGAAATTTATTTGGGGTTCAATTTACGAATTTAGGCTTGATTTATGCAATTGTAAATAATTTTAGATTTCGAGTTGATTTAATTGAATTCAGGGTTTGGATTTTGTTTTTTGAATTTTCTATTTTTTTATATCTAAACCAAAAGCCTATCTCTCCTCACTTTCATTTCCAGTCGAGCCCTTTTCAGTCAGTCAAGCTTTCTCTTAGGTTGGAAAACTACTATGGACCTGGATTTTGATGCACACATCTAGAATGGTACATGGGAACTAGTACATCAAACTGTAGATATGGATGTCATCTCCAGCAAACAGATTTTAGAGTGAAACACAAGATAGACTCGAGGCCAGGTTGAAACTTTCAGTCTTGTAGTAAAGCCTCTCACTATCTGGATCATGTTTTCTTTTGTTGTCACAAGAGGTTGGTTTATTCAGTAGGTGGACAATAATAATACCTTTCTGAATGGCACATTGCAATAGGTGGTGCACATGGGTCAACAAGAGTTTGTTAATCCCCACAATCCATCTCATGTGTGTAAACTAGTGAAAACCCCATATGGACTCAAACGGGACCCAAGATCTTAGTTTGACAAACTCAAGGCCTTCATTTTGTATTTATACTTCAATAGCTCTAGTGCAGATAACTCTCTTTTATCAGAACAGAAATGGCAAGCTCACCCTCATTCTAGCCTATGTTGATGACATTCTCATCACTGGTGATGATTCATCTTTAATTGAGCAAATCTTAGTCAACTGCCTAAATTTTCTCTCAAGCATCATGGAGGAGTGGATTATTTTTTGGGAATATAAGCTCACGAGCATTCTAGTTGCTACACTCTGAATCAAACCAAGTACATCAATAATATTCTTGTTAAACAAATATGGGTGGTTTCAAGCCTAGTCCCACTCCTTGCTGCTTAGATCAGAAGCTTTCTCTGAATGACGACTCACCTTTCAGGAACTCTACTATATTTAGGAGTATTCTCAGTAGCCTGTAATACCTATCTATGACCTGAGCAGACATCACTTTTGCAGTACACAAACTCTGTTAGTTTTCTCATGATCTTACTATTAAGCACTAAATTGCCTCCAAGAGAATTCTCAGATATCTCAAGAGTACCAAATTTCATTGTCTTCATTTTGTATCCTCTCCTCATAATCATCTCAAGGCCTATGAAGATGCAGATTGGGCTAGCCCTTCAGATGACAGGAAATCTATCATTGATCACTATATCTTTCTTGGTCCCAATCTCATCAGTTGGAGCTCCAAGAAGTAAACTGTAGTTCCAAGAAGCAGTGTTGAGTCATAATATAGGTCTCGTGGCAATACTGACACTGACATTGTGTGAATTCAGTCTTTAATCATGGAACTAGTTGCTTTGATCACATCTCCTGTTATTTTATGTGTGATAATCCAAGTTCAATAGCTCTGACTGCTAATCTAATGTTCCATCAGTGCACTCATCATATAGAAATTGATGTTCACTTCATCGGGATAAAGGTGCACAACAAAGAAATTAATGTGAGATATGTGCCTTCTACAGATCAAGTGGTTGATGTAATAACAAAACCTTTATCTGTAAATCGGTTTAGAATGCTTATCTCAAAGTTTAATCTTAGTGATCATTCTGTTTTGGTTTAAACATGGGTATAGAGTATGTACAGTTAGGATTAATGTTAAATTAGTCGTTAAACTTAACCACTAATTAGTTATTGTAACCAACCCTAATTCTGTTAGTTGTTAGCAGAGAGCATGGGAGCTGTAACAAATTTACAATTAGCATTGCTCTCTTCCTCGTGTATATGTACATCCTCACTATACATATAAAAGTTTTATGCAAAATTTATACTTTTAAGATATTTTTTTTATCTCTCAAAGCTTTAGATTTTAGTACACCTACACGTGAAACACGGATGGACATTTAGCACAATGGAGATCAATATTATACAATGGAGATGAAAACTTATCATAGCAGAGAGATCTACATTTAATATGATTCCAGAGAATAAAGAAATCTCAATGTGCTATGAGAGTTTATATGAGTTGATGGAAAACTTTTCCACACACATTGATGATGTATAGACTGTTGCTCAAAGAATCATAGGGCACGATGATATCAAACCACGCTCTATTGAAATATCAATAAAGAGCAAATTGGCCTAAATGTAAAGAATCAATCCAGGTAGAACTAAATTCACTGACAACAAGACAGGTATTTGGTCTGGTAGTGCTAGCCTCACCAAGTGTAAAGCATGAAGGACATAAATGAAATTTTGTAAAAAGCGCTATGAGAAAAATAAAGCTATGAGATGCAAATCTAGACTTGAAGCACAAAGTTTCTCAAAACGCCCTGGAATCGACTATGGGTATATGTACTATCCCATAATAGAAGTTATAAATCCAAAGAACTCAGAATGAAACTTATATATGTGGTTACATCAAATCTGTATGGGGATCGTGATATTTTTTTTAAAACACCCGAGGGGTGGAATTTTATTAAAAAGACTTATTAAAGAATGTCAAGGATTACAAGAACAGACATTAAGGATACAAAGTTATTTTCTGAGGGGATAAATACCAAAACCCCGTAATTGATCCTAAAATCTAGAAAAACAAAACAAGACTCAGGGAATTTATAGGGAACTTCCAAAACCCGAATTATTAACCTAGACCTCATTTTAACCTAAATGATGGGTAATTGAGTTGATCCACCCGACATAAATTTTTACACACTTTTGGTAAATTTTTCGAATTGTAAATAGTGTTTCGTTGATCCCGGCATCTAATATTGGCGAGAAAGTCGGCCAGTTTGTTTCCTTCGCGAAATATATGTGTCAAATTAGTAAGACGATTCACACAAAATTGACGAATTCTTAAAAGGGAGTGCTGCAAGGCCCAATGTCCAGTGTGGGCCGAAGTAGTTAAGAGCTACCGGAGGCCTAGAGCGTCCAGCTCAATCCAGACCGGGTGGGCTGGCAGATCTTCAAAAAGGCCCAGTCCAAATGCAAGTGACTGGACTTCAGCTTCAATACTATTTTTGGGCTGGAAAAAAATGGAGAAGGCCCGGAAGACTTCTCCGTCCGGTCCATGAATGAGCCCACCACCTCCAGCCTTTTTGCCTTGGACTGACCCATCTGTGTTTATTTTGAACCAGCCCAGCCGTGGCTTGATCCAACGAACCATGACCAACATGGGTTGCACCTTTTGATTTGAAACATGGGGATCATGATTTATATATATATATATATATGATTAGGTTCAAATGAAAACCATGTTCCTATATGTGAACCTAGGGTCAATTATGGTACTTAGATCTAATTAAATGGATGGATCAGATTTTTTTTGTGTATTCCTTTATTTAATTAAAAGCATTAGGATTGTATAATAAAAGCACTACTGGTGTATATAACTGAAAATATTAATAAAGCATTGTGATTGTATAATAAAAGCACTGCTGGTATATAATAAAAGCACTAGTTCGCAAGTTCGCATATAATGACATGGTTCCATTTGAACCCACCTATATATATATATATAATATATATATATATATATATATATATATATATATATATATATATATATATACATATATATATATATATATGTATGTGTGTGTGTGTGTGTGTGTGTGTGTGTGTGTGTGTACACACAAAAGTGTTTGCTGACCTTTCATTGTCAAGTCCAGTGACTCTAAGCCACACAATGGATTTGCAATTAAATTAAGACACTCACCATATGGATTGAAACTATCCAGACGGATGTGGTATAACCGTCTAAGTGACTACTTGATTGGGAAAAGATAATCTATACCATTGCGTATTTATAAAGAAAATAAGTTTCAAATTTACAATTGTAGTTGTATATGTCAGTGATATGAACATAATATTCACTCTTAATAAAATGAGAGATATTGCTGGTTATTTGAAATTTTCATTTAAGATAATGAACCATGGGAAAACTCGGTAATGTTAAGGCTTTAAACTAAAACTTGAGTTTGTGGAATACTAAATTCTACAGTTTACATATATCCAAACGACGATCAGGCAATTAGATACGGATAAGTGTAATATGTTAGCACTCCTATGATTGGTCAAATTGAAGATATAAGGAAAGATCAGTTTCGTCAGCGGAATGACGAAGAACTGGTGGGAGCTGAAATTCCCTTTCTATGTACAATATGCGCATTATTGTACCATTACTAATACATTTGACCAGATATTACTTTCTCAAAATTGTTATCTTGATTTAACTCAATAAAGCTCAACATCACTGGAATGGAATCAAAATATATTTTGATACTTAAAAGAAACCATTGACGTGAGTTTATTTCTTCCATTCGTAAATATAATTGGGACAATAGATGGTCTTGTAACCCCTAAAGAAAATGTTGAGTTTACTTCCTACTGTGAAACACCAAATAGTATCGTTGATGTTGGTTACTCATTCGATCCATGTAAAGAGATCATTATCATACATGTAGTAGTTCGTGAGTATCTATCATAATTGTTAAATCATACATTTATCTAAGAATAGTGTCTTGAACTATCTCACTGAAAAAAAGGTGATAATATGAGTAATATCACCACAACTCTTCTACAACCAACAATTATAGACTTTCTCAAGAGTCAAGTAAATTGACGAAGTGGATAATTTCAGAGTTCTCTTGATAGATGTATATATCAAAGAGAGGTTTAGACTTTAGGGGAAGTCTCACCATAGGTGTGTTGTACTCTTTTTTCTTAGAACAAGTTTCATTTTTTCCCATAGGTTTTGTTACATAGCAAAGTTTTAACGAGGCAATAATAAAATACCATTTTAGCATTTGACTTGGCACAAGGGGGAGTGTTGAAGGAAAAACACAATTAGTGTGCCTTCGTCATTAAGTAACTGATGAAGGATAGTTTAAGCATTTGTTATCTTTATGTATTATGGAAACATGTATTTGATACCATATATAAAGGGAGTCTTTGATAAGTAAGAGAACCCTAATTCAACCATACATATTTAATCACTATGTCGTTGGAATATTATATCCAAAATTCAATTTCATCCAACGGTCAAATTGTGCGTAATTTAACTTTAACAAAAGCTGGGCGGACAGTTTCGGAAAACAGGATCAGCTCTATTCAAGATTCATTACCGGATTCTACAGACCTCAGATTCAGATCAGCACAGTTCAAAATAAACTATCATATGTATGAAATAATATATCTGATTCTCGGCCTGATCCAACCGTTCGATTGTGCTAAATCTTGTATTGAAAAACTCTGCATATAAAATTTTGAAAACAAAATCTGCTTTGTTCGTAAATTTATATATATTTTCTCGTATCTCAGAATCCAATCTTCACCGTTCAGAATGTTATTAGATAGTTACTAAAGGTTTTGTAGAAAACAACGGTTGAAACGTGGGAAAATGATTTTTCAAACATACAACGCAGTTTAGATTTTCGACCTACGAAATTATATAATTGTTGCTTTGGTTAGGGAGGTTTATTTGTCGATCAATCTCAATTGCTTAGAGTTTCGTGGTGATAACGTGTAAAAGGAAAAACATAATAGAAGAAGATACAAAAGATACGATAGAATTAGGGTTCTCTTATTCATCAAATAATATTTTATATAGGGTATTAAATACATGTTTGCATAATACATAAAGATAACAAATACCTAAATTTGTCCTTCATCAATTATTTATTAGCGAAGGCACACTAATTATATTTCACCTTCAACATATTGGCTTTTTTAGGTCATATATTCAAATAATTGAATGATCAACGGATATAATTATCTACCAAGTCCCAATTCCCTTCATTCCACTGGGTATAATTATCTATCAAGTCCTAGTTCCCTTCATTCCATTGGGTAATATATATATCAAGTCCTAGTTCCGTTCATTCCACCACAAAAATCTTACATGTTTTGCCTCATCCTTCTGTTCAAGTTTCGGGCAGATTCAAAATGAAAAATAAGCAAAATCAAGTTGGAATGATTTGAACACAATATGTGTATGTTTGGTAAGTATAATAGGTTATCTTATAATTTATTTAGTGAGCTTATAAGCTATCTTTATTTAAATAAGTATTATTTGGTTGGAAGAGCTTATTTGAAAAGTTTAAACTTATCTCAGATGCTACTATTATCTCAGTTAAGTTTATCAAATGTTCTTATTTACATCAGCTTGATTTTCAACTATATTACAACTATCTTATCCATCGGCTAGTTTTTCATCTATCAGCAAACTTATCAATTTTGTTTGCCAAATATACCATATACAAAAATTTAACCGGGTTGAATTGTTGATTTTATTTTATGTTTTATTGGTATTTCGTGTGTTTAGTTATTAATTAGTTTTTTGCTTTTTGTTTTTAGATCTCGGGACTTTGTTAGTATTTTATTAAGTATTTGTTAGTCAAGTGTTTGGTATTAATTAGTTTGTTTTTTTTGTTTTTTTTTTAAGATTCCAGGATTAACTGTTGGTATTTTATTAAGAATTTGTTAGTCAATTGATCACGTGTTTGTTTTTTCTCCTATCTATTATTAATTTATGTTATTAATTTTCTTTTTCTTTTAATTTTTTGGAGTTCAGGGGACATTCTTTTCGTCCGCGCCTCCTAAATGTGAAGGCCGCCCCTAATGACATCATCAAATCCATGTTGAGCCCAAAACTGAAAAGTTACCAAATCTTAGAAAAATGATAAAAGAAAAATGAAGGAATGAAATTTCAATTTGGTTTAGAATTCAATATAATATTATAAAGTATAAAAGAAACAAGTAGCCCGTATAGCTCAGTGGTAGAGCGTCAGTCTTGTAAACTGAAGGCCTGTAGTTCGATCCTGCATGTGGGCAACTCTTTTATCCCTTTTATGTAGTTTTTATTTAATTTTATTTTTCCTTTGGCCCAATTTCTTTTTAAATGTTATTATTATATTTTTAATTTTAGAATATTGACCAAATCACAAACTCATTTTCACTTCTGTCGAGTCCTAAAACCCTTCTTTTCAAAAATGGCCACAACAATGCATAAGCTTCTTCAGAAACCTCTGCAACAAACCCTATTTCCACACCTCAAACTTCAAAATCCGCTCAATATTTTACCTTCTCTTCTTCACCATCCGCCAAGTCTTGTGGCTGTACCAGAAAATCATAATGCTCAGAATTTCAAGACTGAAGAAAAAGAGTCCACTAAAATCCCAATTGCTTCACTTCAAGAGAAAAAGGCCGCTATAGATAATAGATTCCATGTTTTCCCCAGTTTCTCATTTGGGCTTTTCTTGAATCCCAATTTTTCATCTGGGCTCCGTCAGATTGAAGCAGTAAGGGCAGAAATATCGGATCTTGATGAGTCCCAGATTATGTGGGCTGATAGTGTGAAGAAGAAGAGAAAGAAAAAGATGAATAAGCATAAGTTGAGGAAGCTGCGTAAGCGCGTTCGTGGCTACGCTTGAGTTGAAAGGTTTTTTTTTTCCCTCCCTTTAATTCCTTTTATGAAATTATTGTTGTTATCATCATTATTTACAAGTTTACCTTATTGTGTTTGCTTATATTGAAAAAGAATTAGTCAGATTATGATATATTTTGGCTGGTGTAGAAAAAGAAGAAATGCATCAAACTGCTAGTTGTAATCAGATCTATCTGTTTTTGACTTCTCAGTTTGTGCTGCCAAACATGCCCATCTAGATTTTGAATTTTCATGTTGTATGCTTATGGTTTTTGAAAATGATCTGTACAAACTCGGTAGGATTAGAATTCCACGTTCCTTTGGATAATGGGAATTTTGATTTTAAAGCATATATTTCTTAGAACACAATAGGGTAAGCTGAGAAGGGTAAGCAATTGGTGATTTGAAATGATCTCCTCCTCCTTCTTAGGCATATAGAGGAACCACAATTGTCATCAATTTTAGTGGTTCAGGCAATGAATTGTGGAAGAGGCACTCAGTGTCATACAGTTTACTCATATTTTCTTGAAGTTGCCTTTCAGCTACATCTGTTATCTTTGGATTCTTTATATGAGTTAGTTTTCATTAAGGATCTCATTTGTATATTTTGTTTGGTTTCAAGAAACAGCAAAGGAGTATATAATTTTTGTTGCAAGCCTAAAAAAAATAAAAATCAGAAGATGGGACAAAAGGAAAACATTGCATTTACAAGTTGTCAATGGAGGCGAACTCTTAATTAAGTTGACTCAATCAGTTTATGTTTGAATAATTTTAGTATTGACTATTTATGGTGTGCGTGTGTTTTTTCATGAACATATATCTTGAAGTTACGTACTAAAATGAGGTGACGAGCATATATGCATGAATTTATTTATTTTGGCCTTGCATTTGGATTTGTAATTTTGATTCTTGGCTTGTTTACAGTTGCTAGTTCTATCTTATTGATACTCATGTTTAGCTTTGACATTTGCATTTATGTATATGTGTCGACCCATTTTTCATCTGTCCTGATTTCCAATCCACGTTTAGAAACGTTAGGAAAGACCAGAAGGAAGCTTGGATTTTGTGTCCTTAATATAGAAAGTCCAAATTTGGTTTATAGTTGTATTTTTTTCGTTTAAATCGTTAGTTTATAATTATGGAAATTAATAGTATAATTTGACAGAAATCGTAGACACAGAGGCCATAAAAATCACATTCCTCTCAACACCATGATAGATAATGCATTAATTTGCATGCTGAAACCACATTTAATTATTTTACATACCCGTACCTTATCAGATTCTTGTGTTTCACAAATTTTATTTGGTTTGTATAGAAAGTTGTTGTGATTGGAGATCCATCAAACTGTTAGTTTTACTCTTTTTACAGTTTTATTTGCCGAAATTGCTCACATTCATATACATTTTACAGGCCGGGGAGCTTGGTGGTTAGAAGATTCATGAAACTCAAAGAAACAACATTGCTTTTGTATTATTTATTTTTCTCTCGACTAGTTGGATAGGGTGAAAATTATGAGATAAACTTATCGATATGTGCACGACCAAACTAATGCTTTGCACTTGCTTGTGGATGTTGTGGTCTTGATGGATCGTTTTTATTATACATTTGTACTTTGATTAAGGTAATGGTAACCCAACCAAAAATAATACTTTTTATATGGGTGATGCCTATTATATTATCATGCGGTACTTTGTTGGGAGTATCTGGTTTGACATTGAGTTTACAAGCGTGTCTTAAGTATATTTATATTTATTTGTTGATTTAGTTGCGGTAAGACATATACTTCACCGACATAAATACTTTGTTGATTAACTACTGGGTTCAATTTATATCATGGGCCCGGATTTCATATATATGATGGATATGATTTCATATTCAACCGGGCATCCCTAGTATATTTATCACACCCTCATGTATATTACTCAAGGTTCACTCTGAGCAGATGATATACCAATGACAGATCATACCTACGAATGTGAATTATACAAAGTTCGTAACACATGATCATTTATTTCCAACCAAAGCATGCATCAAACACCAACCAACAAAATGGCACTATTCACCATATCCAAGGCAATTGCTGAGTATGACAAACTGGGGGCCAATATTATAAAGCCCAACCGGAAGAGTGCAATCCAAAATACATGAATTGTGAATCGTATTGTTTAGTAAAAATAATCTATACTTTATGTGAACTCAAGTCATGCCGGCTACAATTTGAAAAAGACAAAACAAGACAGGCTATTGATCTCCAAGCAGAGCTTTTAGACAAGAGAGCCCCTCTCTTTTTGTTGTTGATATAGTTCCTCTCTCATTCTCTTTATCTCAGCCTCTTTTTCCAATCTCTCCTTCTGCATGTTACAACAATATCAATCTTACCAAATAAAGTTTTAAACCCAAAAGAAGAGAACTCAACCATATCCGTAGGAAAATAATCTAGTTCCAATATAATTGCACTTAGAATGTGATACACAACAAAACACGGGATTGTGCTGAATTCCAGTTCTGAAATTCAAATTTCAAGCTACCAATTCCATTTACAACACATAGCACATTCCCGATTATTGTCCAAAAAACCAGAAAAAACATATATAGTTGATTGTTAGCACAAAATATAAAGAAAGATTTACAATACCATCCCTATTCTTACATATAAGTTGTTAGAGATCGATTTGCAGTGGTTTGCAGGAGAGAAAGAAGCAGAAGCACGGAAGAGAGGAGAATGGTGGCATCAGGCTTGTCTCGATTTTATTTTAATTAATATTAATTAACAAGTGATTTAATAGGTTTCATTATGCTTCGTTGAGTATTTACGGGGCCTTAGGCCCGTGGGGTTCTGCACCTATTTAAGCTAGTAGTCCGCTGGCAAAAGACATCTATGATATTATTATTTGTCGGCTATAAGCTGATATTCCTATTTTTCTGTTGTTCTTACCTTTGTCTCTAAGAGACTTCGCGAATGGAAAGCCCTGTCTCAAGAAATTGAAGAAGTTGGATCATATCGAGGGGTTGTTAAAATGTTTGTCACTCGAGAAGGGCCCAGGCCAGCGCGGATTCGGCGTCCAAGCAGCAGCAGCCAACGGCTGACCCGCCAAGCGAGTCCGTGGTTGTTAGGCGCAAACTTGATTTTCTGTCTTTCCAGGTGCAAGGACCCAATGGCTTGGCTCTTGCAGGCCGAGCAATACTTTCGTATCCATCACATTGCCGATGCTGCAAAAGTTGAACTGGCGCTAGTAAGGGCGTAGATCCGGTTTCTGTTAACCGGTTAACCGCCGGTTGACTGGTTACGGTTAACCGTTGACCGGCGGTCACGGTTAAAACCGCAACCGTCAACCGGTCGCCGGCGGTTAGGTTACGGTTAACCTGACCGGCTAACCGTAACCGCCGGTTAATCGGATTATTAAAAAAAAAACCGACCGGCTGCTTTTCTGTCGATCAACAGAGGTTCAGTCGATCGACTGCCCTTCGCGAAAAATCAACGGCTGAGATCAACTAGACGTTGAAGATCAACGGCTGAAATTCAAAAAAAAAGTAACCTGGCGGTTAACTGGTTTTAACCGTCGGTTAACCGGACCGGTTTAATAGCTAAATTTTTTATTTTTTATTTTCTTTTTGGTTTTTTTTAATAGATTTTGACACATATAAATACCCCATTCTCCAACACCAATCCTCGCACCAATTCATCTCTACTTATTCTTCTTCTCTTATATTTTCAAGTTTCAAGTCAAGTTGCAAATTTGTGCAAAAAATAATATTCTTATTCTTCTTAATTCTAAATGATTAATATTACTATGGCAAACTCTTCTCGTAATGTCAATACAAACACTCCAACCTTTTCAGGTCGAATTCGAGGTCGAAGATCTCGACGAGAATCTTCGGCCGTTGCCGGAGATTATATTTCCGACGAGATGACGGCGGAAAAAGTTGAGAACTTATATAATCAAATCAACTTCAGTTCGCAACCTCAAACCAATTTTGAAGAGAGCTCCGACGAATCCGAACCGCCGACCGCCGTCAATTTGGATGAAGATGAGGAGGAAGCGGCGGATGATATGTCACCGCCTCAATCGAAACCGAGGGAATCTCAATCCCCCATCTTCCGATTGCATTTCACAAGAAAGACGATCAACGGCGAATCTCGAGCGCAATGCAATTATTACTCGACTCATTACGCATTTGGTTCTAAAAATAATAGAGACTACGGGTTGCTCAAATACCAATACGTCGTGGAAAGCTCTCAAACACAACTAAACTTCTCATCTTCATCTACCGTCGGCGTCGGGACCGACGGCCAAGGTACGAGTTCTTGTAGTTTATTTCAATAAACCGAAAATGGTCATAGAAAATTTCTTACAAAATTTATTTTCGTTATGGGTCTACCTTTTAATCATGCGTATAGTAATTATTATGAATATTATACTAGGGGTGTATTTAATTCATCTAGCACTAGGATTTCACGAAATAAATTGACACGCGATGTTGAAATAATGGCTGGTGAGTATAAGTTGAATTTAGTTTCAATATTTGAAAGTTTGTCTCATAGTGTCTCTATACTAGAGGTGCATTTAATCCATCTAGCCAATATTTTTCCTACTTTCTCTAGGATTGCCAAGGAGGTTCTCGCCATTTTTGTTTCAACAATTTCTGTTGAACAGGCCTTCAGCACGGGAAGTTTTGTGTTAGATCTGTTACCCAAAAATCTTGAAAATCAAATGTTGATAAATGATTGGGTCAAAGCCGAGAAACGAGAACAAGAAATAGAATTATGAAAATGAAGAGATCGACTATTACGATACCACTTGGGGAAGCAACGACAACAACGAATAGGTAAGTAGGTAAGTGAGGTATGTATAAGAACTACGTGGACTTTGCTTCCTTTACAAGTATACGTAGGCTTGTTAATTCTAATATTAAAAGTTAAAATTTAATTTTAACTTCTAATATTAGAATTAAAATCAAGTCCTTTTTTTTTAACTTATTTTTTTCAAAAAAAAAAAAATCGAACTACGTGAACTTGATTCCTT